>SJYA01002611.1:720735-811069 GCA_006410615.1 Neotragus moschatus | reverse complement strand
CTCTTCTGTCTCCTGCAGTTGTGGGCATATTCTTTACCACCAGTGCCACCTGGGAAGCGCAGGCATACATGATAGGTCTCAAGTCATCAATGTTTCCACAAAGCTCGGATGTGATAGCACGTGAAGATGGCAATGATGTAAGAATGACGAGAAAAGTGGCCACAAGTTAAAATGCACTGAAGCATCACTAGGTGAGCAGCAGAAATCGCACAACAGAATGCATGTGTTTGACGGTTCCAGCAAAGGTTTCACAAGAGAGTCTGGCATTTAAGAAGCGCCCTGATGGGTGAAGGATGGGTCCGGCTTCTTACATTCCCCGAAAGCATCTCGACAGTCTTTTCCTGGCCTGTGCTGGTTTTCTCTCTTGCTCTTTTTTCCCCCCTTTTTAGCTCAGTGTCCACACCCTCAAGAATGTCTTTCTTCCTTTTGTGCACTTGAATGTTACTCATTCTTTATGACCCAGATTGAGTCCTACAGTTCAGGGCATCCCACAGTCGCACTGATTCCTATATCCTTAAATGCCTGTAGATCTTAAATCCTCTTCAGTCGGTTTGCCACTTAACATATGGTGCCTTTTAACTTTCCTTGCCATGTGTAGCATCTCCCTTAACTCTAAGCAAAAGGAAAATCTGCTGGTGAGAATCCGAAAGGTTTGGCTGGGGGAACAGGCAATGGAAGCCAGCCCTCTTGGAATGAATATGGGAAGAATATGGGACGGAGACGCAGCCCAGAGCTGGAGGAATGGCTCTTTCCTGGTGACTTGGGACAGTAGGCTTTCCATAGATGTACAGGGAGAAGGGAAGGGGCCGCACGAGGCTCTAAGGTAGACTTCCCCGGTCCCTTGGATTGAGCAACCATTGAACATATGGCTCCAAGTGATGGTGGCAGAAGCCTTTTCCTGTTGCTGACATAAGAAGGCACTGGTTTCTTCTGGGTCCTGCTCATATCCAAGCTCTGCCCAAGGTAGGGAGGCCTAGGAAAGGTAGGCTGTCCAGAGGCACAGTGCAATGGTGGAAGGGAAAGCAGGTAGACTCTTCTGGCTACTAGCATAGGGCAGGGGTGTTTCCATGAGGCCCATAGACTCTTCAGGAAGCAAGGGGCAGGCACTGACGGACAGTATCAGTGAGAGGAAGAAACACCTCCAGAATGATTTTCCTATTTTAATTCAGAGAAAAACGTTGGAGAGGCTGAGACACCAAATGCTTGTGCTGAAGTGAATGAATACCCTGATGTCAGTTCGCAGCTGGTGATCTGGGAAACACCTATTAAATCACATAATTTTCTTTTTTTTTTTCTGTTTTCTTACTGCTTCCTCCTTTCTCTCATTCCCTTCTTCCCTCTTGTCCTTCCTTATTTCATTCCTTCCTCTCCTTCCCTTCCCGCTCTCCTTTCTTCCTTCCTTCCTGCCTTTTCTCCTTTCTTTTTCTATCAGTCGACTTCAACCTGAATATACATTCTGGAAGGAATTAGCAACTGGATTCAACCATTTGTGTAACCACAGCATTTATCCTGATGCTCTGAATTTGGTAGGTCATAGGTGCTTAATATATGCTTTCTGATTGAATGTTGGGCTGAGAATGTTCAGTAGATACATTTTTGTCTGAATTGCTCTTGAAACGCAGACATTGGACATTAACTGTGGCTCCTTGATGATGTAAGGGGGAAAAAGCCCCCCATGAACAAGAAGTCAGGGTCTAGAATGGAAGAGGACACCTAGAGTTAGGGAGCTGGCTGAGCATGGCACGTCTTCCTGAGTAGAACACAGCATTCCTCAGGTCACCACGGGCTCTTCCATGCATGTGTGCAAAGTCGCTTCAGTCATGTCCGACTCTTAGTGACCCCGTGGACTGTAGCCCACCAGGCTCCTCTGTCCATGGGGATTCCCCAGGCAAGAGTACTGGAGTGGGTTGCCATGCCCTTCTCCAGGGGATCTTCCTGACACGGGGATCAAACCCAAGTCTCCTAGTCTCTTGCATTGACAAGAGGGTTGGTTCTTTACCACTAGCGCCACCTGGGAAGCCCAATCATGGGCCCTTAGATAGCACCGAAGTGGCCAGTTAAGGAAAGTAGAAGAAAAGTAAGAAAGGAAGATTCAAGACTCTTTTGATTTTATTTTGCACATGAATTGGGAGATGGTGACAGAAACTTCTGTTTGGGGATTGGTTCATATGTGGCTACTTTGACAAGTTTCCAAACCTCTTTCTCTTGCTTCTTGCTTTTGTTAAGTCACTTTGCCATCAGCACCTATTCACTGATCTTCTCAGCTCAGCCCTCTAAGTGCTTTTAAAATTTAGACACCATTCTGGACTATGGAAATCAAGGATATACTGATGAATCCCTTCCTTTCTTCCTGACACCTCCATGGATGGAATTTCACACTTACAGCAACTTTCCAAAGTGTGGGTGACCTTTTCCACTCTAGAAAGAGCTTCTAAAGACTTCCTGGTAGACCAGGTCTAGTGGAGGCTGGAGATCCTGGCCCAGGTGGTCTCCAAGGACCTGTTAGGAAGCACTGATTTCAAAGTTTAGTTTAAAAGCAGCATCTTTAGAAAAACATACTCCTCCAGAATCTGACTTTTTCCCCCAAGAATGAAGAAGAAAAGCACTCAAAATCCTCTCCCTTTAGAGCCTTCAAGAAGTTGTCTTAGAGGCATTGCTTGCTCAGGAAAAAGACACTGGTCTTGCATGAATCATCTGCTACCCTTCTGTCTAATAATTATAAACTACAATTTCCTTAACTGTCCATGCTTTGCCTGCCTCTGTACCTTTTGACATGCTATTCCTGCTTCCCAGGACATGCTACTCCCTTATTCCCCTGGATAGACCTATTAAACGCCTAGCTCCTCTTTCCAGAAGCATCCGACTCAAGAGCACCTCCTCTGTGAGCTACTCCAGGCTTTCTCCCCAGATATGTGCCAAACTACTTTCTCTACTAATCTTTAATTAGCAGAGAAATAACATTTATAAAAAATAATAGTAGATAGTAATATTTAATATTTGATTCAATAATTAAACAGTAATTGCTGCATGCCAGGAACTCTGCTAGGAGCTGGAAAAAATAATGAAATGAGATATATATAGACATAGAATCTTGTCATCAAGATTCTTAAAGCTTATCCCTGGCTGTATAGGTGAAATGATATACTTGTATATTTGTTCTGTGCATAAGAGGAGCGGGGTCTCTGGAATATGGCTGTTTGGGTTCTTATCCTGGCTGTACAACTGTGTAAGCCATAAGACTAGCAATCTAAATGCTCTGTGCCTCAGTTTCCTTATCTGTAAAGTGGAAAATTCATATCACCAGTAGGGCTGTGATGAGAAATAAATGAATCAACATTTACAAAGCGCCTAGAACAGTGCTTGAAATTTACTAAGCCCTCTTTAAATTTAGTTATTATTTTTCTAAAGTCTCTTTCCCCTGGGGTAGGCTCCTGATATTATTTTTTGGGTAGTCCAAATACTTAATGTGTAGTACGTAGCATACAATAAGTGCTTAATAAATATCTGTTAAATGAATGAGCCATTATATAATAGACTAGTTTTAAAAAAGAAAGACACTAATTCATACATCTCTTCCAAGGCAGGAAATTCACTATTTGTCCCCTTAAGGCACTCAGCTTTGACAGCCATGCATGAAACTGTATTAAGCCCGGAGAATTTTCCATCCGCTCCGGTGGCTGCTATTGATTTTACCTACTGAGATATTTGGCTCCTTCATAAAATGAGAAATTATTCACAAACAAAAGAGGAAAACAGTCTTTAAGTGCTTATATCTACAATTCACATGTGATTTAACCTTTTTTTTTTTCCTTTTGGATAGGAATGAAATATCTCTCTCCATTTTGGATAAGACTGAAAAATGGCTCCAAATCAATTGGTTATTTGGTCTATAGTTATTTCAGAAGATGTATGGAGAAGAGAAAATAATTTTATAAACTGATTTTGCTTGAAAACAGCAGAAGATTGGATTTCTTCACCGACTCAGCCAGAAATCCAGATTTCTATGTTTCGGGGTTTGTTGTAACAGAATTTGCCAGTTAACTAGGTCAAACCTTTAGCTTGAATCACCTTTCTGCTCTGCGTAATGATTACTTAGGTAAACTGGCTAACTCAATTACTTTTTTGGAATAGGAGGAGAGTTTTGGTTCAATGAGAGCAATGCCATACCCTGCAGGGATCTAAGAGCCTTCTCTGCCTTTTTACTTAATAACTTATTCTTATTGGGATCAAAGTCTTTTGTTAATACCATATAAGCCTGTCACTGATCCAAGTGTTCCCCAAAGTTCACAGACAGCCAGATATTAGGTATCACAATGATATCTAATATATCATTATTCTCTCTGCCCTTTAATAATACCCTACTCAGGGCTCCCCTGGTGGCTCAGTGGTAAAAAGTCTGCCTGCCGATGCAGGAAACAGGTTCAATCCCTGGTTCAGGAAGATCCCACAGGCCACAGGGCAACTGAGCCCGTGCGCCACAGTTGTTGAGCCTGTGCTCTAGAGCCTGGGGGCGGCAACCACTGAAGCCAGAGTGCCCTGGATCCTGTGCTCTGCAACAAGAGGAGCCCCCCCCCCCCCCGCAATGAGAAGCCCACGCACGACACCTAGAGAGTAGCCCCACTCACTGCAACCAGAGGAAAGCCCGCACAGCAGCAAAGACCCAGCGCAGCCAAAAATAAATAAATGAGTTAAAAATTATTAAAAATAATAATGTCCTAGTCATGCTACCAATTATCTAGCACCTTTCACGTTTCAGGTCTTTTCCATGCGTTATATCACTTAATTCCCATGACAGTAGCCCATAACCATCTTTGCGACAATCTCAGTGGCTTATCACACTAATGCTTTAGTAAAGATATATATTTCACTCGTGTCTCAGTTCAAGTACATGCTTCTAGGGTGGCTTCCACAGGGATTCAGGGATCCAGGCTTCTTCCATCTAGTAACTCTGTCCTCCCCCAGGACATTGAAAAGCTCCACTGGACCCTTCCATTCACTGGGAGACCAGAAAAGAGTGTAACAGCTTGAGCTGTGTTCTCCATCAGGACATGCTTGAGTCCTAACCCATTAGCTGTGCAGGTGACCTTCCTTGGAAAAAGGGTCTTTGCAAATACAATGATGATGTAAATTAAGATGGGGTCATACTAGAGCAAGGTAGGTCCTACATCCAATGACTGACGTCTCTGTAAGGAGAGAAAGGTTTGAAAATTCAGGGACGATCCAGGGAAGAAGGCCGTGCGATGCCTGAGCCAGAGATCAGAGTAAGCCAAGAGCTGTTGGCAGCCACCAGAGTTAGGAAAGAAGGCTTTCTTGATTATCCAGTGGTTAAGAATCCACCTTACAATGCAGGGTACCTGGGTTTGATCTCAGGTCTGGGAAGATCCCACTTGCCACAGATCAACTAAACCCATGTGACTCAACTACTCAGCCTGTGCTCTGGAGCTTGTGAGTCACAACTACTGAAGCCCAGGTGCCTACAGCCTGTACTCCACAAGAGAAGGCAGCACGTGGCAACAAAGAGTAAGCCCCGCTTCTTGCAACTAGAGAAAGCCCATGTGCAGCAGAGAGGACTCAGCACAGCCAAAATAAATAAGTAAGTCTTAAGAGAAAGAAGTTAGGAGAGAGACATGGAGCAGATTCTACTGCAGAGGGGACCAGCCCTACTGACANAGGCTTCTTCCATCTAGTAACTCTGTCTTCCCCCAGGACATTGAAAAGCTCCACTGGACCCTTCCATTCACTGGGAGACCAGAAAAGAGTGTAACAGCTTGAGTTGTGTTCTCCATCAGGACATGCTTGAGTCCTAACCCATTAGCTGTGCAGGTGACCTTCCTTGGAAAAAGGGTCTTTGCAAATACAATGATGATGTAAATTAAGATGGGGTCATACTAGAGCAAGGTAGGTCCTACATCCAATGACTGACGTCTCTGTAAGGAGAGAAAGGTTTGAAAATTCAGGGACGATCCAGGGAAGAAGGCCATGCGATGCCTGAGCCAGAGATCAGAGTAAGCCAAGAGCTGTTGGCAACCACCAGAGTTGGGAAAGAAGGCTTTCTTGATTATCCAGTGGTTAAGAATCCACCTTGCAATGCAGGGTACCTGGGTTTGATCTCAGGTCTGGGAAGATCCCACTTGCCACAGATCGACTAAACCCATGTGACTCAACTACTGAGCCTGTGCTCTGGAGCTTGCGAGTCACAACTACTGAAGCCCAGGTGCCTACAGCCTGTACTCCACAAGAGAAGGCGGCACATGGCAACAAAGAGTAAGCCCCGCTTCTCGCAACTAGAGAAAGCCCATGTGCAGCAGAGAGGACTCAGCACAGCCAAAATAAATAAGTAAGTCTTAAGAGAAAGAAGTTAGGAGAGAGACATGGAGCAGATTCTACTGCAGAGGGGACCAGCCCTACTGACACCTTGATTTCAAACTTCTAGTCTCCAGAAATACTTTTTTTTAAAGTTACCTACTTTGTAGTATGCTTTAGAGCTGCCTAGGAAATGGATACAAACGTGTGCCCGCTGTGGATTCCTCCGACACTTGAAGATGTCGTTCCATCACCTTCTCTGTCACCTTCTGGCTGGTTCCAGCGTGTAATCTGCTGTCTTCCTTGTTTTTGTTTTTTGCACACAGTGTTTCTCTCTGCCTCTAAGATTTTCTGGTTTTAAGCAATTTGATTATGATGTGACAAAGTAGTTTCATTTATGTTTCTTCTGCTTGGGCTTTTCTGAGCTTCGTGGATATGTGGTTTTATGGCTTTCATCAAATTTGACTGCTTAAGGCTGTCCCACAGTTCATGGAGGCATTGTCTATTTTCCATTGTCTTCTCTGTGTTTACTTTTGGATAGTTTTAATTGCTCTGCCTTCAGTTCCACTAGTGTTCTCTTCTGAGAGCTCCTCTAATCCGCCATTAATCCCACTCAGTGTTTTTCTCACCCTAATATTACACTGTTCATCTCTAGAAGCTAGATCTTTTAAAATACTTGCCCTATTTTTACTTAGTAAGTTCAGTTTTTCCTTTAGCTTCTTGAGCGAATGGAATATAGTGTATACCTGCTTTAACACCTTTGTCTTCCAGTTCTGTGACCGCTGTCACTTCTGGGTCAGTTCTATAGATTAATCCCTCTCCTCTTAAGCTGTGTTTTCCTGCTGCATGACTGGTAGTTTCTGATTGGGTGCTACACAGTGTTAGTGCTGTGATTTTACTGGGTGCATTTCTAGAAATGTTTTTGAGTTTTGCCCTAGGGTTTGATTAAATTATTTGAAAACAGGCATCCTTTCAAGTGGTTATTTTAAGATGTGTTGGGTGGGACCATGCAAGCATTTAGTATAGGGCTAATTTTCCCCAACTATTGAAGCAAAATATCTCTTGGTATTTTGATGCCCTTTAAATGTTGAAGTTNTTCTAGAAATGTTTTTGAGTTTTGCCCTAGGGTTTGATTAAATTATTTGAAAACAGGCATCCTTTCAAGTGGTTATTTTAAGATGTGTTGGGTGGGACCATGCAAGCATTTAGTATAGGGCTAATTTTCCCCAACTATTGAAGCAAAATATTTCTTGGTATTTTGATGTCCTTTAAATGTTGAAGTTTTTCAACAGGCTCTGTTCTGTACACCTGCTAATCTATTCAGGTGATTCTTTCAATGGGCTCATATATATATGTGTGTGTGTGTGTGTCCTTATCACAACAGGCATACCTCATTTTATTTTGCTTTGCTTTGTAATACTTCACAAATACAACCTGTGTTTTACAAATTGAAATTTTGTGGCAACACTGTGCTGAGCAAGCCTATTAGCATCAGTGTTTTTTTCAGTAGCATTGGCTCACTTTGTATGTCTGTGTCACACTTTGGAAATGCTCACAATATTTCAAATGTTTTCATTATTATTAGATTTTTTATGGTATTCTGTGCTCAGTGATCTTTGATGTTACTACTTTGGCTCATTAAAGGCTCAGATGATGGCTAGTGCTTTTAGCAGTAAAGTATTTTTTAACCTTAATGAATGAATTTGGCTGCCTCGGGTCTTAGCTGAGGCACATGGTGTTGCGTTGTGTCATGTGGGATCTTGTGGTGTGTGGACCCTCCAGTTGNTTACTACTTTGGCTCATTAAAGGCTCAGATGATGGCTAGTGCTTTTAGCAGTAAAGTATTTTTTAACCTTAATGAATGAATTTGGCTGCCTCGGGTCTTAGCTGAGGCACATGGTGTTGCGTTGTGTCATGTGGGATCTTGCGGTGTGTGGACCCTCCAGTTGTGAGACACAGGCTCTTCAGGTACGGCGCGTGGGCTTAGCTGCTCTGCGGCATGCTGCTGGATCCTAGTTCCCTGACCAGAGACTGGACCCGTGTCCCCTGCACTGCAAGGTGGACTCCCAATCACTGGACCACCAGGGAAGTCCCAGCAATGAGGTATTTTTAAATTAAATTGTTTTATTTTTTTAGACAATACTGTCACATACTCAGAAGACTACAGTGTAGTGTACACATGACTTTAATATGCAATGGGAAGCCAAAAAATTTGTTGTGACTTGCTTAAGTGCAGTATTCACTTTACTGCCATGGTCTGGAACTGAACGTGCAATATTGGGAAGTTTCCCTCTCTCGTCCCAAGGGACGCTAGCTCTTGGAATCCCCTGGTACCAGGTATGTTTGTACACGGCCCAATTAATATTCAATTTAACATTTGGTGGGGATGTTCTGTGCATATCTGGAGCTCTCTGCACGCAGGCAGCTTTCTTTCCTCCCGTATTCTTTCCTGCAGTCTCCAGCCACTTTAGCTTCTACAGACATCTAGGTCTGTCACCTCAACTAAGAGAGAAAGCTGCGCTTTGCCTGAATTTTTCTTCCTATGCCATGTCTGGGAAACTTCCTCCAGGCATAAAACTGGAACAATTATAGGACTTAACTTTTTTTTTCCCTGTCTCTTAGGGGTCACAGGCCTTTGGTGCCTTATGCCCACTGTCTTGATTGATTCTGGGTCATATATTTTGCCCAGTTTTCAGTAGTTTCTAGTGAGCGGTGATTCTGGTCCTGTTCCTCCACTTTGACTGAACTCTGGTGGAACAAGCAAGGTCAGAAATTCCTCAACACACTTCCCACTGGCGAGTATGGCCTATGCTCACTCTGCTTACAACCAGGCAGGCTTTGTTACTGCTTGGCCAATAGAAAGCGGCAGAAGCAGTGGTGTGCTAGCTCCTGGGCCCAGAGTTTGGTAAGAGAAAGGCAGCTTCCCTCTCCTGTCTCATAGTCTTATAGAATGCTAGCTCTTGGACTCCCGTGTTACGAGGAAACCCACCACCCGAAGGGAAGTTTATGGGGAGAGAAACGTCGGCACTGGCTTCTCAGCCATGTGAGGGGTTGATCATGGAAGCACATCCTCTCTAGCACCAGTCAAGCCGTCCTAGCAGATGCCACAGGGACTAGAGAGAACTGCCCCTTAGTCCTGTTCACATTCCATAGGTGTGAACAGAGTCAGTGAGTGCCGTTGTTTCCTGCTGCTATGTTTTGGGGTCCTCTTTTTTGCTTTGATAGTTTACTTTTTAATTAAATTTTGTTGAAGTNCGTCCTAGCAGATGCCACAGGGACTAGAGAGAACTGCCCCTTAGTCCTGTTCACATTCCATAGGTGTGAACAGAGTCAGTGAGTGCCGTTGTTTCCTGCTGCTATGTTTTGGGGTCCTCTTTTTTGCTTTGATAGTTTACTTTTTAATTAAATTTTATTGAAGTGTAGTTGATTTACAATGTGTTAATTTCTTCTGTACAGCAGAGGGACTCAGTTATATTTAATATATATATTTTTTAATATATATTTTCCATTATGGTTTGTCAAAGGATATTGACTATATATCGCCTATACTGTGCATAAGTGCAAGCTCAGTTGTGTCCAGCTCTTTGCGACCCCATGGAATGTAGCCCACTGGGCTCCTCTGTCCGTGCGATTTTCCCAGCAAGAATACTGGAGTGGGTTGCCACTCCTTCAGGGGATCGAACCCATGTCTACTGCATTGCAGGCAGATTCTTTTACTGCTGAGCCATTGGGCAAGCCTATGCTTCATTGCACATTCACAAATTATTTATTTTTTATTTTTTGATATGGACCCTTTTTAAAGTCTTTATTGAATTTGTTACAATATTACTTCTGTCTTATGTTTTGCTTTTTGATCAGGAGGCATGTAGAACCTTAACTCCCTAACCAGATATTGAACCCACACCCTGTGCATTAGAAAGCAGAATGTAATCCCTGAACTGCCAGGGAAATCCTATAAATTGCTTTTCTTTGCCTGAATCTCCCTCGGCTCCTGGGGGAGCTTTTCATAATCAACAGACTCAGTTTACAAGGTTGGGCTGATAGAAGGAGACAATGAAGTAAAGTAAAGTAGACCCCAAAGTGGGGTTACCTGAGCTACTGAGAGTAATGGAAAGACAAGTCCAAAGTTTGTTTGTTTGTTTGTTAGTGAAAAGAGGCTGAATGTGCCACCAAAATATGCAGGGATTCAAGATCTAGAGTGCAAGGGGTAGAGCTTGAGGTGGTCCTGGGAAAATATCTACAGCCAGCCCTGTAAGTTGTTCTGGGCCACCTCTATTTGAAAGCTCAGGACTGGGATTAGTATTTTATTAATATATTAATATTAGCATATTAATATTTTCATTTTATTAATATTTTTACCTGGCTGTCAGGAGTCTCACTTGGGCTGGTGGAGATTTGGAAAGGAGGCCCCAGCCTTCAGCCTATTGTCTGAGATGCTGTGATGGTTAATTTTCTGTGCCAGCTTGGTAGCGTATCCAGTTACCAATCTCACCCAAATCTAGGTGTTGCTGTGAAGATATTTTGAAGAAGGGGTTAATATCTATACTTAGTTGACTATATAGAAAGGAGATTTTCCTTGTTAATGTGCATGGGCCTTCTTTTATTTGTTGAAGGACCATAAAAGCAAAACTTAGGAATTAGGAATGAGAAATTTTGCCTCAAGACTATAGCATCAGCTCCTGCCTGTATATCTCTAGCCTTCTAGCCTGCCCTGTGGATTCCAGGCTTGCCAGTTTCCACATATTTCACGTGCTCGCAAGGTAATGTTTAAAATCCTTCAAGCTAGGCTTCAACAGTATGTGAACCAAGAACTTCCAGATGCACAAGCTGGATTTAGAAAAGGCAGAGGAACCAGATCAAACTGCCAACATCCACTGGATGATAGGAAAAGCAAGAGACTTCCAGAAAAATGTCTGCTTCTGCTTCATTGGCTGCGCTAAAGCCTTTGATTGTGTGGATCATTTGACTGTGGAAAATTCTTAAAGAGATGGCAATACCAGGTCACCTTTTACCTGCCTCCTGAGAAACTTGTATGCAGGTAAAGAAGCAACAGTTAGAATCAGACTGGGAACAACAGACTGCAAAACTGGGAAAGAGAGAGAGTGAAGGACAGGGAAGCCTGGCATGCTACAGTCCCTAGGGTTGCCAAGAGTTGAACAGAGCTGAGAAACTGAACGATAACAGAAGTTTCCATGATTGCAATCAGGTTTCTTGAAATAGATTTTTATACATTCACACACGTGCATGTCCTGCTGCTTCTGATTCTTTGGAGAACCTTGACCAATACAGACTCCACACCAAACACAGACTTGAATTCTTATATATCTGAGGAATATAGCTAATAGCACTGGGACTCAGTTGCAAATATTACACGAGGAGCAGGAACCACCACCAACTTGACCTATCATGGTGGCATCAGTTACAGCCTTGAGAAAGAAGAGCAAGTTTTACCAGGCTGTCATCTACATAGCTCAGCAAATCAATGCAGGCTCATCTTGGAAAGCTGACTTATTGTTCGAGAAATCCAGGAGGAGACAGAGGCCTTTCATATTGAAGATTTATCCTTAAACTGGGTTCTAGTGGTGAGGGGACTCCTCGGATAGAAAATTATCTGCATTGCACACCAGGGCTAGCCAGTGCTCACCAGAAGGCAGCAGTTTAAACTCTATGCACACACCAGTGGCCACTGAATTAACTGCCATATCTGTGTTAAACGTAGAGAAAGAGGTTAACAAAAAGAAAGATAAAAAGGGGGAAAAAAAGGAGATCTACAGCCAGTGTCATTATGAGCAGTTCAATGAAGACGTCTGCTCCATGCCCAGTGGCGGTCAGAGCCTCAATAAGACAGGACTGTGTGAAGGGGGTGGGAGCTGAGATGCGGCCATACTATTATGCCTTTCTATAAATCAACGCTACATCCTCACTCTGAATACGGCAGCCAAGGCCGGCTGTCTCCTCTCAACGAAGATATAAATGAAAGGGTGAAAGGGCAGTGGAGCTGATTAGAGGCATCAGGATTGAGATGGGGGTAGAGGCGAGAGGGTGAGTCCCACTGGCAGAGAGACTGTGGATGATTAGAACTGTATATTACAGAGACACATGGAGCAGCCAGAGAGACCAAGGCAGGGCTAAATGAGGTAATGAAGGGCTCCCCAAAGGCCGAGTGGGCGTCCCTGTTTATCTTGCCTCCTGAAATTAAACGGCAGCAGATTTGAGACGGATGAAAGGACACCTCCCTTAACGCACAAGGTGCCTGGTTTTCAACTGGGCGTATAGGCGGCTGCCTGGCTTGTTGTGGAGGCTGCCAGGGAATTTAGACTAGGAGTGAGGAAGCAACACTCTTATCAGGTGGACATGTCTGGCTCTGCTGCTTCTCTTATCTGAGCTTCAGCTTCTGCCTCTGTAGCTTGGGGAGCTGGGGCGCCATCTTATCAGGCCCTTCCAACTCTGAAGATCTTTGATTCTCAGCATCTGCCTGGGGTGAGCTCAGGGTAGGCGTGCATGCTCAGTCGCTCAGTTGTGTCTTTGTGATCGCATGGACTGTAACCTGGTAGACTCTGTCCATAGGATTCTCCAGGCAAGAGTACTGGAGTGGGGTGCCATTTCCTCCTCCAGGGGATTGTCCCAACCCAGGGATCAAACCTGCATCTCCTGCGTCTCCCGCGCTGGCGGGCGGGCAGATTCTTTACCGCTGAGCCACCTGAGAAGCTGTGAGTTCAGGGAAACCCAGTGAAAAGGCTGTGCGTCTCTTCCTTTCCCCCTTCACGCCCCCTACTGGGAAAAGATGGGAACAGTAAGGCTGGGACATAGATGTCAGGACAGCAGTCTTCCCGGGATCTTTGTAGCATCAGATTGCAGAGACCTGGAATGCTAATAAGACGGAGTATGTTTCAAGATATAAAGTCTCCTTAAGGCCATGGCACCCCACTCCAGCACTCTTGCCTGGAAAATCCCATGGGCGGAGGAGCCTGGTGGGCTGCAGTCCGTGGGGTCGCGAAGAGTCGGACACGACTGAGCGACTTCCCTTTCACTTTTCACTTTCATGCATTGGAGAAGGAAATGGCAACCCACTCCAGTGTTCTTGCTTGGAGAATCCCAGGGACGGGGGAGCCTGGTGGGCTTCTGTCTATGGGGTCGCACAGAGTCGGACACGACTGAAGTGACTTAGCAGCAGCAGCGCAAGATAAACAAAAGCTTCTTTTTTTGGCCAGAGTAATTCCAACTACACTTATCAGTTTTATGACTTAAGTAAACTACCAAATTACTTATCTTCTCTAAACCTCACTTTCCTTCTCTTTAAAATGGGGATAATATAATCACCTTCCTCGCAGACAACACATTCAAGGCACATAGCCACACAGCCAGTGTTTAGTAAATAACTATTATTAAAGCTGTTACTGAAAAGACTGTCACCAAACCATCAGTAATTTGATAAATCACATTGGTATTTAGTGGCAGATTCAGAATTGAAATGCCAATTCATCTTCAAGAGAAGTATGTGTTTTTCCCACTGGATCACATTGCTTTTAACAGAAGCAAAAGTTGCTCACAGTCCCAGGTGGGGTTTGATGAATGCCACGTGTCTGATAAGATAAGAAGTACCATGAGAAAGTACGGAAGGGGAACACTGACTAGAGTAATCTGAGGTGGTCTTGGAAAGCTTCCTGGCGGAGGGGTCATTTGAATTGGGTCTTAGACAAGAGGAAAACTCAAGCGGAGGCCAATGGGGCATTCACAGTAGGAGAAACTGAGCAATTTACAGAGGCCAGCTGCACCCTGGAAAACACACCTGTCTTACTGGAGTGGAGAGTTTTAACAGAGTGATGATGATGTTGACAGTGGGAGATGGCAGATTACAGAGGGCTTTGGAGGATGGGCTGAATTTGAATATTTTTCTAATGAAAGTGAGGAGCCATCAAGAAGAGGCTGTGAATTAGAATGGGCCATGTGTCTGTGTGCGTAGTCACTCAGTTGTGTCTGACTCTTTGCGACCCCATGGACTGTAGCTCACCAGGTTCCTCTGTCCATGGAATTCTCCAGGCAAGAATACTGGAGTGGGTTTCCATTTTCTTCTCCAGGGGATCTTCCCGATCCAGGGATCGAACCCAGGTGTCCTGCATTCAGGCAGATACTTTACCATCTGAGTCACCAGGGAAGCCCAGAATGGGGCATAAGCCTCTCAAAAACCACCAAAGTATGTCTGAGAAGATTCACCTAGGAATGGTGTTCAGAGTGGGAAGACAAGCTAAGACCCAAAGAGCCAGGCCTGAGGCTCCACCTTGATAGGACGTTCTGGGTATAAGGATGGGGATGGTGGTGGTGGGGACCAAGGCAAGCTCGGGGGCATTTGGCAGAAGAGTAGGATCAAGAGCAGCAAAAGCAAACAGCTCCTGCGGGCTCATGTGTGCTATTTCTCTCCCAGGCACACGGGTGTCTTCACAGCATCTCTGGAGGTCCCTAGGATGCTGTCTACTTTGTAACCAGCAGACCTGCTCCAGCATTCCTGTGTGTGCAACTGAACCATGGCCAGTCAGCACACTAAGCCTCAGTTTCTTATCCTTTAAATGGGCTAATTCTACTGACCCTATGATATAGTTTTGAGAGTTAAGGATAACACATGCCATGTATGTTGCTGTGCTGTGCTCAGCCATGTCCGACTCTTTGAGACCCCATGGGCTGTAGCCCATCAGGCTCCTCTGTCCTTAGGATTTCTCAGGCAAGAATACTGGAGTGGGTTATCATACCCTCCTCCAGGGGACCTTTCTGACTCAGGGATCGAACTCACGTCTCCTGCATTGGCAGGCAGTTTCTTTACCGCTGAGCCACCTGGGAAGCCCTAAAGATAATGTATAAAATGCGTCTAATAGGGGAATCTGTTAACCAACTTTTTAGCCAACTCAATAGAAAGCAAAATGAATGCTTGCTGTCATGTTTATATTTAAGAGACAGCTGAAAAAGCAACTTTTTGGACCAGATGTGAGAGGTGGGGCATGAAATGTCAAGAGCTCAAGGTGACTCTAGTGTTCCATTGTCAGAGCCTGAGAAAATGCTGCTTCCACGGACAGAAGTAAGAAAATTGGTTTATAATGTGATAGGCTTGGTTTGGCTTTTGAGGTGATGGCTGAGCACCCAAGCAGAAAAGTTTGACGGGCCATTGGAGGCATAAAGTCAGATCTTGGGCAAGATACCACCATTCTAGAAGAAAATTGAGCTATTTATCAAGTGTCTAAATATCTTGCCCACATAATGCCAGACATCCAGATTTTTGGAACCTTTCTGACATGGATTTAAATTTTGACTTTGTATCTCAATACTTGATTGTGTTGACTCATAGACAAAGACCTCTTGTTTTCCTCTGGATTGTGAACCCAATTTTTTTTGCCAAGATCCACATGCCCCAAACCACCATCGATTTCTTCGCCCTTTGGCAGGAAAATACAGAAGGGTTAAATAAGAAGTTTACTTCTATTCTAGCTCTGGGCTCTTGATTTCTATATTATTCACACCTCAACAAATCTTATTTCAATACTTTTTGGAAATTGCAATATCATTTTGGTGATTGCCTTTAAATTGGGGCTAATATGCTGACAGACATTAACATAATGTCAAAACATTTTCTTACAATTATTTCTTAACCTTCGTCCAATCACTTTTTCCCTGCAGACCTGTATTAATAGAATGGGAACAATACGGCAGAACTCCAAGTTGCGAAAAGGAAAAAGTGATTAATAAGAGCACTTATCAGAAATGATCAAGGCTAAGGACTTCCCTGGTGGTACAGTGGTTAAGACTCAATGCTTCTACCGCAAGAGCGCGGGTTTGACCCCTGGTTGGTGTAGTTTTCTACATGCTGTGAGGTGGAGGAAAAAAAAAAGGTAAAAAAAATGATCAAGGCTAGTAAAAGGCAGTGGAGTTGAGCTGTGTGTTCTCATATTTCCCTGTCCAGGAGCAGACGTTTGAAGACGCATTCTGGAAGCTGCTCTAGGGATGTTTGGGTTAGAGCATGGCTGGTAGGAGTTTTGTTCCCATTGTCACATCTGTTGCCATTACCCAAATGGAGCAGGCATTCTGGTGAAAAACGAAAACAGCTTGGCAGGCCGAAAATAGTAGCTCAGTCCCACGTGGAGAGCCTTAGGAACCAGACAGTGCCTGCTGGAAGCAGCAGTGGAAATAATATCAGGAAAAGCAAGATAGTCTTAAAAGTCTTCAAAACATGTTCACTTATATGATCTACTTGGGGGATCCCAGCCACGTAGGGAAAGCTTGCAAGGTCAGTGGTGAGTCGTCCTCATTTTATGAAAGCTCAGACATTTTCAGGTCTCTGTGTGCGTATGTGTGTGTTCAGTTGCTTCAGTCGTGTCTGACTCTTTGCGACCCTATGGACTGTAGCCCATCAGGCTCCTCTGTCCGTGGGATTCTCCAGGAAAGAATACTGGAGTGGGTTGCCACTCCCTCTTCAAGGGGATTTTCCTGGCACATGGTTCCAACCCATGTCTCCTGCATCTCCTGCGTGGCAGATAAGTTCTTTGCCACTGGGCCACTGGGAAGCCCACATTTTAGGTGACTTGCCTCCGATAATATGGTGACTATGAAGCAGGAGAGTAGATTGGTTTGGCTTTAGACTCAGACAAGTATGAACTCAGCTCGTTTCCACCATTCACCAGAGTTCTTGGCTGAGAAAATAACTTAATCTTCTAGGGCTTCAGTTTCCTCATTAGGTCACATGAAGATGATAGCAGTGGATTTCTCATAGAGTAAAACTGACACAGAGTCTTCTCAGTAGTTGGTAGCTAGTGAGTCTATTAATTAGGAGGAGAATGGTAGAATATGATAACCCTAGGACTTGAGCATGCTGAGTCCTGCTTTTCCCATTGTGTCTACATAATGCAGGGGCAGGGGCAGGGGGGACAGTTAGACAAAGCAAGAGGAAGGAGGTGGGGAAGGTTTAGTCATTGCTGCCCTCTGAGCCCCATCCTTAACCCTCCACACTTACAGCCATCAGGCTAAGATGCTGGTTGTCTGTATAATCTTCTTAGGTTCTATGTACAAGATTCATACCCATAATAAGCCCCTCTGAGCTTACACAAAACATTTGGTCCCCAAGACTTGCCTTCATTCAAGGGGACAGTATTTAAATTAAAAGGTTAGTGCTAGAAAATTCTGGTGTTTAAGGAAGAGAGCCTTTCAGAAGACAGTAGAGGAGCTTGAAGGAAATGAAACATAAAATGCTAGCTGCATCTCCCAGTTCCCATGGCAGCTGGCAGCTGGCTGGCATTAGCTCCTGGGAGGCTCTGGGACAGGCTGGGGCCTGCAAGGAAGGAGGAAGCCAAGGTCTTTCTGCTCCCACCCCTTACCCCACCACCGGTGGCCTTTCTAACAGTGACTCCAACTCCCCAGTGAATAGTCCCCCTGTCATTTCAGTTCCTACCTGGTGACCCCAGCCACTGGGTTCCATCTTTGGCTTTGGGGTGACAGTGATTTCCTGCTGTCCAATTTCTGTGCAGCCTCACAACCTCCAGCTGGCTTTACCATCATCAGTTGTCTGGTCAGTTTTAATTGCTCTTTTCCTGGTCAGAGCCAAACTGATAGCCTGTCTCAGCACCCAGCACTTGGCCTGCTTTCTACATCATACACATTTATAGAACAGCAAGGAGTTCGTGCTTTCTCCAAACACAAGTAGCCACTTACTTAGCTGTTCAGACCCAGCCATAGAGAGGTCTATAGAAATGCAGGAAGAGAATTTCAGAAATGTAGTGAAAATGAAGACATTCAAGTGCTGGGTGGGGGTTATGGCAAGTTGTAAAGAACAGTGGGAACAGAGACTGAGCCCCGGAAATGGAAATGAGGTCGTTAGTGACACCCTTTATACAATCGAAGGCAGAGTTCCTTCCTAACACTCTAAACGTTTGTCCAAAGAATCAGCCATGGAATTAAAAAGGATTTGAAATGATTCCCTTAAGCCTAAAGCATGGGAACTTCTTATTTTACAAAAATATTTCTGTCTGGGATAGTTTATTCGCTATAAAATCCATCAAAAACAAAGAAGAGGTCAGGGACCGCTACATTAATATTTGGAGGAATTTCATGACATTTTCTTTCTAACTTTAGTGGTTCTATGGCTGCCAAGATCTTCTATTTCAGTTCTTCCAAGTTGGCAGGTCTTCTGACCATGCTTCAGTGTTGTGAGCATCTGTTTGGATGTACTAGACCCTCTAGAAATTATTTACAGCCATCCAGAAAACTAACTATGATGAACAAGATCTCAGTGGAAAAGTGATCTGGAATGGTATTTTGAGACAGACTTACAGGTTGTGAGGAGTGAGTTAATGTGTAAATCTTGCCATTTATTAGCTCTACGATGCTCAACAAGGTACCTAAATTCTTTGAGTTAGCCTCAGTTTCCTCTTCTGAAAATGGGAATAATAATGCTTGATCCGTAGTAATGGTAAAATTAATATGTGTACATAGATATTTATAATTATTTTATAAGTTATTTATAAGTGAATGTTTATAGTTTTATAAAAGATTTATGAAGGGCCACCAGCACAGAGTAGAGATGCAATAAAAGATCCATTGCTCTCATCAGCGCTATTTTCATCCCCATTAACCTGCCGAATGTTTAGAATAAACAGACCCAACTTATCCTCTTCTTCCTGGTTGCCTAGTTACATGGTGTCAGTATCTTGAGGGTCAGAGCTTCCCAAATGGTGTTCCATAAATCACTAGCCTCCTGACATGGTCATTAGTCCTCTTCAAATATAAAGGTGGTAAAATTTTGCAGCATCCTTCTCTTTTCTTGACCATGAACTCTTGTTGAGTAGAATTACCACATTTTTTAGAATGTATTTTGCTATACACTTAAGCAGTGGTCTAAATACTGCACTTTGGGAGCAGACTGATCTGGGCTGTCATCCCAGCCCACTATTTATAGTTGCATGACCCAGGACAAGTTTATTACTGTCTTTGAGCTTGATTTCTCAATCTGTAAATGGTGATAATCATAGCATCAACTCTGTTGTTGTTTTCTGTGAAGGTTTCATGAAGTACTTTAAGTGAAGGAGTGAACCTGGTGTCTGGCACTTGTTCAACAAATGGTAGTTATTAAGGTCATAGGAGTTTCATCGGGCCGTGAGAAATAAGTAGAAATAAACATCAAGGGTGCTGAGTTTGGACTCAGAGACAAGAGAAGTACATTTCCAGGGGTGGTGGGGTTGGAAATGGAGATGTGACTTCTCCAGGAATGAGTTGTGGACTGGTCCCTGCCCATGGGCAGCCTGGACCCTTGCTCATCTCCCCACCCTCTGACTACCTGTCTACAAAGCCAGTTTTCATTTCCTGCTTGCATTTCTTGTTCAGTTGCTCTGTGGCAGACCTGAAGGCCTGCTGTCCAGCATGCAGGCCTTCTCTTTCTCCTGTGCCATGGTCCATGGGGCAGGCTGAGAGCACCATACCCTTTCCTGGACTGTATGCTCAGCACTTCTCCCTGGAGAATCAGCCTTTCCCTAGCTGGGCCCCAGAGTCTGAGCTGGGCCAGAAAGGAAGCCAGAAAGGGAGTCTCCTAGCTCTTTGAAGCCAAAGCATCTCTAAGGGGCCTCTGAAGTGGTTCATTTTATGATACGACTATTTTTTGACCCTCATCTTAATTCTCAAACCTGTTCCTTTATTAATTCTCAATCAAGAAGGGAGAAATGGTAAGCTTAATTGGTATTAACAGGCCTCACGTAATATCTTTATTGATGAAGAAGACACTCTGGGTCTGCAAACTGCATTTCCCCATGGATGGTGAAGGTCATCATCATCATCCTTCTAAAACTCCCAAACTTGATTCGGAATCAGGTATCTGGGGTATATTTGCTGGACTTAACATAATTCTGGGCCTCTTCATGCAAGGATTCTCCCACAGGGGAGCCTGGTGGGCTACAGTCCATGGGGTCACAGAGGGTCAGACATGACTGAGCATACAAACACACACACACACACACACACACATACACACCACACACACACATACCATGCAAGGAGTCTGTTTACCTGTCTTGCCTATGGAGAACCAGTGCATTCTAAACTTGAGTCCCTGCCTCAGAGTCCTCCTGTTACCCATGACTCTTGAAGTTCTGCCCCAGGGCAGAATCTCACCATATCCTTTACCTGGGCTCAGGGCAGTGGCTGGGCATGTAAGTCCATGGGTGTTACTTCAAGTCCTTCAATTTTTGGACCATGAGTGGATTTGGACACTTTTCATTTATATTGAATGATTTTAGCCTCTGGTTGAAACTGCTCTGGCCAGTCTGCATGACTGATAGTTTTGTTCCTTCCTGAAAGAAGCTAATTCTGTTGATTTTTCATTGAGGCAGAACCAGCCTGATCATTCCTTCTTTCCTTCTATGAGGATAAAAGCTAGTGAGAGACTACAAGCCCAAGAAGAAGAGATAAGATGACAGCATTTAGACTCTGGCAAGGACTCTTGAGGCTCAGAGGAAAGGAGGCCCAAGAATGCTTTCGATGCAGCCTCATGTTGTTGATGTTTCTTCCCACCTTGGGGGCCTCCAGTGTTTCGGCTTCTGCTGATGAGAGGCCAGGAGGCAGGGGTCAAATGAGGGAGGCTGAAATGGTGGGAAGCAGAGTCAAGGTGAAGGACACAGAGGTCCAGGTAATTTTAAGGCTTTTCCAGAAAAGTGAATTGTCTAGGCTTGAAAGTGATTTCCCAGCTGGACTAATATTTCATTTTTATCCATCAAGGGGGCAATGGGAAGAGTGAACATGTAACAACAAAGGTAAACTTGAATGGTAAAAAATGATCAAGGACCCAAAAAGTTCAATGAAATTGACTAATAAAACACTTTATACAGGGCCTATGAGAGTGGCTCCTATTGTTTCCTAAAAATGTAGATGATTTATGAAAGACCACAGCCTGCTCTTATATGAGGGCTATTTCCGGATCAATAGGCAAGAAGGACAGAGTAATCACAAGGTTGTTGTTTAGTCACAAGGTCATGCCCAATTCCTTGTGACCGTATGGACTGTAGCCCACCAGGCTCCTCTGTCCGTGGGGTTCTCCAGGCAAGAAGACTGGAGTGGGTTGCCATTTCCTACCCCAGGGGATCTTCCTGACTTAGGGATCCAACCCAGGTCTCCTGCATTGGCAAGTGGATTCTTTATCACTGTGCCACCAGGAACCCCTGTCCTCATGATAGGATCTGCATAAAAGTCATGGAATCTGGGCTGTTCCAACCCAAGTATTTATTGGTATTTCCTTGGTCTCCTAAGAGACTGACCTGGGTTGAGAAGCAAAGCCAAGAATAGGACAAGCCTTCTTATCCTACCATATTTCTGAAGAAGAGCCAACGTGAGCCCATGTCCTAATTGTTTTCTATTAGAGCCTGGGTGTCTGTAACCTGTGATGGTGGAGGGCTGGCATTTTGGAGCATGGCATTGCCCAGATGGTGCAGATCAAGCAGAATTGTGGTGAGAAGAAAGCATAGTGATAAGACCATCAATTAAAAAAGTGGAGGGAGCAATACTGGTCAATGGCCTGGAAACTCAAGAAATTTAAGGAGCATCCCCACCCAATGAGCTCTAACTGCTCCAAGTTTTTAGGCTGATGGAAAGCAGTCTGCCACCAGGGTGAGATGGCCTGCTGCTGCTGCTGCTAAGTTGTGTCAGTCGTGTCCGACTCTGTGCGACCCCATAGACGGCAGCCCACCAGGCTCCACCGTCCCTGAGTTTCTCCAGGCAACAACACTGGAGTGGGTTGCCATTTCCTTCTCCAATGCATGAAAGTGAAAAGTGAAAGTGAAGTTGCTCAGTCATGTCTGACTCTTAGTGACCTCATGGACTGCAGCCCACCAGGCTCCCCCATCCATGGGATTTTCCAGGCAAGAGTACTGGAGAGGGGTGCCATTGCCTTCTCCCTGAGATAGCCTAGAATAGCACTTATTAAGTGAGAGGTAGTGATGGAGAAGGGCAGAAAGCACAGTTATTTTGAATTCACAAAATTAAAAGCTGATACAACAGTTCATTGAATAACCACATGTCTGTGTGCTATAGCCAAATATTCTACATTGACAACCAGGCTAGCAGAGCAGCCCGTTTAAGGTCAGAATGGACCACAGTGAAGGCACATTTCTCTAGACTGTACAGTAAGTACCCTACGTACGAACCTTCAAGTTTCAAACTTTCAAAGATGAAGATGTGCGTTCCATCAACGGCAGACCTGAGTGAGATCGCAGCTTGCTCTCTGTCTTCTATCGTTGATGGTCCTTCAGCTCACACCTCCTACCTCCTCCATCAGTAACTCTTCTTGCCTGTTCACTTGATGCCAGCCCCTGTATGCCAGCTGTTGTACTATACTTCTATACTTTCCAAGGTCCTATACTGTAAGATTAAAAATGTTTTCTTTATTTTTTCTGTTTGTGCTTTATGTGTTATTTGTGTGAAAAGTATTATAAACCTATTACAGTACAGCACTATAGAGTCAACGGTGTTAGTTAGGTACGTAGGCCAAGTTTGTTGGACTTACAGACAAATTGGACTTATGAACACGCTCTTGGAATGAAACTCATTCATGTGTAAGGGACGAACTGTAATGGAAATGAATAATATTAGACCGGTTGCTTCAACACAGCTAGAAATCATATTGGAATGGGAATCACAATCATCATAATAGGCAGTGTTTATTGAGTATTTACTCACGGGCTGCCAGGTATTTATTGTATGCTTACACTAATCTTTAAGCAATTATGGAAGGTGGTCATTTTAGCATGGCTTCGGAGAGCTCTGTTGTTTTCTTGTAAACAGCGGCTGCTCTGTGTTTTGAGTCGGACTGACTTGCCCTCATAACCTGATCTGCGCTCTCTCTCTGGCTCATATTCTCTCTACAAGCCAGTCTGTTAGCACAGCGGACGATGATGACATCTGCTTTCTGGTGAGAGTGTGATCGGAGGTGTGACTGTGGTGATACAAGATGGAATTGATATTTCATAGATAAAGCGATGCCTGTCAGATCCTGCAGCCACCCTCAGTACTTCCCAGTAGTGACTTACTAAGACCTGTGACCCTCAGCTTCAGTCCCTCGAGTTGCCACCTCCCTCTTGATTGGAGGAAGAATAGCATCTCCTGCCTCGGTCCATCAGTTAGGTCTTGAATTCAACTGACTGCCTGAACACCCGGGTTTCCTTACATCTATAATGGGTCTTGGGTCTCCACACTTGGTGAGCGATATCCACACTTGCATTCTCGTCCACTTTACTTTATTTATTTATTTCTTAAATAATTAATTATTTTGGCTGCGTTGAGATCTTTCATTGCAGAGCAGGGACTCTCCAGTTGTGACACACAGGCCTTCTAGATGTGCTGCACGGGCTTAGTTGTCTTGTGATATGTAGGATCTTCCTGGACCAGGGATCGAACCTGTGTGGATTCTTTACTACTAGACCACCAGGAAAATCCTTTCATCTGTTTTACATAACAAGGTTCTCTGTTTTATTTTATTCTTCCCCATGGGTCTAGAAAGCTGCTGGAACCCAGCTGAATCCTGTTCAATCTTGCCATACTGCCAGTGGGAGATTTGCATTGAATGCAATGATGGCCCCAAACCACGCTGCTACTGCCCTTGTCCGGGGACTGGTTTCTGCCTCATGGACTTCTGCGNTCTCTGTTTTATTTTATTCTTCCCCATGGGTCTAGAAAGCTGCTGGAACCCAGCTGAATCCTGTTCAATCTTGCCATACTGCCAGTGGGAGATTTGCATTGAATGCAATGATGGCCCCAAACCACGCTGCTACTGCCCTTGTCCGGGGACTGGTTTCTGCCTCATGGACTTCTGCGCAGGTCCTCCCCTGGCAAGTGCATGGAGTTATGGAAATAGTTCCATAACTTACCTAGTTTTTTTTTTTTGGAACTATCTGTGGAATCTGCAAAACCACACAAGTTAATTTATCCAAGTCTCAGTCACCTCATCTGTGAGATGGAAATAAAGTAGTACTTTCCACCAAAGGTCACTGAGCATCTATTACGTGCCAGATGCTGTCTTTTGTATGTTATCACCTTCTAAGAATCCTACATTCCAGCTCCTTTTCTACTTCTTGCCTGAAGTTGGATCCTTCTATTCCAATGCCTTTTCTGATAAAAGGGAACAAGTGCTGTGTTCTGTTTTGAATCATCAACTGCCCTTACAAAGACTACCTGATGTAGTTGAGTTATTTTTCTCTAGTTGCTCTCTTCCCCAGTCCCAGATCCCCCTCTCTTTTCACCAGCCATGTTATGTAACTACCAGGGTACCTCACAATTAACGTACAGAGTGGGCAGACCTTCCCCCAGTGGCGCTAGTGATAAAGAACCCACCTGCCAATGCAGGAGACATGAGAGACACAGTTTCAATCCCTGGGTCAGAAAGATCCCCTGGAGAAGGAAATGGCAACCCTCTCCAGTGTCCTTGCTTGGAGAATCCCATGGACAGAGGAGCCTGGCAGGCAATGGTCCACGGGGTTGCAAAGAGTCGGGTGTGACTGAGTGAGCGTGCAGTGGGCAGACCACTGCAGTCTTTAAGCGCTGACCTAAGGGGATAACTTGTTACCCAGGAAACTGTGATGACCATGAGTGATGCTTGTATTCAACTTTATTTTTGATGGCACTGGGTCTTCATTGCTGTGTGCAGGCATTCTCTAGTTGTGGTGAATGGGGCTCCTCTCTGGGTGTGATGTGTGGGCTTCTCATTGCAGTGGCTTCTCTTGTTGCAGAGCAGGGGCTTTAGAGCACAGCCCAGTGGCTGTGGGGCTTGGGCTTAGTTGCTTCGTGGCACGTGGGATCTTCCTGGACCAGGGAGTGACCTGCATTGGCAGGCAGATTCTTAACTGTTTGACCACCAGGGAAGTCCCCATGAGGGATATTTTGAACGATGGCAGGTCAGTGGTAAAGAGTGACTTACGTGGTGAGATGCAGGCCCTGCCGGGAGGAGCACCTGTCACGAGTAGCACTGTGGCCTTAGCTGCCCTACATTATAGCATAGGAGTGATGACAAGCTTGCACACCCCCTGTTGAATCCCCAAGTGTGTGCTGGTCAAGGAATTTAAATCAGATGATAAGTATGAATCAACACGTGTTCCCAAGCAACTGCTCTATGGTGTGCTAGGACAGATTTTATAATTCTATGCTGTTGATAAGAGATTCTAGTACTTGATAAGCTTGATAAAATAGTGGCGTCTCGATGTTGCTGAACCTCTAAAGTGCAAGTCTCCCCAGAACATATGCAGAGAATAACAATAAGTGAAAGAGTGGAAGGGAAACATCCAAAGGTCGCTGACTGGCATGGCAGACACATCCCCTCCAATGCACCGACACGAACCTCCACGGATGGCTTCTTTCAAGGCTTGAAGGGTCCTAGTGTGTTTTGCAAGCCCTGAATGGGGAGAGGAGCCAGACTTATTACTGCATTTTTAAAAAACCATGTGCTTTGAGGAAAAGTTCAGGAAACTCATCTTATTCTTGCTTTATCAGAAGGCAAATAGAAGCTTGAAAGGGGACAGAAACTTGCCCAATTTAGTGCCTTGGGCAAGACTGAAAACTAGTGTCCTTTGTAAATGTGTTTTTCCTTTTAAACATTTTGTTTCGAAAAATTTCCAAGTTACTTAAAAGTAGAGAGACTCATACAGAGAACTTTCGTGCAGCAATTACTAGGATTTTTTTGGTCAATCCTTTTTTTTTTTCTTGGAAAAGTTTGAAGTAGATATCAAAGACCACATTATTTTTGCCTAAAAATATTTCCTAGGTCAATGCATTGGAAAGATGCTGCTATATGACATTTTGTTCCTCAATAAAGGGAAAGATGAAGAGATGACTGCATTTTTTTTTCACTTAGTATGCTTATCTTTTATTTTTAAAATGAAACCTACAATTTCTTTTCATTGAACTTAACCTAATTCAGCACACATTGGTTGAATCTCTTCTACGGTCAGGAACTGTGGATAATTGGGAAATAAACATCATTAATTGACTATCTTTGTCCTCAACTCTATAGTTAAAAGCTAGAAAGATATATGGATCAGGTTTAGAGAGCCATCTTTCAAGTCCAACTGGCGGTTTGATCATTGTCATTTAACTCGTCTGCTCGAGTCTCTTATCTGTCTAAAATGAAGCTATGTATCAGTTCTCCATGGCCAAAATAAGGCTATATAACTATCCACCCTAAACAGGGTTTCAAACAAGAAGCGTGTATCATAATCATGAGTTTGCCTTTTAGGAATTTAGGTTAGATGTGGCCAGACAATTCTTCTGTTCTTCTCTGGGTTTATTTACCTTCTCAGGGTCTGCTGGCTGTGGGCTTATCTAGGGAGGTCTCAGCTGGGACTGCTGGGACAAGTCAGCGCTTCTCCAACCACGGCTCAGGCACATGCCAGAGGAGCCAGGGAGTGAGCAGAAACACAAAAGTCCTTCTTCAAAGGTCTCTTTAAATCCTACTTGCTAGCATTCATCAGTCACAACTGATTGCATGTATGAGCTCACAGCCAAGTAGGGAGATGAAGCTCTGTCCTCAATGGGAAAGTAAAGTGCTAGAAAGTTGAAAGGTGAGGATGTAGGTAGGGAATAAGGGTCATTAGGGAAATCAACATGTCATAGGATACTGACTATGCTATGCTAAGTTGTCAGTCCTACTCTTTGCAACCCCATGGATTGTAGCCCACCAGGCTACTATGCCCATGGGATTTTCCAGGCAAGAATACTGGAGGGGGTTTCCATTTCCTACTCCAGGGTATCTTCCTGACCCAATGATCGAACCTGTGTCTCTCATGTCTCCTGCATTGGCAGGCAGATTCTTCACCGCTATCACCACCTGGAAGCCCAGGATACTTACAGGACTTGCTAAATGAAGTTACTGTGGGGATTCAATCAAAAGCATTTGTAGAGGGCTTAGTACAGTATTTGGCATATCGTAAGTCCTCAATAGAAGTCAGCTTCTAATTACTGTTATTATGATTATTATCAAACTATTATTGTTATCATCTCCAGGTAAGGGGAAAACAGAGTATTGTAGGAATGTAGAAAAAGGAAACTCATTCTGGCTTGGGCTAAGGAAGAAGATTAAATTAAAATTAAATTAAAAGACACTCCTCAGAAGGAAAGCTATGACATACCTAGGGAATGTAGTAAAAATCAGAGGCATCACTTTGCCAAGAAAGGTCCATACAGTCAAAGCTATGACTTTTCCAGTAGTTATGTACGGTTGGGAGAGTTGGACCATAAGGAAGCCTGAGCACTGAAGAATTGATGCTTTTGAATTGTGGTGCTGGAGAAGACTTTTGAGAGTCCCTTGGACAGCAAGGAGATCAAACAAGTCAGCCTAAAGGAAATCAAGCTTAAATATTCATTAGAAGAACTGATGCTGAAGCTGAAGCTCCAATACTTTTGGCCACCTGATATGAAGAGCTGACTCGTTGGAAAAGACCTGGATGCCGCAAAAGGTTGAAGGCAGGATAAGAAGGTTGGAGGGTATCATGGACTCAATGGACTGGAGTTTAAGCAAACTCCAGGAGATACTGAAGGATAGGGAAGCCTGGCATGCCACAGTCCAGGGCGTTGGAAAGAGTCAGATATGACTTAGCTCCTGAACAACAATAAGGAGGAAGGTGTGTGTGTGAAACAGCATGAGGATAAGCACTGAGGGATAAACTTTGAATGTGGAGCAAAACAACAAACAAACAAACAAAGCATTATAGACATTCCTTCAAAAGCTCACAGCTTCTGTTAGGACTGAGTTTGATACGTGTCTGACTACCTGAATAGCTTGAAGGATTCCACAAATCTTCCTGATCCTTCTGTACCTCTTCCATTAACCGAAAACTTTATTTAAAATCCCTTCCAAGAGAATCATCCTTCTGGTTAAGACAATAGCATCATCTCAGCACACACATAATGAAGCACGGCCATGCCACTTATGAAGCCCTATGGTTCTTGGTAGTAGTGATGTGAAGTGCAGTTCTTTGGGGAGGAGATGCAGGAGATCCAGGTTCGATCCCTGAGTTGGGAAAATCTCCCTGAGAAGGGCAGGGCAACCCACTCCAGTATTCCTGCCCAGGGAATCCCATGGACAGAGAAGCCTGGTGGGCTACTGTCCACAGAGTCGCAAAGAATCAGACATGATTAAACTACTAAGCACAAGGAGACACTACTAGGAGAGGTGAGGCTGGAAGCTGCAGGGAGTTGGTGAATAGAATACAGCACTGAGCACCTGGGGCTTAGTCCCAGTAGGGAGGTGGCCTGGATTAGGCCTCAGACTTGGCTGGCTCAGGGGTGGAGGAAGCAAGAGTTGTGATTCTCCTTCAGTCCATCAGTGGTTATGGGCTACTCCCGGAAGTTTTATCTTGTCCCTCGCACAATTCAAGCATATTCCAATCGCTGGTGATAAGAGTAACAGGTGTGTAAAGTATGGTGCTTTTGAAGTAGAGGGGATATAAAGGACTCACCACCAGCAGGTCCATCTCAGTCTACAGGTGGGATTTCAGTGGTCCTGTCAAGCAGCCCTCTTCATGGACTAGCCTCCCTTTCTGCACTATTTCCCATAAGCTCTATTTTATATTATGGTGTGGGAGAAGTGTGTACATCTCTCCTCTCCTTATGTTTTTTTTCTAAAGTGGATGCTAAATGTTTCCTGTCGTCTGGTGCAGCTAGTGAGGGAGGGTGACGTAAGCCCAGACCCGGGGAGGTGTGGACATGAGAGCGCACTCTAAGGGCTCATCCCCGCTCCGCACTGAAGTTTTTGATTATGACTGAGAGGCATAACTAGGTGTGAAGAGTAAGTGGAAACTGTTAAAAAATAATCAGCCTTCTTTACCTACACTCCCATTCTTATGATCTCCATTGTTATCGGTCTTAGATTTACTCTACAATGTGAGTCATTAGAATTATATCAAGTGGATCAGTCTATTTATTTTCAAAATATTTAGTGAAAGTATACGTGTGTGAGTAGGGGAGCGGAGCAGGGCCAGAGAAGCATGTGAGCTTTGTCCAGTGAGACTGTCTTGGCTCTAATCAAATAGATCCACTTGAAAACCAAGCAAGGGAAAAACCCTACAGAGATGATTGTATATTAAAACACGGGAATTGTTTGCAGGAGCAACTGAAGGGCTAAAGCATGAATCATCGTGAAACATATGAGAAATGTTAAGAAGAACAGCCTAAAAATAGTCTCTTTGTCATCTATTTTCTGTTGTGTTCTCTTTCCTTTGTCCCAGTGGGGTATTCTTTTCCCAGTGAAAGGAGAAATAGGGTCATCACAGGTTGAGAGTCAGTGATCCACCCATAGGGGCAAGAATTGTAGCCATGGACTTCCCTGGTGGTCCAGTGGTAAAGAATCTGCTACCAAAGCAGGGGACGTGGGTTTGATCCCCAGTCCAGGAAGATTACACATACCATGCAGCAACCAAGCCTGTGAGCCACAGCTACTGAACCTGTGCTCTGGAACTCAGGAGCCACAAGTACTGAAGCCCATGAGCCTAGCATCTGTGGTCTGCAACAAGAGAAGCTACAGCAGTGAGAAGCAGAGAGTAGCCCCTGCTCAGGGGAAAAAAAAAAAAAATATATATATATATATATATACACGTATATAAACCTAACTGCCAAGCTGAGATTTTAAGGCAAGTTTATGAAGCCTGGGGAGGAAGAGAAACACCTGAGTAAGATAGGAATCTATTCTTCAAAGGTACATTTCAAGATGCGACAGGCTACTGATCTAGTGACTCCCGTTGCACTGGGGTGGGCCTTGGAGCTCTGGACGTAGATGAATTAGGGGAGTATGATGGGGAAGTGACACAATTAACATGTCGAGGACAATGTCAAGCTCAATAATTAACCATAGAGCATATGACTCAGGGCCAGTTTTCCATAAGGGAAAACTGGGTCACAATATTAAACGGAAGCAACACAAATTTGTAGGTATGAGGCCAAAGTGTCTTTAACCTTTTCTGTGTCAGTCACCACTGCGTATGGGAGCAGAGAGGAGAGATTACTACTGTGGGTCAGAAATGCTCCTTAGAGCTGAGTTTATGACCCCACTTTCTCCTTACACAAGCCCTCCATTTTCAGAGAAGAAACTAAGACCCAGAGATCAAGAAATCATTCCTGGGACACTGCTAATGTTAATGGAAGAGTTGGGGTGAGAACCTTTCTGCCTAATGACAAATATGCCAATATTTCTACTCCATTGTACTGTTTGATAATAAAGACAGTGAATACAAGGTGGGGTGAAAAGTTAGCCAACCATGGGGTGATGTGGGAGAAAAAGCTGAGGCCATCTAGGTAGTGCTGGGAGAAAGAAGAAGGCCTGAATTGGGGGCATTGGACTTTATTGTTACCAACATCTTCTGAGCAATTAAGCTGCCTGGTCACAGGCCCAGGGGCAACAAAAGTGCCTGCATACCTTGGGGCCAATGCTAGTGTCCCAAAAGGTTGGCTGGAAAGTTTGAATGGATTGAACAGGTGGCCCCATCCCAGTTACAACCATAAATGCTGGTTGAATTTGAGTATGGCATGAGTGGGTTGGCAAGGTTGCCAAAGAGCAGGGAAAATATTTTACTGGTTCACTCTTGCCTCTAGAGCTACGCCAATAGAATGTGTTCAATTTATGGGGAAGGAGGCACAAGAGGCAGTGGATATATATACAGGTATATATTTATATGTTTGTATATAATTATGGCTGATTCCAGTTATTGTATGGCAGAGCACTAAAACATTGTAAAGCAATTATCCTTCAATTTAAAAAACAACAAAAAAGAAAAACTCAAACAATAAAATTATTTTTGTATGTAAAAAAAGTTATACAAACATATGATGTGCCGTCTTATTCCCGTTTTACAGATGCTCATCACAGCAACAGATGTCCAATAAGTGGAAAACAACTTGTGTGTTCACATTAGATGGGCATTAAGTAGTTCCGAGTCTTTCATATGTTTGGGTTGGTCATTTACCAAAATATCAATACAGTCTACTCAGAGCATTCATTTTTAATGATGCAAGAGACTGCACATGCTCCAGTAGAAGATGAAAACGGGCTTGGTTTCTTTTTAAAATTTTTATTGAAATATAGTTGATTTACAATGTTGTACTCATTTCTGCTCTGCAATGAAGTGATTCAGTTACACACACGTATTCTTTTTTATATCCTTTTCCATTATGGTTTATCATGGTTTGGTTTCTAAAAAGTAATAGAAGATATGGGACAGAATCCAAAAGGAGAAACATTGCTTCTTCAGATATTACTGTTATTGCTTATAAAAATAATAATAGTAAATAAAGCACTCATAATTGCTAAAATAGAAAATAAAATACTGAATACTATGTGTATACTCTAATAGTAAAATACTAACTATAAACGCATACTAAAAACATTAAATACTAAAATATATAATAAAAGATCACTAAAAGAGAAAAATAATGGCTCACTTTGTATAATTAATGTAAGTTATAAAGTAATTATAATCTATAATGTATCATTTTATTCTGCTCTAATGTCAATATATAGGCACGGTGGTTTTATATCCCAATCAAACACTGTAAAAAAAAAATTTTCAGAGATATCTTCTTTTAGGTTCATTTTATAAAAAGATGAATATATTCTATAATAGAAGAAGTAAGAGCCTCTAATGATTAATCCATTCTGAATATTTTTCCATTTATATCCAGAAAATTAAATGAAAGTGACAAGCACACCTTGGGGATCATGTTGGGTGCTGATATGAGGCATGAAGATAAACAAGCTATAGCCGTGCCCAGGAGGGGCCTCTGTCTTTGGGGAGAGATGCTATATAAGTTACCAGAAAGAAAAATAATTATAAATTATTGGAGTTCAAGGCTGGTTGAGATGAAATGTCTCCAGGGAACTCACCAACTTGATTGATAACCAGAGGTATTCAGGCAAGAGAGAACTGATTGGATGCCAGTACATTTAGTTAGAAAGGCTTTTCCTGAGGAGTTGGACTGGGATATGTGAGTTGCAGAATCTCCAGGCAGAGACAATAGACCCTCCTTTTGATGAATTCTAACCTGGTGGCTCAGTGGTAAAGAATCGACCCACCAGGGCAGGAGATGCAGGAGATGTGGGTTCAGTCCCTGGGTTGAGAAGATCTCCTGGAGAAGGGAATGGCTACTCCAGTATTTTTGCCTGGGAAACCCCATGGACAGAGGAGCCTGGTGAGCTATGATCCATGGGGTCCCAAAAAAGTCAGGCATGGTTTCAGTCAGTTCAGTCACTCAGTCGTGTCTGACTCTTTGCAACCCCATGGCCTGCAGCATGCCAGGCTTCCCTGTCCTTCATCAACTCCTGGAGCTTGCTCAAACTCATGTCCGTTAAGTCGGTGCTGCCATCCAACCATCTCATCCTTTGTTGTCCCCTTCTCCTCCTGCCTTGAACCTTTCCCAGCATCAGGGTCTTTTCCAATGAGTCAGTTCTTTCCATCAGGCGGCCAAAGTATTGGAATTTCAGCTTCAGCATCCGTTCTTCCAATGAATATTCAAGACTGATTTCCTTTAGGATGGACTGATTTGATCTCCTTGCAGTCCAAGGGACTCTCAAGAGTCTTCCCCAATACCACAGTTCAAAAGCATCGATTCTTCGGCATGCAACTTTCTTTATAGTCCAACTCTCACGTCCATACATAGCAGATCTTTCTCTTTCAAGTAATTTCTATGCTTTTTAATATACTGTCTAGGTTGGTCACAGCTTTTCTTCCAAGGGGTAAGTATCTTCTAATGTCATGACTGCGTCAGGATCTGCAGTGATTTTGGAGCCCCAAAATAATAAAGTCTCTCACTGTTTCCATTGTTTCCCCATCTATATGCCATGATGTGATGGGACTGGATGTCATGATCTTAGTTTTCTGAATGTTGAGTTTTAAGCCAAGTTTTTCACTTTCCCCTTTAGATTTCATCAAGAGGCTCTTTAATTCTTCTTTGCTTTCTGCCATAAGGGTGGTGTCATCTGCAGGTGTGAAGTTATTGATATTTCTCCCAGTAATCTTGATTCTACCTTGCGCTTCATGCAGCCCAGCATTTCTCATGTAGGTTAAATAAGCAGGGTGAAAATATATTCAGCCTTGACATACTCTTTCACCAATTTGGAACCAGTCTGTTGTTCCATGTCCAGTTCTAACTGTTCCTTCTTGACCTGCATACAGATTTCTCAGGAGGCAGGTAAGGTGGTCTGATATTCTCATCTCTTTTAAGAATTTTCCACACTTTGTTGTGATCCACACAGTCAAAGGCTTTGGTATAGTCAATAAAGCAGAAGTAGGTGTTTTACTGGAACTCTCTTGCTTTCCCAATGATTCAATGGATGTTGGCAATTTGATCTCTCGTTCCTCTGTCTTTTCTAAATCCAGCTTGAATATCAGGAAGTTCATGGTTCACACACTGTTGAAGCTTGTTTTGGAGGATTTGGGGCATTACTTTGCTAGTGTGTGAGATGAATGCCGTTATGTGGTAGTTTGAACATTCTTTAGCATTGCCTTTCTTTAGGATTCTAATGAAAAACTGACCTTTTCCAGTCCTGTGGCCACTGTTGAGTTTTCCAAATCTGCTGGCAAATTGAGTGCAACACTTTCACAGCATCATCTTTTAGGATTTGAAATAGGTCAACTGGAATTCTATCACCTCCTCCTAGTGATACTTCCTAAGGCCCACTTGACTTCACATTCCAGGATGTCTGGCTCTAGATGGGTGATCACACCATCGTGGATATCTGGGTCATGAAGATCTTTTTTATGTAGTTCTTCTGTGTATTCTTGCCACCTCGACTTAATATCTTCTGCTTCTGTGAGGTCCATACCATTTCTGTCCTTTATTGTGACCATCTTTGCATGAAATGTTCCCTTGGTATCTCTAATTTTCTTGAAGAGATCTCTACTCTTTCCCATTCTATTGTTTTCCTCTATTTCTTTGCATTGATCAGTGAGGAAGGCTTTCTTATCTCTCCTTGCTATTCTTTTGAACTCTGCATTCAGATGCTTATATCTTTCCTTTTCTCCTCTTCCTTTTGCTTCTCTTCCTTTTTTGTCATGATTTAGTGACTGAATAAGAACAAGAACAACAGGTCAAAATCCAAGTTCATTTTGTAGCTTCCTAATGGGATGATTTGGGACAGCTTACTTCTCTGAGCCTCACTGGCTCAACTCTTCACCAGCACGAAGCTGTGAGGATGAAACTCTGAGAGCTGCGTTTTAACACAGTGAACCTTCTCTATGTCTTGAGGTCCTTCCCCTCATCCTTCCCACTGTAGCTGAGGTCACAGGTAAGCAGGGCAATATCAATCAAAGCTCCACAAAAGGTATAAAGACCTCTGGACAATTGGTTGAGCTGGGGTATTATGCTTGCGATTCTATTTTCCAAAACTTGAAAAGATCCTACAGGGAGCAGTTGGAGGTAAAGAGGAAAAGCATGGGCAAGTTCTGGGCTAAGATCAAGGCAGGTGAGCCATGTCCTGGTAACCTACTGACTCGCATATGGCTTTTATGGGCATTGATTTACCTGCGAGGAAAAGACCATGTAAGGGGATGGTGACTGGCTGGCACCTGAGTGTCGAGTCCCCTGGGGGACGCTGGGCATCTGCCTTCCAGCCTAGGTCCACAGACTGGTGTTGGAGCCTTGTGCAAAGGGATGTAGGCAGAAGCTGAGTGAGCTGTTTTCGATGGAATCTCATGAATTAGGGAACAAGGATGCATGAGCGCCACTACGCAGGCATCTTCTCACTCACTGGACATGACTGACAAAATACAACCAGCCTCTCCCATTCACAACCAGATGTCATGGGGCTCTCGTGTCTTGGAGGCTCCAGGGGAGGGGCCAGTCTTCAGGTGAGCATGAAACCTGATGCGCAGGCCCCATGGACGTCTGAGAGAGCAGGAGGCCGGCTGGCAGAGGGGACTCTGGGTGCAGTGCAGTGCTGGACACACTTCAGGTTACTCGGGGAATGCCCCCAGGGTACAGAGGCCAGTGAAGCAGGATGTTTTATTGTTTCGGCCCCATGTGATTCCCCCCAATAGATGACAGATCCCTTGACCACAGAGGGACAAATAGAGAAAGGGCCAGGCAGGCCTAGGCACCCCCTCTCCAGTCCTCGCCCCCAACACACCCAGAGAGATGCATGTACGTGGCCAGTCTGTAGCCGGAGGACGTGTGAAAGGTGGACTCCGTGTGCTGGTTTCCAGGTCTCCTGAAGCCAACAGGCCCTGGTCACCAAGGGCTACTAACTCCAGCCTCCCTAATTCCAGAAAGGCAGAAATCTCTAGACAATTTGTTTTGGAAAAGTTTAGTAGCCTCAAATAGGTCAAGGGTGGTGTATGAAAGGCATTGCAAGTCAACGATTTCTTTCCTCCCTTTTAATGAAAATTTTGAGTGCTTTTTACATTCTCTTTGGTAACAATAATGTATGCTTATCATAAATAATTGAGAAGAACAGAAATTGCATAACAAAATAAATAAGACGTGATCCTAAATCCCAGAAAATGACAATATTTTGATGTGCATCCTTCTGTGCATGTATTGCACAAATGATGTCATACTGTTGCCTGTGAGAGGAAAAGTTAAAATTTTTGCTAAACCCTTGAGAGCAGGTTCTTATCTCATGCAATATGGCAGGTTCTTATCTCATGCAATATGGCCTTTAGGCTCTCTCAGGGGTTGTTTTCCCTTCGGGGACTTTCCAAGAAGTTGTTTTTCCAGGCCGTAGGAATGTGGCCCCAACCAGCCATTTAGACCTGGTAGCAAACGAGCCTATCCCTGTAAAGGTCAGGACCTGTGCACCAATCAGACTGTTCCCACCCTAGCTGCACCCGTTTGTGGTTTTTGTGCTTAAAAATGCTCTGTAACGACTGTTCGGGTTCGTTCCTCCCTGGAGGTGACTGAACCCCGGTGCGCCGGCCCAATAAATCCTCCTGCTGTTTGCATCGAATCCGAGTCTCGGTGATCTTTGGAGCTATGGGTCCTAGGAAAAGACCGTAAGGTCTAACAGCCTGCTCTTTTTAAAATCTCGCTCACCAGTATGAAAGGTTATTTTCCCATGTTGTAAACACCAATTCACATCATATTTAATGAACTCTTTATTATTCTACTTTATATATACATACTGTAATTTGTTTAATCAATCCTATTCTTAAGAAGCATTTCATTAGCCTTATAAACTTTTCAAAATTATGGACAAAGTTGAGATGAACGTCCTGGGCAAACTTCTTTGGCTCTCATTTGATTATTAGAAAATAGGCACAATAAAGAATTTTTTACAAAAATAAAGAAAATTTTTGATACATTTTGACCCTGTGGCACAGTATATGGGACTGTATTTCCCAGACCAGGTATTGAATCTATGGCCCCTGCATTGGAAGGCTGATCCTTAACCACTGGACCTCCAAGGAAGTCCCTGGATTTTCATTATGTTACAGTTCTAGGAGTAGAATTGCTGAGTCAAAGGGGAGGGACAGTATTTGGGCCTTTGATATGGGTGAGAGTGGTTTCAGTCTGCCCTACAGAACTTCAAAAGGGGCACCTTGAAGACCCCTGCAGGGAACCGAAGCAGCAGAGCAGGAAGTGTCAGAGCCCCAGGCCCTCCCCCACCTTCAACCACAGAAGCTCCCTTTATATCAATTTTATAGATTGAGCTGCACGTAAGCTGTTCCATGAAGAAAGAGTTTCGCGGCTTAAAAACTGTATTTATATATAAAGTCTGAAAAGCACAGAGTCCAATGATTGCAGCTTGGTGACACAAATTGGCTGACTAAATCCAAGCTCGCCTCAGTCTTTGTGTCCTTGAACCAGTTTGACGCTGATTTTCCGGTGACTCCGGGAAAGGATGGTCTTAATTACCATAATAATGATGATGATTTTCATTGAGGTAAGAGGCCCAAATTGGACTATCTTTAATCAACAGCTGAGGAAATGCCTACGAGGCACAAACTGGAGGAACTTCCGAGAATACGACTGGAAATTCCAAGTTTCCTAACCGACCACCTGATAACTTCTAGCTCTTATCCGGCAGGGTCAAGGTAAGGGTAAGGCGATGGCCACTGCCTCTCCCTCCCCCTCCTTCCTCTCCTTTCCTTCTATCCCTTCTCCCATTCTTACAGCGGCAAACACAAGTGCATACCGGAAAGCAGGGGCTGATTCCTCAGGGCAAACGATCAGCCGCATTGAGGGTCTACCCGCCACCCGACCTCTAGGCAACTCCAAGGCATTTCCAGGATGAAGCCAGAGCTTCTTACCAGCCTGGCCAGCTCTGGCTGTGGTGACCGCGCCTAGATCATCCGTGTCCCTGGAAGGGAAGGTTTTCAGATCTTTAGTGAAAGCGAGAGAGCAGGAGTTCTGCCTAACTAGTCAATTTTCCTAATGAGCTATTAGAAGCTGTTTTTGTGCTGAATGCTCTGCCCTCATTATAATCGTGCTTCCCAGAAGCAAAGCTCTCTCGGCCCATTGTAATGAGCAGAACGCTGGAGCGAAACACAGTTTTAATGAGTTACAGCATGGATGTAAAGCGGAACAACTTGCATCTGAGAGCACCTCAAAGTAAGACTAGGGCCAGTGGGTGCATTTATAGCAGTGGAATGAACCATATGGAGGTGACATCTCTCATCAGCCAAACTGGAAGAAACCCAGCAAGCTTCATCTTGGCTGACAGGTGCTCTCTCAGAACAAGAGAGCAAAAATGTATGGTGACCTTGAGAAATAGATTAAGTAGCTCCAAGTCACAGGCATGCTATGTTACTTTACATATGTGAGTGCTAAGTTGCTTCAGTCGTTTCTGACTCTTAGCAACCCTATGGACTATAGCCCACCCGGCTCCTCAGTCCATTGGATTCTCCGGGCAAGAGTACTGGAGTGGGGTGCCATGCAATCTTCCTAACACAAGAATCAAACCCATGTCTTGTGCTTTACAGGTGGATTCTTTATCACTGAGCCCCTGGGGAAGCCTGTTATGTCATTTTACAATATACAGTATTGAAACTGTGTAAGTCAGATTGGGACTCGAATCCATGCAGCTGGGACTCCAATGGGGCCAAAACCCATAGTCTTTTAACTGAGATCACACCCCTGGTTTCAGCACTTAATGAAGCTCAGGTTCTGGATGTCTCATCACAGAAATAATTCAGTGAGCGACAAAGCAACAGGTAAGAAATGGATTTATTTAGAGAGAAACACTTTCCACAGAGTGTAGGCTGTTTCAGAAGGGAAGAGGCTTTGAAATACAGCATGGTTAGTTTTTATGGGCTGGATAATTTCATCGGCTAATGAATGGGAGGATTGTTGTGTGTGTGTGTGTGTGTGTGTGCTCGTTTGTGTCTGACTCTCTGCAACTTCATGGACTGTAGCCCGTCAGGCTCCTCTGTCCATGGGATTTCCCAAGCAAGAATACTGGAGTGGGTTGCCATGGCCTTCTCCAGGGGATCTTCCTGACCATGGGATCAAGCCTGCGTCTCTTACGTCTCTTGCACTGCCAGGCAGGTTCTTTACCACTAATGCCACTTGGGATGCCCAAATGGAAGGATTATTCCAACTATTTTAGAGGAGGGACAGGAATTGGGCCACCATCCGTCTTTTGATCTTTGATGATCAGCCTCAGAGCTGTCCCTGGGCCTATGGGTGGTCATTTAGCACACGCTGGTATCTTATAAGGAGTATATACTAAGGCTCAAGGGACTTCCCAGGTGGTGCTAGCAGTAAAGAACCTGCCTGCTGATGCAGGAGACATACGAGATGCACATGGCAACCTACTCCAGTGTTCTTGCCTGGATAATAGACAGAGGAGCCTGGCAGGCTACAGTCCATAGGACTGTAGAGTCAGACAGGACTGAAGTGACTTCATACCCATGCGCCCAAGGTCCAGTGGACGTCAACTCGTCCGCCCTCTTGGCCCTGTTTGGTTCTAGTTGGTTTCTATTGTGTCCTCAGGCCGTGTCATTCTTTAAAGGTTGTGCCCTGCCCCCTTCCGCTGTTTTAAGAGCCAAGAAAGAAGGACTTCTTTAGCAGGGCATAGCAGGTATGAATGAAGTTCAGATGGAGACAGGAGAGACCAGTGTGCTGGATCTAACTTTTACTAGTCACAGAGAGCTGATTGCTAAGTGTTTAAAATTTTGAAAAGGGCTCACTGAAGTTCAATCATTATTAACATTTAAATGATATGAACTGACAATTAAATACATTATGTGGATGAAATAAAATTCATCTTTTATGGAAATACAAGAAAAATTTAAACAAAATAATTTTGGCCTTCTCTCTCCCAATACCATGCACTGTGTATCTGGATTATGCATGGACCAGACCTCCTCCATCGCAGAAATACCTGCTCTGCTCAATCATCAAGAATAACAGTCTCCCAGCATCAACAAGACAGTTCTCTACAGATAACATTCCTGCTTGATAAGGGGTCACATAGTGCTTAGATCTGAATTATGTAAACTGTCAATAATACGTTATTTAGCATACAGCCCATACCTGGGCATGGTGACGCTAGTGGTAAAGAATCCGCCTGTCACTGCAGAAGTAAGAGATGCGAGTTTAATCCCTGGGTCGGGAAGAGCCCCTGGAAGAGGGCATGGTTTCCCACTCCAGTATTCTTGCCTGAATAATCCCTTGGTCAGAGGAGCCTGGTGGGGCTGAAGTCCATGGGGTTGCAAAGAGTCAAACACAGCTGAGCTATGAGCACGCACACATCTCTGTCTCAAAATACTTACATAACTGTGCCTTGACTTCTGAAAGCAGAACAATCCTTATAGCTTTCTGAGATGCTCTTCTGGGGTTATAATCCTCAAATGAGTGAAAGTTTTCATTTCCTTCCTAGGTAGATTAACTTTTCATTCACATACTATAAACAAAGACAATACTCAAAATTCCTAATTTTACTACACTTCATACTAACTGTTCCCTTTAGTTTGTTCACATCTATTGTATTCAATGACGTCGTGTTGGTAGCTTGAAATGGGGCAGGATGAAAGTATTACCAGTATGAAAATCAGCAAATACTGCACATCAGGGCATGATTTATTGTTCTGTGGACTGCCTATGTAGACAGCTATAGAAAACTATGGAAACAGCGCTAGTAATGCAGATTGCACTTAGAAGTGCACCCTTAGCCACTACTGTGTGAGTGTGGCACACAAATTTTAGGGAAGCACTCTTCCGTTATGTGAAAACCATTCAAATCAGCAGAGAAGTCGGTCCTGTCATTGATGAATGAGTCAAGTTCCCACACATGTCCCTGTTGTCTCATTCTCATCTTACTCGTTGACATAAACAAAAGGTATCTATCAGCATTCACAATGGAGCTACACTCATTTGTCAATAGAAGCCACAGGTTGGGGATAGAAATAAGAGTTAGTAAAAAATAATAATAATCGTTTTGTAAGAATCAGTTGGCCACATAGAAATTTCAATGAAGAGTTGTATTTGTATACATCTTATTTGTATACTATGTATTAGGCATCCTTTATGTAAATAAAATTTGTAATAAATGCATGAAATGTACATACATACATACACTCAAACATCTTATACATACATATGTAATCGTTAATTATTTTAGGCTGTGTGGTTGTTAAACATTTGCCAGGACACCGTTGAAGAGATCACCCCATCTCCAAGGTCTGTAAGTATTAAGCATCTCAGTGTGGAGGAGTAGGGGAATTAGAGCTCTGGACTTTGGTTAGAATATGTCTGCTGGGTCTGTATCATGTTGGACAATCATGCTCAGTGAGTTTTAGTTTTGATTTTCGTTTCTAAGTCATGTGTTTTGCAACCCCATAGACTCTAGCCCGCCAGGCTTCTCTGTCCTTGGAATTCTCCAGGCAAGAATACTGGTGAAGGTGAAGTCGCTCAGTCGTGTCCGACTCTTTGCGACCCCATGGACTGTAGCCCACCAAGCTCCTCAGTCCATGGAATTTTCCAGGCAAGAATACTGGAGTGGGTAACCATTCCCTTCTCCAGGGGATCTTCCTGACCCAGGGATCAAACCCACGTCTGCTGCATTGCAGGCAAATTTTTTACTGCTGAGCCACCAGGGAAGCCTGAGTAAAAAGGAGATATTAATATTCACCTTTAAAGGACCATTGTAATTGAAAATGAGATCAAGTTTACTTTAGGATAGTGCCTGGTATTTAGCAGGCTGCTATTATGAATTTATTACTCTGATTATGAGTAAGATTACTTGCAAGCAAAGGTGTTCAGGACTGATTCAGTATCAGACATGCTGAAATATCTTTGGATGCTCTGAATTATGAGGGAGAAAGAGGCATGACATCGGGAGCCTTCAGAAGGACTGCTCTCTGGTATCACCAGTGAGCGCTTGGCACTTCAGCCAGTCTTGAGGAGCAGGGAGTAGGTTAATAAACTTCCACATGTGATATCTTACTTCATCTTCAGGACAGTTCTGTAAGGGAATATGGGAGATCTTATTTTCCAGTGATGGCTGACATGGCATTTCCCTTCTCATATTTTCTAGAACTTGGCCATCCCTCCATCAGGACCTGAATACATATTCCCTGTCTTGAAGCTGGGCAGACTTATGGCTCAGTTATAGCCCAGAGAAGACATCAAAAGTGGCAGAGCATGACTTCCAGGAGATACACTTCTGTCTCATTGACAGAGACACTCACCTTTGGAGCCCTGAGTCACCCTAGAAGTCCAACTCTCCTGAATCCTCAGTGCTGCAAAAAAGCCCTGCTAGCTTGACAGTCGCCCTGGATTTCAAGTCCTCCCCGTCCAGACTTCAGATCTGTAAGTACATGAATGTTCCGGTGTTTCTAGTTTCTTAGCCGTCAGGTCTGGCCAAGACAAGACATCACGGAGAGACCAGGTGACCTGCTTTGTCCTTTCCAAATTACTGACATTCAAAATCTGTGAGCATTATCAAATAGTGGCTTTATATCACTGGGTGTGAAGCGGTTTGTTACACACCAATGGTTATCAGAATTGAAATTCTTCTTTTACTAAGATAATGACTTTGCACAATCACACGGCTAGTCATTGACAAATTTGAGATTCACTCTCCAGGGCTTCCTGACTGGAGATTTCATGCTCCTTACACTATGCTACACTTTTCTGCTCATTGGAGGGGTGAGGATTGTCATGTTCTTAACTTGCTGGAGCTCAGAGGTACCAAGAGGGGTGGAGGAGGACAGGAGCTGGCCATTGTAGACATGTCCCAGGGTTGGGCTCCTGTTAGAAACAGCTGGGCTGGAGTGGGACCAGAGGAACTGACCCTACAGAGCATAGACAGACTGGGTTCAGACTCTGTATACAATTCTCTTTTTCCTTAGGGGGGAAAAAAAAAAACCTCCCAGCCCTGGTGTTTTGGTGTTTGCAGCTGCTTCTGTTGTGAAATGCAACACATGTCCACCTGGGCACTGATTAGACAAGCATCTGGGAGAACATCTTCTGGGGTTGTAATTCCTTGAGTTCTGGATAGAAAACAACACGAGGACTTGCAGCATTTCAGCCCCACTCCCCTATATCAGGAGACGCTGGAGAATTTGGTGTCTTTCAGAGGCTTCTGGGGCTCAGGGGCAGAACAGTGGGCCTCCAGTCCTGTATGCGGCTCCTGGAAACCAGTCCCGAGCTGGCTCTAGCGGTTACCTTCTCTTGCTGAACCTACACTGTGAAGCCATCTCTGACTCCTCTAGGCAAATCTGGCTGATTCTTCCTGTATCTTTCTCCAGAACCAGGTACAGAATTCATTCCATTGTCTTGTTTACTTACCCGTCTGAGTCCTTTTCAGACTCAATTCCTCAGGGGCAGAGAATGGATTTTCTTCATTTTTAACACCTTCAGCATCTGACACAGAGGAGGAACTTGGAGAGTTTATTAATACACCTTTATTTTTAATTAAACACCTCCTTTCAAGTTGTTTATATTAATTGACTCAGTCCTCAAAAACAGCCAGGCACGATTATATCCTGTGATGGTTCATTTTCTGAGTCACATTTATTGGCCATCAGCTCCCAGGGATTTGGTTAAGCATTATTCTCATGTGTCTGTGAGGGTGTTTTGGATGAGGTTCTATTTAAATTGGTGAACTTTGAGTAAAGAAGATTACCCTTTATAACGTGAAGGAGCTGAATGAATACAATCAGTTGAAGGTCTGAGTAGAACAAAGACTTACATCTCTTACACAAGAGGGAATTCTGCCAGCAGAGGGCTTTTGGACATGAAAGCCCTTGCAACATTGTCTCTTCTTGGGTCTCAAAGCTGTGGGGCTGCCCTGCACATCCTGGTCTTGCTGGGTTCCATAATCACATGAGCAAATCCTTTCAAGTCAATTCTTTCTCTCTGTACACGCAAACATCATATTGGTTCTCTTTCCCTGGAGAACTCTGACTAATGCATATCCCCACTAATAGGTGGGGGAATTTAGGCCCAGAAAGAATGTTATTTGTCCAGGTTTATGCAGTAATAGGGCTTCCCTGATGGCTAAACGGTAAAGAATCTGCCTGCAATGCAGGAGACCCAGGTTTGATCCTTGGGTTGAGAAGATCCCTTGGAGAAGGAAATGGCAACCTACTCCAGTATTCTTTCCTGAAAAATCCCATGGACAGAGGAGCCTTGCAGAGTCAGACAGGACTGAGGACACATACAATTCCTGCTTTTAGTACTAGACATTCGAGGTTCTGAGAACTCGCTCAATCTAGAGCAAACTGGTATAGTTAGTCTTCCTGGATGCAAATATAGCTCTGAGGTAGAATTGTTGGGTAAAATTTTTCATGGGACCTACTTATACTAAATGTGCGTGTGTGTGCAAAATTTTATTTATTTTTCTGAAATTCAAATGTAGTTGTGCCCTATGTTGGCTCAGATGGTAAAGAATCCACCTGCAATACAAGATACCCGGGTTCAATCCCCGGGTTAGGAAGATCCCCTGGAGAAGTAAATGGCAATCCACTCCAGTATTCTTGCTGGGGAAATCCCATGGACAGAGGAGCCTGGCGGGCTATAGTCCATGGGGTTGCAAAGAGTCTGACACTGCTGAGCGACTAACACTTTCACTTCTACACTTAACATTTTATTTATTTAGTTTTGGCTGTGCTGGGTCTTTGTTTGTGTGCATGGGGTTGTGTCCTGTGATTTTATTTCCATATCTGGCAACCTTACTCAGATGTTTGCTGTGTTGTTACCAATGAAGAAACAAGCTGTTTATTATTGGGAGAAGCCCCCACATGGGGCAGGCTGGGAAATTCTCTTTGTCTCCTTGCTGAGAAAGGATGGGGTTTAAGGGAAGCTAAACATGACTGGTTGGGTAATGAGCATCTTTAACTCAGACTTGACCGGAGCATCCATAGCTGGGAGTTGCTCTAGTTGCTAAGTGCATGGCCTCCCAGAACCAGCAGGCCAGCTTCCAACATGGGGTCTGCTATTCACTGCCTCTGTTGTCCTGGACAAGCGATTTCATCCTGTAGTGTCTCCATTTCCTCATTGGACAGGTAGGGCCATGGCAGTACCTACCTCCTAGGATTACTGTGATGATTCAACAGTTTGATATGCATAAGTTTTTTTTTTTAATTGGAGTATAATTGTTTTACAGTGTTGTGTTAATTTCTGCTGTTCAACAAAGTGAATCATCTCTATGTGCACATATACCCTTGCCCTCTGGGAACTCTCTCCCACCATAGCCTCCCATCTTACACCGTCTTCCCATCCCATTCCACCCCCCATCCCACTCCTCTAGGTCATCACGAAGCCCTGAGCTGAGCTTCCTGTGCTGTTCAGCAGCTTCCCACTGGCTGACTCTTCTACACACAGCAGTGCACTTACGTCACTCTCAATCTCCTGATTCATCTCACCCCTCAGCCCCACACTCTCTGAGTGTGCACATCTGTTCTCTAAGTCTGCAAGGAGCTTCATCTCTACCACTTTTCTAGATTGCTCTGAACAGAGCCTAGCATGCAGTAGGGCTAGTTTTTGCCTCACTGGCATTTTTCCTCCTTTGACTTATACCACTTATACTTATACCCTTCCAAACTCTTGGGCCCAGTGATCTCTGAATCCAGGATGGTCATGTGACAAGGCCCAGTCCAGGACCTTTCCAGAGCCCAGGCCAGTAATTGCCCCAGGGATGACAAGAATGGGCATGGGGCACAGGCCTGCCCAGTGACTGTCAATCCCCTGGTTTTTGTTAGGAAACTGAGGGAGAAGAGCTCTTTCCCCCTGTAGCTGGTCCCTATGAAAGGGCATGACCTTGGATCACTTGAGAACTTATATAAGGATGTTTACCTGAGAACAGGGCCTGGAAGTGGAGAAGAACAGAGTCCTGCTATCCCAGTGCAAGCACCTGGATGAGCCTGGCCTTGCAAGGGGCTGAGAGCATCACCTTGGAGCTGACTTGTGGGTGGGAACCCCACACAGCCTTGGGTTCTTACACCTCCCTGTTCCTCACTCCCTTGGTTCAATGGTGATGATAATAGCTCCTCTTTAGCTGGTGCTGTGAAGACAGCATGGGTTGTTATATATAAAGTTTTTGAAACAGTGTCATGCATGGTGTATATTCTCAATAAATACTGACTATTACCATCTGTTCTGCAAGCCCATACAACCTCTTCGGGGTCCACGTTAGTTCAAGTAAAATGTCTGTCATTTGTTACCAGAAGAATTAATGCTAATAAAAATGCATTTGAGGAGTACGTAGAGTTCTAGGATGACTCAGATGCCTCTCCAGAGACAACAAGGGGATATTTGGCAAGAATAACTTGGACAGGTAGCTCATCACGAAGAGAAATTTGAATGAGAGTTCACGGATGAAAGCAGTGGTTCTGAACATTGAACATTCCCTTGGGGAGTTTGTTAAAACACAGATTGATGGACCCCCACCTCCAGTGTTTTTGGTTTATAAAGTCTGGGTGGGCCTTGAGAATTTGCATTTCTAACCATTTCTAACAAGGTTCTGGGTGATGCTCTGCTGAGGTTTCTGGTCTCTGGACTCTTTGAAAATCACTCATTAGTGAAAGGCCAAAGCAATGACATTTATTATTAGTTTTATTTTAGTAAGTCTCACATCATGCCTGCTATAAGCAAGACACTGTTTTAAGTGCTTTACAAATACTAATGTATTTCATTTTCACAGAAAGTTTTTTAACATAGTCACTATCACTGTTTTGCAAAGGAGAAAGCTGAGGCACAGAAAAGTGACATGGCATGCTTCTATTTTGTTGGTGGAGAGCTAGGAAACACATCCAGGCATCTGGGGTGGCCATAGCCTCTATTTTAAGCTGTCTCTCAGACCAACTCAATGGATATTAGTTTGAGCAAACTCCAGGAGCTGGTGAAGGACAGGCAAGCCTGGCTGCAGTCCCTGGGGTTGCAAAGAGTCAGACACGGCTGAGCCATCGAACAACAACTCACTAACTGATGTTATATAGAAAATGAAAGGATTTAAAAACTACAGAGGCTTGAGCCCCACTGCAGACTGTAGTTCTTTGCGTCTGGATGGGATATGTAGGTCTGCCAGCTGTAGAAAGCTGCTCAAGTGACTGAGACTGTGAGCCTGAGAAGTGGAAGTATTGCCTTTGGTCCTGGCTCCCAGCCTCTCAGCAGGTATGCCTTCTCCCTGATGAGGGCCTCAGCAGAGTTCAGGGGCACGAGCAAGGGCTGGTCAGGAGAAAGCCCCTTTCCACTGTAAATATTGGGATTGCAGGGGGAGCAGCCACCTGAAGCCAGAGGTTAAATGCTGAATCTAAGTTCAGATACACTGGAGTTCCCTGGTGGCTCAGATGATATAGAATCTGCTCACAACATAGGAGACCTGGGTTCAATCTCTGGGTCACGAACATCCCTTGGAGAAGGGATTAGCTACCCACTCCAGTATTGTTGCCTGGAGAATCCCATGGACAGAGGCGACCGGCTGGCTATACTCCATGGGGTTGTGAAGAAAGAGGTCGGACAGGACTGAGTGACTAACACTTTCAAGATCAGATACGATCTTTAGCAATGGTTAGCATTTCTGCAGCTCCACTTGCTTTATTTTGTTACACTCCTTCCCAGTCTGCCTGTCTCCAGTTACTGAGGGAAGCTCAGAGCAGGCTTGGGAAAACCAGCCCAGGAACTTGTGTTTTGCTCACAGGATGGTGTTTCCATGTGGCTTCCATTGGTTTGTTGATTTACTCTTAGAGAGGAAAGGGACACTAGATAAGAAACTTGTCTTACTTCTTACACTGGAAGGTGCTTGCATGTCCTTCTGTATGAACTCGGTTTCCGGTGCTGGAAATAATGTATTTGTGTGCGCTCAGTCATGTCTGACTCCTTGTGAGTCCATGGACTATAGCTTGCCAGGCTTCTCTGTTCAAGGGATTATTGTAGCAAGAATACTGAGTGGGTTGCCATGCACTCCTTCAGGGATCTTCCCGCTTCCCACCCCAGGGATCAAGCCTGCATACCCTGCATTACAGGCAGATTCCTTAATGCTGAGCCACTGGGAAAACTCAATAGTAGTCCCAGTCCAGTATTCTCGCCTGGGGAATTCTGTGGACAAAGGAGCCTGGTGGGCTATAATCCATGGGGTCACAAAAGAATCATACACATCTTAGCAACCAAACAACAACAGCAACAAACATAGGGATAAGCCAGTCCTGCCTTTCCCCTCCCGACTTCCCCACCACCATTGCGTCTCTCCTCCAAGCTGCTCTTACGAAAGAGGGAGCCATGGGACAGAAAGGGAGCTGACTTTCACAGCTCTTGGACGATGGGTTAAAATCAGGGTACAGAAGGAGGAACTAATTTTTAATATAAGATAATCCAGAGGTTGATCTTTGCATGAGTCTCAGTGGGGATCAAGGCTCTCCTCTATTTTCAGTTAGTTTAAACATACTGCCTAGATTTCCCCATGACCTTGACAAAGTACAGCTTTGCCCTCAAGGATATGGTAGAATCATCTTGGCCACTGGGGCTAACATAGCAAAAACAACCCAGCAGGGTCATTGGGCTTTGTTATGTGTTTGCTTTTGTTTTGATTTAAAATACCACAATTTCACTCTTCAGGAAGCAGTTCAGACAGACATGAAATAGTAATGGAAAGAAAATTTCATTCTCCTTTCATTCATCACTGGTTTGTTGAGTGAGAAGTTCTCTGTGGAGGGAGAAAGAAAAAGATACACAAGCCAAAGCCTTACTTCAGGAACTTACAGAATAGTGAGGGAGGGAAACACCTTTAGGGCAATGTGCAGAAAGATCCTACACAGGGAACCAGAAGGTGGGGACTTGAATAGATATATATTGTGCACAGGTGAAACCCTGCAACTCAGATTGAAAACGTGCAGCTCAGATTGACACAAACCCACCTGCTGGGACTCAAACCCAGCACAAACCCAGATCGGAACTGGAACCCATGGTCTTTTAACTGAGATCCTATACCTGATCTCAGGGCTTAATGAAGCTCAGGTTCTTGATGTCTCATTGCAGAAAGAGTTCAGTGAAAGACAAATTGATAAGCAAGAAGTGGGTTTATTATAAGAGAGAAACACACTCCACAGACAGAGGGTAGGCCATCTCAGAAGATGAAGGTGGCCTGGAAATATGGTGTGATGAGTTTTTATGGTTGGGTAATTTCATAGGCTAATGAGTGGGAGGATTATTCCAACTATTTGGGGAAGGGGTGGAGATTTCCTGGAATTGGGCCACCATCCACTTTTTGGCCTTTGATGGTTAGCCTCAGAACTCTGATGGCCCTGGTGTGTGTGTGTGTGTGTGTGTGTGTGTGTGTGTGTGTGTGTGATTGAGCTGATGGGTGTGTCATTTAGCTTTTGCTAATGTATTACAATGAGGATATAAGGAGACTCAAGGCCCGTTGGAAGTCAGATCTTCCACCATCTTAGACCTATGTGTTTCTAACCCGTTTTTATCATATTCTATGGCTTTATCATTCTTTTAAAGGTTGTCCCCCAAAACCCTATGGTATTAACATAACAGATGAGGCTACTGAAGCTTAGAGAGAATAAGCAAATTTCCCAAGGTCTCAGAGACAGTTAGTGATCGAGCCAGGTTCTAATACTCTGTTTCCTTAGGTTCAATTTGTGCTGTCTCTGCTCTTTCATGAGCTACCAGGCATGGCAGACAGACACATGCATGCACGCATGGTGTGAAAAGGGTGGTTTAACAGGGATGCGTAGTAAAGGAATCCTAGAAGAGTCTGTGTTTCTGTTACACTGGTCCCCTTCCATTTTGGCACCAGAGTCCAGTCTCATAGAAGACAGGTTTTCCATGGACTGGAGAGGAGTCTGGCCCACCCTGGGCAGGCACATTACATTTATTGTGCACTTTATTTCTATGATTGCATCAACTCCACCTCAGATCAGCAGGCACTAGGTCCTGGAGGTTGGAGATCACTGGTTTATAAGGCCAGCATAGAGATGAGCATTCCAGGTGGAAAAAAGACACAACAGTGCAGTGAAAATTGGAAGGTCCATGCAAGTCTGTAGAACCATATGTAGTTATGGTTGCCAGGAATGCATGGGTTGTGTAGGAAAGTATTGGGGAATTAGAGTAAAAGGAAATTTTGTGGACAAGTTAAAAGACAAAGTAGACCGCTAAGCCTAGAATCCCAGACTGAGTGATATGGCTGTTGGGTGCTGATATATGGACATCTGTCACAATTTCACGCAAGGCTACAGTTCTCTCAACCAAGGCCCAATCAGACTCAATGTGACGTTGTCCCCTGGACCCCAAAGAATTGCTTCAGATTGCTGACATTGTCCCAATTTTTATGGACTGATGTCAGCAACTGCACAAGCTACTGTCAGTCCATTTCAGTCATAATATGCATTAGCACTGGGAAGAAAACCCAAATAGTCTTGAAATAGCCTCTCAGCCCCCTTTGTCAGAGTAATCTGATCCAGAGATAGCCCCCACATATGGAGCATCCCTGAGAGCATGGCAAAGAACCACAGCACTCCCAGCAGAGGGTCTTCATATCCAGCCTCTTCTGACTCACGCTCACTTTGCTCCGTACCTCCTCCCCCCACATGCCATCTCGTAACCTCCTGGAAATCCCTGTCCAACTGATTCCTTCCCCAGACTCTCTGCTTCGAGACACCAGTTGTGTTTCAAGCTCCCTTCACTTCTCTGGCCACCTTGGGAAGGACACTCACCCCGATGTTGACTCATTAATCCTCATGCCATGTATTTGCTTAGTTTGCTTAACATCATGCAGTTTGTTCACTGTCATTATCTGCGGTGCATTCTTCAGAAAGCTGAGGAATTAAATTAAAAATGGCATGGTGTGTTCGCCATACTGATGACAGTGGCCACCTTTTATATTTCATTCTGGCAAAATATGATAGAGTGAAACATAGAGGTCAGTCTTTCATGGGAATAGGAAGAGAAGAAGTCAATGAAAGCAACAGCGTTAAGAGTAAAGGGTGGAAAGGAACAGAAGCAGGCCGTATGTGCATATACTGACTGATACAAGGTAGATATTTATGAACGGCCCCAAATAGCTTTAGTTTTTTTAAAGTATGAAAACCTTGGGTATTTTATTGTTACTTTTAATGGAGGTAGAGTTAATTTATAATGTGTTAATTTCAAGTGTACAGCAAATTGATTCAGTTTATATATATATACATATATATATATATACATTTTTTTTCAGATTCCTGTCCAGGATACATTATTACATGATATTGAGGGACTTCTCTGGTGGTCAAGTGGTTAAGACTTCACCTTCTATTGTAGGCAGTGCAGGTTCTATCCTGGTCAGGGACCTAAGATATCACACGCTTCCTGGCCAAAACTCCAAACATAAAACAGAAGAAATATTGTACAAGATATTGAGTATAGTTCCCTGTGCTATACAGTAGGTCCTTGTTGTTTATCTATTTTATATATAGTAATGTGTGCATGTTAATCCCATGCTTCAAGTTTATCCCTCTCATCTCCTTTGGTAACTATAAGTTTCTTTTCTATGTCTGTGAGTTTACTTCTGTTTTGTAAATAAGTTCATTTGTATCACTTATTTTATTTTATTTAGATTCCATATATAAGTGATACCACATGGTAGGCATCTTTCTCTATCTAATTTACTTCACTTAGTATGGTGATGCTTACTCCTTGGAAGAAAAGTTATGACCAACCTACGTAGTACATTCAAAAGCAGAGACATTACTTTGCCAACTAAGGTCCGTCTAGTCAAGGCTCTGGTTTTTCCAGTAGTCATGCGTGGATGTGAGAGTTGGACTGTGAAGAAGGCTGAGGACTGAAGAATTGATGCTTTTGAACTGTGGTGTTGGAGAAGACTCTTGAGAGTCCCTTGGACTGCAAGGAGATCCAACCAGTCCATTCTGAAGGAGATCAGCCCTGGGATTTCTTTGGAGGGAATGATGCTAAAGCTGAAACCCCAGTACTTTGGCCACCTCATGAGAAGAGTTGACTCGTTGGAAAAGACTCTGATGCTGGGAGGGACTGGGGGCAGGAGGAGAAGGGGACGACAGAGGATGAGATGGCTGGATGGCATCACTGACTCGATGGACGTGAGTCTGAGTGAACTCCAGGAGTTGGTGATGGACAGGGAGGCCTGGTGTGCTGCGATTCATGGGGTTGCAAGAGAGACTGAACTGAACTGAACTGAGTATGGTCATCTCTAGGTCCATCCATGCACCTTGGATCTTTTTAATGCTAGCTGATAGGTTGATTTCTCTCTGTTCAAACACTGCCTGTACACTGTTGGACACCTATTTTAAGTTTTTGTGTCCAAAATGTGGGACTTCCTTGGTGGCTCAGATGGTAAAGAATCTGCCTGCAATGCAGGCAACCTGGATTTGATCTCTGGGTGGGAAAGATCCCCTGGAGAAGGAAATGGCTCCAGTAATCTTTACCTGGTGAATTTCATGAACAGAAGAGCCTGGTGGGCTACAGTCCACGGTACTACAAAATGTCAGACATGACTGAGTAACTAGCATATATATATAAAAAAAAGTTTCCACTGTGAATCAAATGCACTGTGGAAACAGCAGCATATAAAAAGACATTGGCCCTGAAATGAAAGAGGATCCATTGTAGTTAGATGGTGGAAGGATAACTGAGATACTATACAATACACAAAATGAAGACACAGCAAAGGACAATGAACCACACCTGTGTGGAAAGAGGTTAGGGAAAATTTTAAGATGGACCACATGTAAATGGTGACATTTGAGTTGAACCCTAAAGGATGGATAGGATTTCATGGGCAATGGCAGTGAATGGTGGAAAGGGAGAAGGCAATGGATGACATTCAAGGCAGAAGGAATAGCCTGTATGAAGGCGTAGAGGACAGGAAGAGCAAAGCGATGGTGAGAAGGTTAATGTGGCTGACTGCAGAAGAAGGAAAGGAGCAGAAGGCAATGCTCTTTTCCCCTGGTCTCTTTTCCAACTTATTGGCTGTGCTTCTCTGTCTCTGCAAGCTCAGCCTCCTCTGCCTGGTCATTAGAGATTAAATGTCCTCAAGACTTGATTTTGAAATAAATGAATGAATTTCTTAGACACCAGGCATTAAATAAGAGTGCAGATCATAAGAATCTGATTTTGAGCCTGCTTTTCTTCTCTTCCATGTCCTCTTCCTGGGCAACCTTATTCACCCCTGCTTTCAATCTCACCTATATGAGAATATCAATCGCTCAGTCATGTCTGATCTTTGTGACCACATGGACTGCAGCCAGACTTCCCTGTCCATCACCAACTCCCGGAGCTTGCTCAAATCCATGTCTATCAAGTCAGTGAAGCCATCCAACCATCTTATCCTCTGTTGTCCCCTTCTCCTCCTGCCTTCAATCTTTGCCAGCATCAGGGTCTTTTCAAGTGAGTCAGTTCTTTGCATCAGATGGCCAAAGTATTGGAGTCAGCTTCAGCATCTGTCCTTCCAATAAATATTCAGGACTGATTTCCTTTAGGATGGACTGGTTGGATCTCCTTGCAGTCCAAGGGACTCTCAAGAGTCTTCTCCAACACCATAGTTCAAAAGCATCAATTCTTGGACTCTCAATTTTGTTTATAATCCAACTCTCACACTCATACATGAATACTGGTAAAACCATAGCTTTGACCAGATGGACCTTTGTTTGCAAATATCTCTGCTTTTTAATATGCTGTCTAGGTTGGTCATAGCTTTTTTTCCAAGGAGCAATCGTCTTTTAATTTCATGGCTGCAGTCACCATCTGCAGTGATTTTGGAGCCCAAAACAGTAAAGTCTCTCACTGTTTTCATTGTTTCCCCTTCTATTTGCCATTAAGTGGTGGGACTGTATGCTATTATGATCTTAGTTTTCTGAATGTTGAGTTTTAAGCCAACTTTTTCACTCTCCTCTGTCACTTTCATCAAGAGGCTCTTTAGTTCTTCTTCACTTTCTGCCATAAGGGTGGTATCATTTGTATGTCTGAGGTTATTGATATTTCTCCTGGCAGTCTTGATTCCAGCTTGTGTTTCATCCAGCCTGGCATTTCACATGAGGTATTCTGCATATAAGTTAAATAAGCAGAGTGACAATATACAGCCTTGATGTACTCCTTTTCCAATTTGGAACCAGTCTGTTGTTCCATGTCCAGTTCTAAGCTGTTGCTTCCTGACCTCCATACAGATTTCTCAGGAGGCAGGTCAGGTGGTCTGGTATTCCCATCTCTTTCAGAATTTTCCACAGTTTTTTCTGATCCACACAGTCGAAGGCTTTGGTGTAGTCAATAAAGCGGAAGTAAATGTTTTCCTGGAACTCTCTTGCTTTTTCTATGATCCAATGTATGTTGGCAATTTGATCTCTGCTTTCTCTGCCTTTTCTAAATCCAGTTTGAACATCTGGAAGTTCACAGTTCACATATTTTTGAAGCGTGACTTGGAAGATTTTGAGCATTACTTTGCTAGCATGTGAGATAAATGCAATTGTGTGGTAGTCTGAATATTCTTTGGCATTCTAATAAAAACTGACCATTTCCTATCCTGTGGCCATTGCTGAGTTTTCCAAAGTGGCTGGCATATTGAGTGTAGTACTTTCACAGCATCATCTCTTAGGATTTGAAATAGCTCAACTAGAATTCATCACCTCCAGTTGATTTCATATTCCAGGATGTCTGGCTCTAGGTGAGTGATCACACCATCGTGATTATCTTGGTCGTGAAGATCTTTTTTTGTGTAGTTGTTCTGTGTATTTTTGCCACCTCTTCTTAATATCTTCTTCTTCTGTTAGGTCCATACCATTTCTGTCCTTTATTGTGTCCATCTTTGCATGGAATGTTCCTTGGTGTCTCTAATTTTCTTGGAAAGATCTCTAGTCTTTCCCATTCTATTGCTTTCCTCTATTTCTTTGCATTGATCAGTGAGGAAGGCTTTCTTATCTCTCCTTGCTATTTTTTTGAACTCTGCATTCAGATGCTTATATCTTTCCTTTTCTCCTTTGCCTTTAGCTTCTTTTCTTTTCTCAGCTATTTGTAAGACCTCTGCAGACAACCATTTTGGCTTTTAGCATTTCTTTTTCTTGGGGATGGTCTTGATCCCTGCCTCCAGTACAATGTCACAAACCTCCGTGAAGAGTTATTCAGGCACTCTATCAGATGGACATCTGTGGAGAAATAACTCCAGAAAGAATGAAGAGATGGAGTCAAAGTAAAAACACCCAGATGTGTATGTGACTGGTGATACAAGTAAAGTACAATGTTGTAAGGAGCAATATTGCATAGGATCCTGGAATGTCAGGTCCATGAGTCAAGGCAAATTGGAAGAGGTCAAACAGGAGCTGGCAAGAGTGATCTCTGCTTTCTCTGCCTTTTCTAAATCCAGCTTGAACATCTAGAAGTGAACATTTTAGGTGTCAGTGAACTAAAATGGACTGGAATGGGTGAATTTAACTCAGGAGACCATTATATCTACTACTGTGGGCAAGAATCCCTTAGAAGAAATGGAGTGGCCATCAGTCAACAAAAGAGTCCAAAATACATTACTTGGATGCAATTCCAAAAATGACGGAATGATCTCTGTTCATTTCCAAGGCAAACCATAAAATATCACATTAATTCAAGTCTATGCCCTGACCAGTAATGCTGAAGAAGCTGAAGTTGAATGGTTCTATGAAGACCTACCAGACCTTCTAGAACTAACACCCCCAAAAGATGTCCTTTTCATCATAAGGGATTGGAATGCGAAAGTAGGAAGTCAAGAGACACCTGGAATAACAGGAAAATTTGGCATGGAATACAAAACAAAACATGTCCAAGGCTAACAGTTTTGCCAAGAAAACGCACTGGTCATTGCAAGCACCCTCTTCCAACAACACAAAAGAAGACTCTACACATGGACATCACCAGATGGTCAACACCGAAATCAGGTTGATTATATTCTTTGCAGCCGAAGATGGAAAAGCACTATACAGTCAGCAAAAACAAGAGTAGGAACTGACTGTGGCTTAGATCGATGCCAAATTCAGACTTAAATTGAAGAAAGTAGGGAAAACCACTAGACCATTCAGGTATGACCGAAATCAAATCCCTTACAATTATTATACAGTGGAAGTGACATATAGCTTCAAGGGATTAGATATGATAGCCACAGTGCCTGAAGAACGATGGATGGAGGTTTGTGATATTGTACCAGAAGCAGTGATCAAGACCATCCCCAAGAAAAAGCAAATGAGAATATCATATGAGTTCATATCTCTAGTTCAGAGACTGACCTCTAGTTCAAATTCCCAGTCTGCATATGCTACTTGGAAGTCTCAGAGGCATCAAATTTGGTTAAAGGCTGAGCCTCTGGTCTTTAGTCTTAACCTTTACTATTAACCTGATTCCTCTTTCAGTGATTAGCACCATCATCTGTCTAGTTTCACGAGCGGGACAGTATCTTGAACACTGAAAGTTAAAGAAAGAAAGTGAAGTTGCTCAATCATGTCTGACTCTTTACGACCTCATGGACTGTAGCCCGCCAGGCTCCTCTGTCCATGGGATTCTCCAGGCAAGAGTACTGGAGTGGGTTGCCATTTCCTTCTCCAGGGGATCTTCCCAACCCAGGGATCGAACCTGGGTCTCCTGCATTGCAGGCAGATGCTTTATCCTCTGAGCCACTAAACACTGGCATTATCCCAAATACCTCTCCCCAACTTTCTCACCCAATTCACCTCTAGTAATGTTGATATTACTTCTTCAATATTTCTCAAATCCACCCACTACTATCCATTTTTATCAAGTCCATAGCAGTTGAAGTTACAATTTTATACCTTGACCATTGCACAGTATATCCTAGCAAGTTCTCCTGTTTCTACTCTTAATCTCACTTTAAACTCTCCAGTTCAAAGTAAGGAAATCCTTAAAAAAAACAGGAATTTGAGCAATATGGTGAACTGTAGATCATAGAAATTTTTCCTAGTATAGAACTATGTTCATTGGATAAATACTGCATGGCTGACTGGAGGAAAAAAAATAAAGGAATTTCTTAAAAATCAGGCATTAAATAAGAGTGCAGATCAGCAGAATATAGCACTTGCCATAATGGTTTATAATCTGGGTTTAAATAGACCATTTATACCGGAAAAATAAATTAAAGGTTGAGCTAACAGGACAGAAATAAAAACAGACACTGAGAATAAATCTCAGACTTAGAAATAATGACATCCTCATGAAGAAAAATAGGAAAAAAAGACATTTCTTTTCTGCTGAAGGATGTATGCAAGTCTTTTTTTTTTTAATTACTACTCATAGAATGGGGAAAATATCCTTCAAGAATTACTATTTACAAGTTTTTATTCTAGGCTTGTGACCTGGAGAAACAAAACCTAAGCTTAAATATACATATTTAAAGAAGTCAAGGTTAGTTGTTCCCCAGGTGAGTTACCAAAACAAACCAAATTCTGCCTGGAAGATCACAAACCCAAGCTTCAAAGAATTTCCACAGATAAAAAGAACATCACTAAAGAAAGAAAATAAAACCCATGAGGAGGCAAAGTTGAAATGTGTAAAATTAAGCAACAAAACGAAATAAAAGCAAATTCATAAACAGATCTGTAAAGTCTGCTTATATTAGAATTTGGATACAGAAGAGCACGTGTGTTTATAAAATGCTGAGAAGTTTAGATAGAAAGGAAGATGAAGGAAGAGTCTACCAAGATTGATGTGGTACATAGGAAAGAAACAAACGTTCTAGAAATGAAAGCACTAATAATATAAGATAAATTATATCGTAGTTTAGACATGGATAGAGATATAATGCAGGACGTTGGAGAATTAATGAACTGCAATTAAAAAACTCTTGAGAATATAGACAAAGGGGTAGAGGAAATAGAAAATAACTCAGAATTCAAGAGAGAAAGGAAAAAACAGTGAGAAGATAGAATCCCACAGAAAGAAAATCGATTGGAGAAAGCTAATATTTCAATTGGCAATGGCTAAACTCCTTAATTGATATGATATATATATATATATTGAATGTTAAGTATAGTATGGCCACTTAATCACATCTAAAGTAAATAAAACAAAATTTATTCTCAAATGTATTTTTTTCAACAAAACAATAAATAAATTAATAAATATGGAGAATTTCTGAAAAAGCCATCAAAGAAAAAATGCAGTTGAATTTTTTGAGTTTATCTTATATTCTGAGACGTCACTGAAATCATTATTATTTCAGACAGTTTTGTGTGTTTTTGTGTGTGTGTGTGTGTGTGTGTGTGTGTGTGTGTATGTGTGAGAGTGTGTAGATTCCTTGGGATTTCCTACACATAAAATTCTGTCATCTGAAAATTGGAATTATTTTATTTCTTCCTTTTTGATCTATATGACTTTTATTTCCTTTTCTTTAGTTTTTGCATCGGCTTCAACATCTAGTCTTGTTTTGGATAGGAGTGAAGAAAGCAGACATCCTTACCGTGTTCATGATCTTAGGGCGAAAACATTCAGTTTTTCACCATTAAGAAGAATGTTAATTGTAAGCTCTTTTGTAGGTGCTCTTTATGAAATTGAAGATATTCTCTTATATTCTTAATTTTTCTGAGTGTTAATCATTAAAGGGTGTCAATTTTTCATGAAGACTTTCTTTTTTTTTTTCCTGCATTGACTGATATGAATATGCTATTTTTCATCTTTGATCAATTAGGTTGGATTTCAGTGATTTATTTTGAAATTCTAAGTGAAAGTGAAGTCGCTTAGTTGTGTCCGACTCTTTGCGACCCCATGGACAGTAGCCTGCACCAGGGTCCTCTGTCCATGGGATTTTCTAGGCAAGAGTACTGGAGTGGGTTACCATTAAGCCAACCTTATATCCCTGGAAAAAAATTCCACTTGGCCATGGTGTAAGATCCTTTTTATGTATTTCTAAATATTATTCACTGGGATTTTATGAAGAATATTTATGTCCATATTCATAGAGTTACTCCTTGTAGTTTGCTTTTTGGTACAGTCTGTGTTTGGTTTGGTTATCAAGTTAGTATGAGCTTCATAAAAAGTGTTGGAAAGTGCCCCCTCTCCTATTTTCTGGAAGAGATATGTAGCATTGGCATTTTATATATATGTAAAGAATTCATAAGAATTATTATAAAACCATCTTGACCTGGAGATTTCTTTTGGAAAGTTTTAAAATGATGAGCTTTATATCTCAACAGTATTAGAGCTTTTAAAATTACATACTTTATATTGTACAAGTTAGTTTAATCACCTTCAAGTTTACAGTTCAGCGGTTTTATGCAAGATGGTGCAGTCATCAACATCATTAACTCCAGAACACTTTCACTCCCTTTAAAAACAAATCTTTTACTCATTAGAAGACATTATTTAATCCTCCCTATCGCTTTCCTTGGCAGCTAATAATATACTTTCCATCTCTGTGGTGGGTTTATCTATTTTGGATTATTTTAAATAAATAAAATAACACACGCTTTTTGGGAACTTTTCTTTCTGGCTTATTTCACTTGGCATAGTGGTTTTGAGGTTCACTCCATATTATAGCATGTATCAATACTTTATTTCTTTTTTATGGTTGAATGATATTTCATTGTGTGGAATACATAATTTTTTTCCATTCATCAGTTGATGGATATGAGCTCTTTTCATGTTTTGGCTGTTAAAAATAATGGTGTGTTAGAATATTAATTTACAAGTTTTTACAAGTTTTATCATTTACAAGGTTCTCATAAATATATGTCTTTAATTCTCTTGGATAGACACCTAGGAGTAGGATTTCTGGGTCATGCTATATAGCTATACGTATAGTTCTTTGAGGAAATGTCAAAATTACTACACCATTTTATATTTTTATCAGCAATGTATAAGAGTTCCAATTTCTTCATTATTTGTCAACATATGCCGTTGTCTGTATTTCTGATTAAAGTATTCCAGTGGGTATGAAGTAGGATCTCATTGTGATTTTGATGGTCATTTCCCTAGTGACTAATGATGTTGAATGTATTTGCTTGTACGATCCCATGGACTTAGGAGCCGGACAGTCTACATTACATCGGGCTGCAAAGAGTTGGACACAACTGAAGCGACTTAATGCATGCACACAGGGGCTACATGGTATATCTTCTTTGGAGAATTGTCAATTCAAATTAATTGCCTGTTTGTTAATCTGGCAACTTTTCTCCTTATTGCTCAGTTAAAAGAATTATTTACACATTCTAGATATTAGAACTTTGCTAAATATATGATTTATAAATAATTCCTTCATTTTAGGGGGTTGACTTTTTACTTTTTTCATAGAGTTGATTGAAGCACAAACATAAATTTTAATTAGGTACAATTAATCTATTTTTTCCTTGCTTGTTCTTCAGGTACCATATCTAAGCAAAAAAGCACCTTTTCTATTACCTTTCCCAAGGTAAAGAAAGAAAAGACTTACCATATGTTTTCCTGTAAGGTGTTCACAGTTTTAGCTCTTACATTCAGATCTTGGACCCATTTTGAGTTTGTTCGTGTACATGGTTTGTGGTCTTAGTCTAACTTCATTGCTTCCATTGAATGTCTAATTGTCTTCTCACCATTTGTTGAAAAGACTATTATTTGCACATTTAATTGTCTCATACTTTTGTCAAAAATCGGTTGCTAAAGATGTATGACTTTACTTCTGAACTCTTCATTCCAATTCAGGTATATGCCTTAGCACCACGTAGAAGTCTTAGCACTAACACTTTATAGTAAGTTTAGAAATCAGTAAGTGTGAGCCCTCCAAATATATTCTTTTTCAAAGTTATTTGTATATTCTGGATCCTTTTCAGTTCCATACATATTTTAGGATCAGGTCATCAATTTGTACAAATATACATCTAGACTTTTGATAGAGATTGCATTAAAACTGTAGATCACTTTAGCTCCGAATAATCAGACAGGAGTCTTAACTTCCAATTCTTATCAATATTTAGTATTCTAATATGTGAATACAAGATATCTTTCCACTTATTTAGATGTTTTTTGATTTCTTTCTATGAAGCTTTTGTCCCTTTCTGTAGGAAGTCTTATATTTCTTTTTAAAAATTGACTGCTGTGGATTTTATTCTTTTTGTTGCTATTGTAAGTGTAATTGTTTTCTTGATTACATCCTTGAACTGTTTATTTCATGTTTGTATAAATGCAATTGATTTTTGCATATTAACTTGTATCATACTTCCCCTAAATGCATTATTAACTCTAACATTTACTTTTTAGGTTACTTTTTATTTTCTGTGTACAACATCAAATCATCTTAAAATAGAAATAGTTTTTCTTCTTTTTCAATTTGGGTAACTTCTTTTTTTTAAATTTTATTTTTCTATTTATTTTGGCTAGAATCTCCAGTACATTGTGAAATTATGGTAAGGACAGCTTTGTTTTCTTGAGCCCGATCAAAGGGTTAAAGCTTTCAGTCTTTCAGCATTATTACGTGATCTGTACATTTTATATGAAAAAATCATTCTCAAGTGAAGGAAGACCTCTTCCTCTTCCAGTTTGTTGACTATTTTGATTGCTTGTTTATGTAGAACTAAACTTCCATTTCTGACATAAGTCCCACTTGGTCACAGTATGTATTCCCTTTTATGTCTTGCTAGATAAATAGTATTTATATCTAGTATTTATAAAATATCTAGTATTTTTGTATGTATATTCATGAGGGATATTAGTTTCCAGGTTTCTTTTCTTATGGTATGTTTGTCTGGTTTTAGTACTAGACAAAAAGAGAACATTGGGTAGTATTCTCTCTCTTCTGTTTTTGAAGAGTACGTGAATGGTAGTCATTTTTCCTTAAAAGTGTGTAGAATTTATCCATGAAGCCTGTGTTTCTAGGTTTTTATTCACTGGGAGTCTTTTGATTACTAATTCTACTAATTCAAACCCGTTAGTTTCCTTTTATTTTTCAGATTTTCCATGTCTTTTTGAATCACTTTCCATAGTCTTGTTTTCCTAGGAATCTGACCCGTCCATTTAATTTAATTATCTAATGTGCGTACAGTTATTCAAAGTGCTCTTTTTTAATCTTTTTCATTTTTGTAAGGACAGCAGTGACACCCTTTATTTCAGTCTTAACTTTAGTAACTCGTGGTTTTTGTCTGCTTTTTTCATGTTGAGTCTACCTAAAGTTTTGCCAATTTTGTTTATCTCTTCAGAGAAACAATTTTGTTTTTTTTTTAAAGTGTTTTTCAAATCTTTTAATGTCTTCATTGATGTTTTCTTTAGTTGTTCTATCCATGATAAAATGAAAGATATTGACATTTCTAACCATTATTGTTTAGCTGTTTAGTTTCTCCCTTTAATTATGACAGTTTTTGTTTTATTTATCATGGAGTTTTGGTGCTATGCCCACATATGTTTGAAATTGTTATATCTTCTTGATTTTTCTTTTTAATACTAAAAATGTTCTTTATTGCTTCTGGTTCTAATTTTTATCTTAAAGTCTATTTTAAGATATTTATTTTAATATCTTCAAGATATTTATATTAAAGTCTGAGATTAATGTAGTTACTTCAGCTCTATTTTGTCACTGTTTGCACTTTATGTTTTTTTCATTTTTTTTTTACTTTAAAGGTTTATCTTTCATATTTGAATCTAAATTGTGTTTCTCATAGATAGCATATAGTTGGTTCATGTTTAATATGAACTAGTGACCTGGGTTTTTTCAGTGAGAGGTCTAACCAGATGCTTCCAGGTTCAAAAAAATAGTACATTTCAGAAATATTATAAGAACATGCTAAAAGTGCCAGTGAGGTGCCTATCTCATTGTGGATCAAAAAGGCAGGTATCTTAGGAGTGGCGCAAAGGGAAATGAGCACCAGGACTCTGGAAGCAAGAGTCAACTAGTCTCATCTCCTACATGAAAAGAAATTTATTTGACCATGATTGAGTTTCTCATCTGTAGACTTGGCTTCACATCTCCTCTTGTTATGAAACAGAGGATCGGATATAGAGAGACAGACCCATCAGTTCAGTATCACTAGATGGCTTCCTCGGCAACGCCATATGCCAGTGACCATTCCCCTTTTCCTCATCTGCAATTTATCTGCCCTAAAGCCTTCAGCAAAAATCAGAAGATTTGGGTGTTAGAGGCTGCTGTCCCCAGGAACTAAATAACCATGTCCACATTAGAACATCTGGCAAAGCATCTGGCAGCTAGCAGGAACCAGGCTGGCAGAATGGAAATCCTAGAGAAACACAACATACGGTAGATTGCAGTGACTAAGCGCCTCTTCTCAGCGTGTGGGGTGTGATGGTAATGAAAGCGATATCATGCATGATGAGGCCCCCAGATAAGCTCTCATGTTCTTTCCCTGTGGACCTGTGCTCTGGTTGCTATTGAAATAACTGTAGTGGGCTGATATTTTCCTTGACTTCTCTTTTTCTTAGTCTTCATCCTCTCCGGGAAGTGAAGAAAATAAGAAACTGACCAGAAGGCGAAAAGCAACAGGAGCTTGCTCCCTGTGCAGAGTTTGACGTTGTTGATTGCCAAATTCCTGGTGAATTACTTTTCTCCCTGGGTAAACCGCGACGTCGTCCCCTCTGCCTCTCTTCTAACAAACACTTGGCTCACTTCCTCTTTGTTTCCTTCACTGCATCCTCTTTTTTTATCTTGCTCAGAAAATGTGGTGTTGTTTGGTCTTTTCTCTACACCCTCCTATTTCTTACAGGCATAAACCCTGACAGCCATCACCTGTTTGTTTGAGTTCAGGCACTCACATGATCATTCATTTATACAACACCCATTTGTTCTCAGCTCTTACAAGAAAGGCACTAACCAAGGTAGTGAAACATTCTTCTCACAAGAAGATGACAACTCAGAACAAATACTCAGCTGCCCTCTCTTACCTCTATGACCATATTAGTGATTTATCTGTTCTAATTGGTTGGTTTCTGTGATGCACCAGTGTTTTGACTGTTAGCTCTACCTAGATAGAGTCTGGGCTTCCCTAGTGGCTCAGTGGCTAAAGAATCTGCTTGCAGTGCAGGAGATTCAGGAGACAAGGGTTCGATCCTGGGGTCAGGAAGATCCCCAGAAGGAGAAAATCACAACCTATTCCAATATTCTTGCCTGGGAAATGCCATGGACAAAGGAGCTTGGTATGCTACAGTACATGAGGTCACAAGAGTTGGACACAACTTAGCAACTAAACAACAACAGGATAGCATATATTACACGACAGAGAACACCTGTACCCACAGTTGAGATCTGTTGAATGCTACATATCCAGTCTTAGGGTTTAGAATATCTTATTGACACCCACAATACAGACAACTAATATTTTGAAAAATGTATATACTTTTCTGGCTGCACTGGGTCTTCACTGCGGCACGTGGGCTTTCTCGAGTTGTGGCGAGCAGGGGCTCCTCTCTAGTCGCAGTGTGCGGGCTTCTCATTGCAGTGGCTTCTCTTGTTGTGGAACACAGGCTCTAGAGTGCAGGCTCAGTAGTTGTAGCACGTGGGCTTAGTTGCCCTAAGGCTTGTGGAATCTATCCCAACCAGGGATTAAACCAGGATTCTCTGTATTGGCAGGTGGATGCTTAACCACTGGACCACCAGGAAGTCCCACAAACCACTAATTTTAACAACAACCTGGTTTTAAAGTTTCAGGTCTCTCCTTTTTTTTTTTTTTTTTTTTAATTTGCATTATAAACATTGAGCTGGAAGGAATTTCAAAACTGGGTTGGGGGCTTATTTCACAAATGAGGAGGCATCCTACAGCAGGGGTCTGTGACTTGAGTGTCCATGCAGTTGACTATAACTCCGATATTTCCCATTCTAAGTTCAGCGCGTCAGTAGTTTTCACGAATTGGAGGAATTTTTCAATTTCCTACTAGCTGCCCTGGCATCCAGACGTGGTATTAAGATTCCTTAGAGGGGATGTGGTCCTGCAGTATCAAGAGTGTGTGACGACCACATATGTGAATGAGTGCATCGTTGGTAATGGTTGGAAGGATAGAATAACTGCGGTGTTATTCTCAGGCCAAGCCTTATGCAGCCACATGTTTCGGAGAAGGCGATGGCACCCCACTCCAGTACTCTTGCCTGGAAAATCCCATGGACAGAAGAGCCTGGTGGGCTGCAGTCCATGGGGTAGCTAGGAGTCAGACATGACTGAGTGACTTCACTTTCATTTTTCACTTTCCTGCTTTGGAGAAGGAGATGGCAACCTACTCCAGTGTTCTTGCCTGGAGAATCCCAGGGACTGGGGAGCCTGGTGGGCTGCTGTCTCTGGGGTCACACAGAGTCGAACATGACTGCAGCGACTTAGCAGCAGCCACATGTTTAATCTGCATGAATTTGGTGCCATTTCACTTGCCCTTCCCACATGGCACTTCAGCAAGGCCCTTGTTATTGTCAACTTAGCTGTCATGACAACCATGCACCTGAATTTCTCAGGGACAGCACTGTTTCAAACAATATATCTCAGCAAATTTTAATATTCAGCCATCCAGAGAAAGTTCTAAATTGTTTTGCATGCTCCTCCACCACACACAGTTGAGATACGAATGTTCTTTGCCAGATCATGTGTCTTGATATTTGCTTAACAGTATATGGCCACTGGATCGATTAGAAACAGCGAACAGGAGGTGGAAACACTGAGAACAAAAAAGTGACAGCTGATAGTGAGAGAGGAGGCAAAAAAAGTAGAAAACCATGGCAGAGAGGGGCCCTTCTGAAAGGTAATGAAAGATTTTTCAGCTCATATCAACATTATTATGACAGTCGGGGCCAATAATGGGTGTTAGTACTGAAAATTCTGAAACCCCAGTGAAAAATGTCACTGTTTTCCATATCTTTTGTTTCAAAAATGCCAGGATGTATATCATAGACTTAAGAACATTTTCACTGAAAATGGTTCAGATATCTCCTGGGATTCCCTGGTGGCTCAGTGGTGAAGAATCTGCCTGCCAGTGCAGGAGACGTGGATTCGGTTCCTGTTCTGAGAAGATCCCCTGGAGAAGGAAATGGCGACCCACTCCAGTATTCTGGCCTGAGAAATCCCATGGACAGGGGAGCCTGGTGGGCTACAGTCCATGGGGTTGCAAAGAGTCAGACACAACTTAGTGAGTAAATAACAGGAATAAGATCGTACTAGTGTAATACTGATACTAACAAAAGGGAGAAGAAGAAGGAGCACGGGGAGAACTCATTTGGCTTCGGTAAGGTTACTTTCTTCACTCACATTGTCTAATACAGTCTTCAAATGAATCCTGTGAAACAGGCATTAAGCTAACCATTGTCACTCAGGCTAATGGTGGAGAATGCGGAGACAGAAGCATTACCAAGAAACATGATAGACTGTGGGAATGGCTCCCTCTAGTGCGTCCCCACATGTGCGGGTCCACCCTCATCTGTGGATGCCTAGGGCTAGATCTCTGGGACAACTTCTTCACTCCCACTGTTTCGGGGTCCTTGCTTTTTGACTCCAAGATAATCTTCTACAGAATCTTCCTGTATGATCTGCTTGGGACAACTTGGCTGTTTCTACTCTTTGATCCAGGAGACATAACTCTCTGTGTCTCCTGCCCTCAGCGTCTCCCCAAAGCCTCCATGAGACAGGTTCTTTCTGACTTTTGTGATTAGATTTCCCTCCCTCTGCTGACATCCAAACCATGTGGAGGGTGCAGGTGGAAACAAGACTCAACAGGTCCTAATGCAAGGAGCTGTCCAAGTTCCCTTCCCAGGGCCTCCATGTCACCCTTCCACTTGACATCTGTGTTCTGTCTGGCTCTCTCTCCCTCTCTTCTGTGTGGGCTGTTGAGAGATAACCTTTGCTCTTTACTGGATCGAGAGTCTTATTCACCAGGCTGGCTGTCAGTTCTGATGTATGCAGTCATCTGCCATTTTTATGAAGCCCCACATGGAAATTAGACTCCTGAGTGAGCCTGGCCAAGTGGCCCTCTGGACTGACCAAGATGCGTTTGAACCTGAAAGGATCAGACTTCAGCTTCTCACATGGAACATCTTTTGTGAGCCATGGTGAATCCCTGTGAACCTGCTTTGCTGAAACCATTGGCAGTGAAGAGTCTGAGCAGATTTCAACCAGCTTCCTGCAGGTTTGTCCTCAACCCATAGAGAAATGGTTCCTTGCAGACTATTCTGAGATGGATTTCATCCAATTCCTTGGAAGCTCCCATGTGGTTCAGCATCAGCTCCCTGTGGCCACGGCCAACAGGATAACACATCCATGTGTGAGCTGACCTTCCTCTCTCATTCCACTGTCCTTCTTTCCTGGAATCAAGCCACCATGCCCAGAAGTCTTTGTTCAAAACTTTTATCTTTGTGACTGGGCTGGAGGGCAGCATGTACAGGGAGGAGGAAGTAGAGCCTAGACCATAACAGTATTCCTTTATTTGCTCCTGGTAAAAGAAAAAAAAAAAAAAAAAANGGTTGTGGAGTGGGGTGGGTTGAATTGGGAGACTGGGATTAACATCTGTACACTGCTGTGTGCAAAACAGATAGCTGGTGAGAACATGCTGTATAGCATAGGGAGCTCAGCTCAGTGCCTTATGATGACCTGGAGGGTGGGATGGGGTGTGAGAGGCATGCCCCAAAGGGAGCAGATATACACATATAGCTGATTCACTTCTACAGCAGAAACCAACATGACATTGTAAGGCAACTACACCCCAATTAAAAACAAACTCACAGTGACTGTGAATCCAGATGTTGAGATCAGAGAGTCATGAGTTTTAATCTAAGCTCTGCCACATCAGCTGAGGCTTTGGACAAATTGCTTAACATTTATAAGCCTCAGACTCCTCACCTGTAAAATGGGCGTTGTAAGATTTATCATTCGGCGGTCTTAAAAGGATTAAATGAGACAATGCACAATTCCTGGCACATTATAAATGGCAGCACGCAGGAGAGTTCATAAAGGCTTATTCGAGCATGAAATCTATGGTATTCTCTGGAGAGTAAGGAGCAGGGCAGGAGACAGACAGATGGCTTAGGCGCCTCTGGGCAGAACCACCTCCACAATTATACATCCCGTTTATTCTCACTGGCCCTGTGCACAGATGGGCTCCACACTTGGTTTAATGCTCTGCTATCACTGTCTAGAAATTCTTGATTTTTGAATGACGTGTCCCTCCTTTTCATTGTGCAGTGGACCCTGAAAATGAGCTAGCCAATCTTGCCCATGGGTGTAATGAGCTGTTACCACCTGGCTGTTGAACAAAGGGAAGGGAAGAGTGAGTGTAGTTTGGGAGATTCCCGAGCCCACCTTCAGGCTCTCTGATTCACTTGAACTGCTCACAGACGCCGTCAAAGCCATTCTGTTCATGGTCACGGCTGACGACTGTGAAAGTGAAACACGTAACTCAGATTGGGACTTGAACCCACAATCTTCAACTGAGATCACACACCCCGTCTCAGGTTCTTGATGTCTCATTGCAGAAAGAATTCAGTGAGAGACAAATTGATAGCTCAGAAGTGCATTTATTTAGGGAGAAACACACTCCACACAGTGTGGGCCATCCCAGAAGGCAAGAGCAGCCCCAAGGTGTGGGGTTTTTAGTTTTTATAGAGCTTGGTAATTTCATAGGCTTCCCAAGGGGCACTAGTGGTAAAGAACACTCCTGCTAAAGAAACAGATGTAAGAGATGTAACCTGGGTTTGATCCCTGAGTTGGGAAGATCCCCTGGAGAAGGAAATGGCAACTCACTCCAATATTCTTGCCTGGAGAATTCCATGGACAGAGGAGCCTGGTGGACTACAGTCCATGGGGTCACAAAGAGCTGTACATGACTGAAGCAACTTAGCAATGAGTGGGAGGTGTATGCCAGCTAATTTGGGGAAGGAGTAGGGTTTTCCAGGAATTGGTCCACTGCCAACTCCGACTTTTATGGTATGCCTTGGAACTGTCTTGGCAGTAGTGGCTGTGTCATGTAGCAAGAAGAAGTGTTACAAGGGGTGTATGCAGGGGCTCAAGTTGCAGGGGCTGACTCATCCACCATCTTGGGTCCCTTTGGCTCTAAGGAGCTTATGTCATGGCCCCGAGCTATGTCATTCTTTTAAAGGTTGTGCATTTCCCCCATTCCCACCTGTTTCAAAAGGATGCAGATTAACCTCAGCAGCAGAAAAAGAAGCAGAGGAGAGGGTCCAGGAGAGACGCCTTGCAGAACTTCCAGCTGCGCCCTCCTAGTGCAGTCGTGCAGACAGTGCCTGCTTCTCCCTTCTCCCGCTGCAACGATAGATAGTAACATGTGACCCAAGGTTCTCATCATAAATCACATGGCTAGCACAGACTATTTGGCATGGCCCAAGTTTCTCAGATAAACAAAGACAGTCTTATCAGGCAGGACATTCCAAGAACTTCCAGCTTATTTCCCAGAAGCCTGTCAAGGGCCAAGCATTCTTCAGGCAAGTTTCACACTTTAGTGCACAGAAAGACCATCTGAGAAACTGTAAAGGAAAAAGAAAAGTGTGACTTGGTGGATGATGGAAAGAAAAAGAGGAGTGGGTCTAAGAGACAAACAATGATTCTCCAAGGACCCCAAAGAGCTTGAGTATTATAGCACAATGAACACAGACAGGGACGTTAAGAGACTTCACTGTTTAAATAGAGTAGAACTGGCATTTATTGTAACTATTAACAGAAGACATTGCATCACATCATAGAGCAGGGACTTTGTTGGTGCTTCAGTGGTAGAGAATCTGCTTTGCAGCTCAGGAAACACAGGTTCCATCCCCGGTTGTGAAACTAAGATCCCCACGTGCCTTGGGGAGACTGAGCCCGCACATCGCAACAGAAGATCCCAAGTGCCACAGCTAAAACCTGATGCAGCCAAGACAATAAATAAATATAAGAAACCCCATGAATCAGTTATTAAGGGTGATGTGTCAAGGGCTGTCTTTACAGTAACTGGCTGAGTGACTGTATGCTTGCCTATTGCGCTGTCCTGCTGTTCTCTGGTGAGGAGCTTGTAAGACTTGAATCAGCCTCTCTGGGGTCTTATCTGGGTCTCCTATTTCTCACTAGCAACCTCCTACTACCTATTCTGTCTCCCAGGTTCCCACCACACAGCACAGAACATGCACACGGATGCACGTGTTCACACTCATATCCAATATCTCACTTGGGTCCCTCTCTACTGTCTTCTTGTGGGCAAATCTTCCTGCAAAATGCTCTCAGGAGGCCATTCAGTCTAAGCTGTGCTTCTTCCTACCTTCTTCACCAAAGATGCCTTCAACACACCTTGAAATAAAATCTCTCGGGGCCTTGTCTATAGCAAATATTATTCACCTTTTCAATCCCCACAGCTTAGTGCTGCATATGTTGTTGGAACTTAGTACATATGAAATAATTTGAATAATAGACCCCTTACCACCATTTATCAGAAGTAGCTTTCCTTCCCATTTACTCTTTCCTTAAAAGCAAGACCTGCCACCAGGTCTGTTTGATTTTCTTGGCGAGGTAAAAAAAATGTCCCTTGAGATGATAAATGGTTCCAGAAGCTTAACTCACATGCCAGCTCCCCACCTTGGGAGAACAGAGAAGAATCGAACAGTAGCCCATTAATTCAACAGTGATATATTTCTGTTGGCAACGTCCTTGATTTTAGTTTGTAGCAATTCCTCAAAATCACCAGGTTAAAGCAATGTTTTTGCAATAGGTTGCTTTCATGCAGATTCAGAAGGGGCAAATACACTTGGCTACCCAAGTCCTCTCATCTGACCCCCTCTTTACCCATCTAGCTTAGAAAGTACTTGATGGATGCCTATGACTGGCATTGGTCCATGACATTCAACTTTCCAAACACTCTTCCATCATCCTTCTCAAGGTCTCAAAGAGACAGTTAGGGCAGGGGCCATCATCTTCACTATCATCATCCTTTTTAATCCCAATCAGTTTACAGTTATGAAAACTGAGACCTAATTCATTTAAATGAATTAAAGAGAAGGCAGATTCAGACTCCTGATCTATTCTCTTTTTTTTATCATTCATTGCCTTGGTTGTTAATGCTGTAGGCAGGGCTGTAAGATACAGGGCATCCTTGTTGCCCCTTTCCATTCTGGTTTCTACTGTAAGTATCCCAGTCTCTTGTTCCTTCCAGAAGAGACTAGCATAGCTTAGGAATGTTTAGAAGAGTGCTCTGGGCAATCATTACCCACCCACTGAACAGTGTTGGCAAGTGAATTAACACACAATTTCTATTTTGGCTGAGGTAGTGACTTCCCAAGTGGTACTGGAAGAGAAAATTCCTGCAGAGCAAAGGCCTTTGATATTTCATGGAATACTTCAGAGTTGGAAGAGTTTCAGAGACAAATGCAAGGGGACTAATTTTAATGTGTGTCTGTGATTTGCCAAGCTTCGTACTAATCCACATGACAACGTGTATGCACTGTCGTTTCTGAGTCGAGAGAATCGAGTCTCAGCATTCAAGTCACTTCGCCAAACACACAATAGTGCAAGAGACAGTCAGGACAAGCCTCAACATCTGAGCCAGTGTCTGCTACAGATGTGCCCCCGGTCACGCTGCTCCCAGCCCTCCGACTGCACGCCTTTTCATTTTATTGTAACAGCATGCTTCTCAATGTTAAAAGAGAATGGCTCTAGCAAAACTGAAGGGCAGAGAAAAGAGATAAATATGGGAATGATGCCAAGCTTTGCTGTGTGTGATGTTGTATACAAAGGCAGGAAACCAGCATCATGTCCTTAGTTTCATTCACTGTGTGTTTACGTCTGTGCAAGCATGTACAATTTAATACCCTCCTTTCAATTCTTCTTCCATTTCCTTCAAGATACCCATGCATGTGTGTGTGGCTGTTTTTTCTCTTGGATGCTCTGCAGTAAGTGAATCAGGATCAATGATTGTGACAGGAGGAGGGACATAAAAGAATATCAAAGAATTTCAGCCAGCTCATATTGACTGAACAGTTTTTGTGTATTTTTTTTTTAATTGCTCTAGGTACTGTGGGACCACAGAGGGTATAAGACAGGGTCTCTCTTCTCTGAAACATTATAATGAGCTTAATTTCAAAGACATTATTTGATAGGAAAAGAAGTAATATCTGCCATAGGAAAGTAATAGCATCACAAAGAGTTAGGATTTGAAAGAGACATCTTGTGACTTGCTGCTGCCTCCCCAGCTGAAGGGTTAAATAGATGAAATTGTGCTTATGTACCAGAAGGGGCTCCCAGGGTCTTGGAATGGCACATCTGTTCTCTGTTGCTTCTACCCAGTAGCAAATTTCTGCCATGGGGCAACTCAGAAAAAAACCCTTTTCCTTCTCAGAAGAGCTCCTGAAAGCAGCTACCATTTCTGCCCAATTAGCTACTTTTTTTCTCATTGAAACCTTTTCTGCAGTCATGTTACAGAACCTTTGCCATTCGCTGTTTAGATTCCCTCCTATTAGCCAGAGTTCTCCATAAATGCGATTGTCAGAATCAAGCACGGGGACTTCCCCCATGGTCCAGGGGTTAAGAATTCAGCTTCCAATGCAGGGGACATTGTTCGATCCCTGGTGAGGGAGATAACATCCCACCTGTTGTGAGGCAGCTGAACCTTAGTGCTGTGACTATAAAGAAGCCCACACGCTGAAATGAAAGATCTGCATGGTGCGACTAAGACCTGATAAAGCCAAATAAAAGAAAATAAAAGAGAGAGATAGACAAAGAGGTTGATGCCAATGCTTAAAAAAAAGAAAAATTAGGCAAGCACAATTCTCTAAGGGTGACTAACCTGGGCAGAAAATGCTTCTGTCATTTATTTTCCAGCCCTGGACATTGTGCCTCTTTTAATGCAGACTAAATCTGTGTTAATATTTTTAGCAGCTGCATAATGTTAGTGGCACCTATGAAACACATGCTTCCTAAGCTTCATCAAATTATTTTCTTAGCAATGGATGCCAAATTAGAGGCACTCTAGGACACGACTGAAAACAACTTAGCATGCACGCACACAGGGCAATTTTAACGTATTTTAAAGGAGTTCCTCATGAGATTTGCATGTTAATTCTGACTCCAGTGCTCTTTGGCTGTGAATTCCTGGGCAAGTTCCTACTTTTTATTAGATTTCAAATCTAATAAAATAAATCCTGTCAACTGAGGCAACTGAATGAGCTGATGTTTCAAGTTCCTTATGCTTTGAGATTTCTGAGTCTAGGCTATTACACCTTCTAAGAGAGCAATTAGTGTTTGGAACCTACATGCAAAAATTCTCATTTGTCCCAGTTCCCTCTGTCCCATTTATTCTAGTACATTTCGAGCAGAGTCCCAAGCTTTGAAGATCTTGAATTATAATCCTAGAATTGAAAGCATTAGATTTTGTGTATTATAATATTTTATTCAGAACTGATCAGCTGTTTAATAAGCTCTCTCTGAATAATGCCTGACCAACTCACTTCCACCTTTGGTCCTGTCCAGCCTTGATTCCTCAGTTCAGTTCAGTTCAGTCGCTCAGTCATGTCCAACTCTTTGTGATCCCATGAATTCCAGCACGCCAGGCCTCCCTGTCCGTCACCAACTCCCAGAGTTCACGCAAACTCACGTCCATCGATTCAGTGATGCCATCCAGCCATCTCATCCTCTGTCGTCCCCTTCTCCTCTTGCCCCCAGTCCCTCCCAGCATCAGAGTCTTTTCCAATGAGTCAACTCTTCGCATGAGGTGGCCAAAGTACTGGAGTTTCAGCTTTAGCATCATTCCTTCCAAAGAAATCCCAGGGCTGATTCCTCAACTCACTCTAATTCCTGGCTACTGAGATTTCCAAGTTTATGAGCTAGAAGTTTCCAGAATCATGTTTTGCTGCTTTGGAAAAATTAGGGTTCAGTTGATGTCTGCCTTCTCCACATGTGATGGCTCCCAGATACCTATCCCACAGATAGCCATCACATCTACAAATTCTTTCAGCAGGTGTGTTGGACGTTTTGCCATTTCATTTTCGTCTGTTCAGTTTTCAATCCTTTCTTCTCTTGTAGAATTCTACCACTGCACCTGGGGCTTCCCAGGTTCTGTTAGTGGTAAAGAACCTGCCTGCCAATGCAGGAGAAATAGGAGACGTGGGTTTTGATCCCGGGTTGGGAAGATCTCCTGGAGGAGGCAACCCTGCATGGCTACCCACTCTGGTATTCTTGCCTGGAGGAGCCTGGCAGGCTACAGTCCATAAGGTTGCAAAGTTAGACATGACTGCAGAGGCTGAGCATACGCACACATAAACACATCATTACATGTACTGCCGGTAGATTGCTATAATACCTCTCCCAGGATGGAAGCCAGAGGAAAGAGCTCTTTTGTCTTGGCACTCTCCTGCAGCCAGGAGAAAGGTACATGACCTGGACTTGGCCCATCACACCTTTTTGTCAAGACTCTGATTTTGGAGGAAGTGATTTTTACAAGGATGAAGGATGCATGCATTCTAAGGAGCTGTGGGGATTTCCCTGGGTGGCTGGAATTGTCTCAAGAGTTTGGAGAGTGTCCTTACCAAATGGTTCCTCCTCCAACTCAAACGTTATCATTCCTGCCTACTGACCCTCTAAAGTCACATGGCTCTTGCCACTTTTCAACATCTCTATCCTCTCTGTTTTGTGAAACACCTTGTATTTCCAATAGATCCTTCCTGTCCGTAAGAGAGCCAAAAATTGTAACTGTTTTTTGCAACAAAGAGCCCCGAGGAAAATAGCTTGGTAGGCACTGGAGGAGGCAGTGATTGCAAGACACTGCCTCCTAAGGATATCTCTGCTTCAAGAGATTTGGCGAGCATGAAACACTCTATATCTGCATATCCCTTACCCATGTAGTCCTGACCTGCTCCCTTTGTGAGCCTCGCTCAGACTTGGCAATTCTAACTCAACCTGTCTCTGGCGTTTTCTTCTCATTACTCGTTTTTTGGACTGGTATACTCCTCCCTCTCTACACCAAGGTTTTAATCCAACAATGGTCTCAGCGTTGATTCAGAATTCTTCCAGTCTCCTTGTTATGTTTCAGTTACTTTGCTTTCCAAGGAACAAGGATGTTTTAATTCTCCCTTTGGAGAGGAGACCTGGATCAGGTCTCTCTGAAGAACTCCTTCCCTTGGCAATATCAGCAGTCTACACAGTTTTAAGTACGAACCCCTTAAGAGGAACTCTTCAATTTACATCTGCAACCGTGTTACTTATACCTTGAATTTGAGACTCCTGTTTCCACCCACCTCCTTGGCATTTCTGATTAGACCCCTAACAGGCCTCTCAAACCCCAATCTAAACTTAAGCACATGATCCCTCATCCTGCTGCTGGTTCATTTGCCTATACACCACTTGATGGCTACTTTTCTTCCATTTTCTTGAGCCAAACACCTTGTCTCTTCTTGTTTTCCTATACCCCACATCTAGTCTATCTGAAAAAAAAAAATTGGTGACATCTTCAAAATACATTTGTTGCTGTTATTTGGTTGTTAAGTTGCATCTGACTCTCTGCAACCCCATGGACTGCAGCACCTCAGGCTGCCCTGTCCCTCACTACCTCTTGGAGTTTGCTCAGATGTGTGTCCCTTGAGTCATTGATGCTCTCTAGCCATCTCATCCTCTGCTGCCCCTTTCTCCTTTTGCCCTCAAGTTTTCCTAGCATCAGGGTCTTTTTGAAAATATATCCATACTCTAAATTGCAAACTTACTACGATACTCTTGGAAAGATCATCAGATTTATTTCAAAAGTCTGACAACGTGATTACAAATTTTCTTGGCAAAACAGACAAGCCCAGCAAGTTCTTCTGAAAAAGAAGAAAAGGAAGAAGTGGCCCAAGAACATATGAGAACATACGGCTTCTGCAACAAAGGCAATGGGGATTGGTGCAGGAAAAGCCACACAAACCAATCAGAGAGAATAGACAACCCAGAAATAGATGCTGTTGTATATGATACACTTCTCATACAATAAAATCTTTACCTCAAATCAGTGGGATAGAGAATGAACAGGCTGAAGTGAAGAGAAATAAAAAGTATGCATTTCTGAATACTCCTTATTCTGTATACTTGATATTAGAACTAGATAACATGCTACATGATTATAAAATAAAACAAAATGAAAATGAAAATAAAGCTATCTTTGAGATTCAAAACTAATTCATTCAAAAAGTAATGAACGTTAAAGTGTATCATGTTATAGCATTTTTGACAGAACTATGCAGACTAGGATTATTTCAAGTGACTTTAAAACAAATAATTTGAGAACTTCCCTGGTGGCCCAGTCTTTAAAACATGCTTCTAAAAATGGGTCATGGGTTTGATCCCTGGGCAGAGAACTGAGGCCTCATATGCCACATGGCCAAAAAATAAAATAAAGTAAACAAATAAATGTGTGTTACATTTAAAATGCAAAATAAATGCTGCAACCTATCCCTCCGATCTTAAATTGCCTTCAACAATAGTATTGCTAGTAATAATATAACATTATTATTTTAAAACAGATACACACAGTTTTACTCATATGTAAAATGTTGAGCTTAAAACCAAAAACAAACGTAGAAATACATGACACAGAAATTCCCAAGTGAATTTTGACAATGTTTAAAAGTAATACCGTGATGGTAAGATAGTTTTTTCATCACATGGTGCCAGGAAAATTTAGACATCTGTAGGCAAAACAAAAAACTCAACTTATACTGTACATTTTATATAAAAATTAACTTGAAGTAGATCATGGATTTAAATGTAAAATGCAAAACTTAAAAAAAAANCCCAAATTCGTATGTTGAAACCCTTGTTGTTGTTGTTTAGTTGCTAAGTCACGTCTGGCTTTTTGCAACCCCATGGACGGTAGCCCGCCAGGCTCCTCTTTCCATGGGATTCTCCAGGCAAGAATATTGGAGAGGGTAGCCATTCCCTTCTCCAAGGGATCTTCCAGACCCAGGGACTGACCCATGAATCTAACAAACTTAGTCTCAGTACCCAACTAACACAGTAGGCCTTATAGTACTATACTGTAAGAGGTTTATAATATTTTTCACACAAATAATACATAAAAAGCAAACAAAAAAATAAAGAAAACATTTTTAATCTCACAGTTCAGGGACCTTGAAAAGTACAAGAGTACAATACCACAGCTGGCATACAGGGGCACCTTCGCCTCTTTGAAAGTTCACACCTAGAAGGTTCATAGGTAGGGGATTTACCGTATATTTTCCAGGAAAACAGAATCTACAGGTTTGGGAAGTGGTGTTATAATTTTCCATCTCCCAGTCTGAGGAAACTAGATTCAATGAGGTCATACGCTGCACCCTGGGCCAGGCTGCTGGTGACACCAGAGTAGGACCTCAAGCCCACCCGGGCTCAGTCCTCAGCACCCTGTTAAGCCAGCTTTAGAGATCCCCAGGCCGATGCTCTTGCGATGCACCGTGTCTCACACATGAGGACACAGAGCATGTGTGTCCTGTGTCCTAAGCGTGGTTGCCCTGGCTTTAACCCGGCCTCGTTCTGTCCTTGACTCCAGCCTAATTTCCTCCGTTCTTCCTTTCATTTCCTGTAAAGGCAGAGCCGTCAGAAGCAGTGTCTGGGTCCCTTTGCCCCTCTCTTCTGAATTCTGCATCCGCACTGTCTTAGTTGCCACCAGGCCCTTCTTTTGAGGATATAGGTCCCCCACGGAGAGTGAGAGCCAGTCTTATCAGAGCAGTGACCCTGGGGCTTGTGGAGGGGACGAAGGCAGTACATTTTTATATTGGTCTTTTGAAATGTCTTATTATTAAAAAAAAAAAAACAATTTTTTGAATCTAGGTTTAGATTTTTTAAAATTATTGTGGATGCCCTGATTCTTCACCACAGTGTGTGGGTTTTTCGTTTCGGCCTTCAGGATTCTTTCGTTTTGGCGCACAGGTTGGCATGTGGGATCTTAGTTCCTTGGCCAGGGATGGAACCCATATTCCCTGCACTGAAAGGTGGATTCTCAACCACTGGACCGCCAGGGAAGTCCCAGGGGCTCTTCCAGGGGAGGACTTTCTCCTCCTCCTCCCCCGCCTCTTCCTCCTCATTCTTTAGAGAGAGATCTTTCTTATAGGAGTTGCTTCAGCAGAGTTTCATTTACACAACAAAGTGACAGGATAGAAAATGTTAGAGGTAATATCACGTTAATATCCGGCATCTGGTACCCCTATTATGACAATTTCCCTGGTGTCTCAGACAATAAAGAACCTGTCTGCAATGCAGGAGATGTGAGTTCAGCCCCTGGGTTGGGAAGATCCCCTGGAGAAGGAAACAGTGACCCACTCCGGTATTCTCGCCTAGAGAATCCCGTGGACAGAGTAGCCTGGCGGGTTACAATCCACCGGACTGCAAAGAGTCAGACAGACTGAGCAACTAACACATGCCCCTACTATGTGCCCAGAGCATCATCATCTCTAAGCTATACAGTGATGAGGTCTTACCATCCACATTTTGGAGGTAACAGAACTGTAGCCTGGCATAGCTGAGTACCTTACTGAAAGTCACAGAGCTGGAATGGGAAGTAGCTGGAAGGAAACCCCAGGAATGCCCAAATCTAAACACTCTCTACTACCCCCGGGAATGGTGTTACTCTGTAAACATCTCTTGCAGGTGGTGAGCTCACAGTCCCCCTCTCTCCTTCTGTTTTTAAGTCATTGGTTCCATGGCTTAGCAGTAGTTGGGGACAAGTGGCCATCCTGTTGTAAGCCTGACTCAAAAGTCTGAGGAAACCTACAAAACAAAGTCATCAGGCCCTCCCTTCCAGGAACACACCAGTTCTAGATGAAGAAACAGATGGGAGGGGAGGGAGGTGAGAGAAGGAGTTGATAGTTGACAGACAGATGGGCAAAGATGAGAAGGGCTAGCAAGTCATCGAGTGGGAAGGGTGCCCAGGGCAGAGGGATCACAAGTACCCTGGGGCTGAAATGCAGGAGTCATGTGGAGTTACAGCAACGTGATGGAGCTGGTGCAGGAGTGTGGGAAGAACAGGGAGATAACAGGTAAGGGGGACCCCAGGGGACAGGAAGATGGGTCCAGGGACTGTAGCATCCTTGGATCTCAGGAAAAGTGGCCCGATTTCCTCCTGTAGCTGCGGAGGGTGCGGACTGAACATGGCTCTCTGCCCCCACACGCACCATCTCATGGATGCAAATTAAAACTGCCAAATAGCCTTTCTTTTTAAAGCTTTCTCAGTCTGGCNACCGTGGGAAGAACAGGGAGATTACAGGTAAGGGGGACCCAAAGGGGACAGGAAGATGGGTCCAGGGACTGTAGCATCCTTGGATCTCAGGAAAAGTGGCCTGATTTCCTCCTGTAGCGGTGGAGGGTGCAGACTGAACCTGGCTCTCTGCCCCCACACGCACCATCTCATGGATGCAAATTAAAACTGCCAAATAGCCTTTCTTTTTAAAGCTTTCTCACTCTGGCCTGATCACTCAAAAAGGAGGCTTGTGGAAAGGAGGAGCAGATTGATGTGGAAGCCACGTGTCTGTCTGCCTGAGCCAGGAAAGCAGGCATCCTCCCCTCCCAACGATACACCTTTTCCAAGAGCTGACAACCCTGACAGCCACTCCGNAAAGCTTTCTCACTCTGGCCTGATCACTCAAAAAGGAGGCTTGTGGAAAGGAGGAGCAGATTGATGTGGAAGCCACGTGTCTGTCTGCCTGAGCCAGGAAAGCAGGCATCCTCCCCTCCCAACGATACACCTTTTCCAAGAGCTGACAACCCTGACAGCCACTCCGTCACCACGGCGGCCTTCTGGGTGTGAGAGCTGAGCAATGACAGGGACCAGCATCCCAGACAGAAACACAACACACACTCGGGGAAGGTAAATGATGGCACACACGGCATTTATCTCTGAGGTTGTTCCCCGAGCAAAACCAATTACTGGCCTTTTCCTTGCGAACGTGCAGTGAGTGTTAACTTATTGGAGGCCAGGGTGAAAAGACGCTATGATGCATCTTTGTGATATTCATGAGTCTGCTGAGAGTTTCAAGGCAAAGGATTTCGTATTTCTGGGCTTCTGCAGGCAGGGAGGGTGTGCGGTGCATCTAAGACGAGCTCCAAGGAGCAGGGTATCGAAGTGGCACTTTGTATAACAGGTGCACTTAGGAATTGCAGGTGGAAGTTGGGATCAGCCTGGGAGAGGAGGAAGGACCGATCATGTCAATAAAGACCTGCTAAAGGGAAAATGCACTGCTCTTTCCGGAGAACAGCGGGAGGGCTTTATGCTGTGCCACATAGCAATCACCATGTTAAAATTGGGATGCAGGGCCAGATGTCCCCAAATGATGCAGGACTCACCTCCCTTTCTGCCAGGGCTGCTGCTGCTGCTGCTAGGCCTGTTAGAGCAGACTTTGCGTCACAAAGAACAATCTCTTAGCTGTGCTGTCCAGCAGGAGACGGGGGTGGTCATGAAAGAGAGCTGATGTTGTGGCCTCATGTTGAAGTTTCATCCCCAGGCTTGGCCAGAGTTACAGGACTCTTGTATCAGCCCCGGGGGCCTGCCAGCCACCTGCCTCTGCCTTCTCTATCTCCCTTGGGTTTCTCTGTGCAGGCATCTCCTTCTTCCTCTCTGAGGGCACTGTGATTGGTTTTGCGTGAAGGTATCAACCAAAAGGGACCAGGAGAATCTCAAAATACAGAAGAACTCCATTGCAAAGCCATGTGCATGAGGCAGTATGTTTGCACGAGAGGCTGTTTTTTTCTGATGTGCTCAGAGAAGAACTATAGGCAGGTGATGGCCTTGCTTCTCCCCTCGCTTCTTCTTTACTCACAGGGGTGAGCAGGAACCCTGGAGACCTGGGCTGAGCTGCATGAGCAGATGCAGGGGGCAGAGGAGCCTGCTAGGCAGGAGATGCAAGACACTAATGGAGGGCAGTTAGCCCTGAGGCACACTCAGAACCCTGGGCTGCCTTCCCGAAGGACTGAGCTGCAACTCTTGGGGAGGAAAATCAAGGCTCCTCACTTATACAGTCATGCAGTCTGGTAGGCTGTCTCTTCTATTATCCCTCTGATGCAAATGGATTCAGCCTCTCCTGGAATTAAGAGGGTGCCCCAAACTCACATTTTAGAAGCAAATAAAATGAACAGAGCCACAAAGTTGTGTTGGAGCTGACAAGGGTCTCAGAGACCCTGTCTTAGGAGTTGCAAAACACTAGCTGGTGAACATACTTATCTGGCACTTAGAGTTTTATTTATCATTCATTCATCATTCATTCATTCAAAAGGAGAAGAGGCGGCAGAGGATGAGGCGGTTAGGTAGCATCAGCAACTCAATGGACATGAGTCTGAGCAAACCCCGAGAGATGGTGAAGGACAGGGAAGCCTGCCTTGCTGCAGTCCGTGGAGTCACAGAGTCGGACCCAACTTAGGGACTGAACAACAACAACAGNTCATTCATCATTCATTCATTCAAAAGCAGAACAGGCAGCAGAGGATGAGAAGGTTAGGTAGCATCAGCAACTCAATGGACATGAGTCTGAGCAAACCCCAAGAGACGGTGAAGGACAGGGAAGCCTGCCTTGCTGCAGTCCGTGGAGTCACAGAGTCGGATCCAACTTAGGGACTGAACAACAACAACAACATTCATTCATTCACTTACCTGTTTCATTTCTTTTCTAAAGTACTCTTAAACACTGTATGCTTTCCCAGGGCCCCATTGTCCCCGTCCCCTACCAGGTTCGTTTGCTGTGACTCTGCATAATCAGCCTGGTCCTTAGAAGCCTTTGAACTTCTCTTGCTTTTTCCACTTCCTCATTTTACAGATGGAGAGGCTGAAGTTCCAAAAGAGTAGGTGGCATGCCAAGTATACATCAGCAGTCATTGGAAAGGGTTCAGCTTAGAGCTGGTCTCCTCTTTCCCTTGTCCACCACTATTCCCTTCATGTTGAGATGCTTCCCAAGCCTTGAAATGACCTCATTGTATTTAGTGCAATTTTAGCTTCCCCTTTACCACCTTTGTGGTCTTACTGGAGCCTACCAGACTGCATGCTTTCCTATTTTTTCCCTTACAAATTAGAATTGGAAGACGGTAGACACCTTCAGCCTCTTCTTTATTGTCTCCCATAGGTCTGAGATGATGTACAATCACCGTGAGCTGTGAGCAGTATCAAGGCTGCCTCCCTCACTTTGAATGCATCTTATCCTGTCTGTGGCCGTATCATCCAGACACACCTGATCTTGTCTGAATACATCTCCTCCTGACCTCAGCCGAATTCTTCCCTGCTCTGTCTCTACTTCCCCGATACTCTGTCCATCCCTGCTCAGCTTCTTCTCTTCTAGAGGGTTTTTCTTGCCTCCCAGTCTTGCTCAGCCATGATCTGTAGAGCAGCTGATGTGTCTCCCTGGATGACCCAGTCACCAAGAGTGGGGCTCTTGGGACTCACACACTGTGCCCAGCTTCTTAGCCACCTGTTTCCTGTTACCGGCCTGCTTCCCCTTTCTGATGGCTGTCTAGCTCTATTTTGCTTTTTTGGTCCAGAACCCTCTGGAGCAAAAAGATGCTTCAAATGCTACCCTCCATGACTTTCCACTTATGAGAATTTTGACCTCTGTATTCAGAATGGCCTGGGTAAAGGAGACAGATAGAAAGAGGCTACTCTTTTAGGTTTGATAGCTCTCCCATGATTCAGGCTTGTGCTCTGCTTTACCAAATGATCTCTAATGGGTTCAGAGTGCTGCCACCTCTTGGCCTCCTGGAAGAAATTCCTAACAAATATCCATTCATCCATCCATACAACAAACAAGAAACTACCAGAAAAGTGACCAAGTCTCCCAGTGTCTGCCCATGTAGATTTTACCTCTTGGTGGAGGAAGACAGATGATTTCTGCATGCTGTGGAGAACATATAACCAGATGATGTAAGAGAAAGCGATGGGTTTGGAGGGACTTCTTTAGACTGCATGGCAGACAAAGGCCTCACTAGATAGGTGATATTTAGCCTGAAAGATATAAAGAAATCAACCAGGTGAAGCTCTGAGGAAGAGTGTTTCAGACACTGGGGATTGACAGGTGTAAGAGTCCCGGGACTGATAAAAGCTTGTCATGTTAGGGAAAAGGAAGGCAGGCTAATATGATGAATCATAATTATAGAATTGGATAATGAGGGGAGTTAGGATCAGAATCTGGTAAGGAATTTGGAACTTTTCTCTAAATCTAATGGGCAGCCATTAGATGGTTTTAAGCATTAATAGGAAAGTGACATATTATGATGTATTTTTAAACATGTTATAATACCAAGACTGCAAGATGGAAAATGGGATATTTGCATTCTCTCCCTTGCTGGCTTTGATAAAACAAGTTGCCATGTCCAGGAGGGTTATACGGAAGGAATGGATGAGGACCTCTATCCAACAACCAGATAGAAAGGGATTCCCTCAATCCAATGGCCCAGAACAAACTGAGCCTTGCTAACAACCATGAAAGGAAGGTTGGAAGCAAGTCTCTCCCTGGTCAAGTCTTCAGATGAGATGCTACCCAGGCAAAAAACTGGATTGCAATATTATGAATGACCCTGAAGCAGAAGACCCAACTAAACTGTGCTCAAACTCCTAACCCATAAAATCTATGAGATAGTAAATACTATTTGGTTCAGTTTTTATGGCTAAATTTTTTGCATCTTTTAATGCACCCCATAAAGTGTTTGAGCGACCAGTTAACTGAATGTCAACAGTCATGAAGAGATAAACAGACATTGTATATTAACAAATATATGTGGCCTGAAAAATGGTACAAGTGAACTTATTTTCAAAGCAGAAGTAGAGATATAGATGTAGAAAACAAACATGGAAACCAAAGGGGAAGGGGGCATGGGATGAACTGGGAGACTGGGACTAATGTATACACACATTACTATGTATAAAATAGATAACTAGTGAGAATCTACTGTTCAGCATGGGGAACTCAATGATCTGTGGTGACAAAGTGAATATAGCTGATTCACTTTACTATACATCAGAAAGTAACACAACATTGTAAAGCAACTAAGCTCCAAAAAAAAAAAAAAAAAAAAAAANTTTTAATGCACCCCATAAAGTGTTTGAGCGACCAGTTAACTGAATGTCAACAGTCATGAAGAGATAAACAAACATTGTATATTGACAAATATATGTGGCCTGAAAAATGGTACAGGTGAACTTATTTTCAAAGCAGAAGTAGAGATATAGTTGTAGAAAACAAACATGGAAACCAAAGGGGAAGGGGGCGTGGGATGAACTGGGAGACTGGGACTAATGTATACACACATTACTATGTATAAAATAGATAACTAGTGAAAATCTACTGTTCAGCATGGGAAACTCAATGATATGTGGTGACAAAGTGAATATAGCTGATTCACTTTATTATACATCATAAAGTAACACAACATTGTAAAGCAACTAAGCTCCAAAAAAAAAAAAAAAAAGCCAATCATCTTGTTAAAAGCAAAATCAGGGTCTAAAATATTGAGGAGGTCCCATTCTTAGGAAGCATACCAAGACATTCTAAGATTTAATGATCATGTGGGCATAATTAGCACCTGTGGGGACAATTCATATTCAGAATTTACAGTAGGACAAAAGAAAATGAAATAAAGGCTCAGGTTTCCTTAAGGTCAGTCCCCATGAATTCTTGTTACTGCAGCTCATTATGTCAATTACTCTTTTGGAGTTCTTACTTCCAAGGATATGTTGTTTTGGTTTTTTTTAGTTGCTAAGTCATGTCAGACTCTCTTGAGACCCCATGGACTCCAGCCCACCAGACTTCTTTTGTCCATAGGATTTCCAGGCAAGAATACTGGAGTGGTTTGCCATTTCCTTCTCCAGGGGATCTTCCCATCCTAGGNATGCTGGATGGCATCACCGACTCGATGGATGTGAGTTTGGGTGAACTCCGGGAGTTGGTGATGGACAGGGAGGCCTGGCGTGATGCGATTCATGGGGTCACAGAGTCAGACACGACTGAGGGACTGAATGGAACTGAACTGCACTTTCCATTGTGGATATGTACCATATATTCTTTATCCATTCATCTGTCTGTGGACATCCCGGCTGTTGTGAATAGTGCTGCAATGAGCTTTGGGGTTCGTGTATGTTTTGATTTACAGTTTTGTCAGGGTATATGCCTAGGAGTAGGATTGTTGAGTCATAAGGTAGTTCTCTTCTTAGTTTTTTCAGGAACATCCATACTCTTCTCCATGGTAGCCGTAGAAAATGGTAGAGATGAACTTATTTGCAGGACAGGAATAGAGATCCAGATGTAGGGATCTGATATGTGGACACAGAGGGGAGGGGCTGGGATGAATTGGGAAATTAGGATTGAGGTATGTGCACTGCCAGGTGTAAAACAGAAAACATTGGTCCTATTCCATTAGCTGGGATCAGTCATGTGACATTACCTCGATGCAAGACATGCTGGGAAATGTAGTTTCTGGCTTCGCAGTCACTTCTCAGCAACAATTCCACACCTGGAAGAGGACATAGTATTTCAGGGTCCACTAAATATCTCTGCCTCAGGTTTCCAATGAGACTACTGGGCCTCAGAGCAGATGCTCAAAAATTTGCACAGACCTTAGAAGTAACAAAGCCTACATTGGCAAAGTGGAGAGAAAACTTCCGAACAGTTGGATCTGATGCTACAGCTGACCCAGGGCTTTTGGATCTCATGGTCTCACAGTTCCCAAGCCGATCTGATTAAGGGTCGAGGCTTTCAAGTCGGGTTGTCTTGGTTTTCAGCTTGGTGCAAGTGCTTATTAATTGCGTGATTGTGGGCAAATGACTTCTCTCTTATATTTGGTTTTTGCATTTATAACATGGACCTAATAATGGTATCGCCATCAAATGTTTTGTGTGTGTGTGTGTGTGTGTGAGAATTAAGTGAATTGTAAGCAAAGAGTTTATACTGATGATTGGCAAACAGTTCTAAGTGTTACCTGTGACTCTTGCTGTTGTGATCTCTTGGCTCATTTGGGTCCAATGTTGGTATCATTTTGGGTTCATCTGCATCAGTATCAGGGCCCTTCATTCTGCAACCTCATACTCATTCTTGTCATACTTTTGTGTCCACCCCCCACCCCCATCACAATTTCCTCTCTTCTCCCTTAGCTTTAGACCACTATAATAAGTTTCCTTCTCCCTAAGAACATTTGTAATATTTAGCAAAATGACCAACCGCATTCTTCCTTCTGAAAGAGAGTGATATCCTGAGCCATAATTATCTCATCATCTTAGCCATCTCCCTCTGACTTCAGCACAACAAAGATTTTCTCACTATATCTGCTCTGAGATAATTATACAGGGTGGTTGCATGATCCGCATATATTTTATTCTCCAAGTGACTGAGGTTTAAGAGTAGTAAAACCGATCACACTGCTTATTAAAAGTGTAAAATACATTGTGATTCAGCATACCTGAGAATAGATGGAATAAGCAAATTCAGTTTGTACCAACGAACTCAAGTTGATACATAGAAAAGACTCTCTCCTTCTGACCTCCAGTCTAGTGGATGTTTGGGCAGATAGTGTTCAACAGATGGGAGAGACTGTTGCTCCCATCACCTTGCCTGGCTAGAAAGGGCCTAATGTTGAACTTCTAAATGTTAAAGAGGTCATTCATAATGAACTTGCATGCTAGGAATTTTTCCAAGCAAATGTCACATGCTCCCGTGTCACTGACCTACTCCCCCTAGGTCTATATACCCCAAGGAATACAATGGGCCAGCCACAGTGGGCGCTGCGGCACCCTGCAATAACCTTTGCTTTACACGATGGTCTCCCGTGACATGTGGGGCATTGCGTGCTAGCTATTGTGGGCTCACAACACTGGGCCATTGTGGGCTATGCCCAGGGCACACTGCTTGGATTCAGAGGTCATTCCTGAATGAGAAATTCAAGGACTCACAAACACCCCGTGTCACTAGCATGTCTAGTAGTGAACTGGAACCCATGGTTTGGGCTCCCATTCCGGTGTGAATTTCTCTTACTTTAAGTTTCTTCCTTCCTATGTAATTCTTCCTGTAATGCTTCTTCTTCCTACATAGACCATTACTTGGGGAAAATCCCTTAAAGTGAGGAGCTAAAAGTGGCCTTGGTAATCACCTAGTCCAAATTCCCCATCCTGAGAAAGTGGAGGTCTTAAATATTTTATTATTATTATTATCATTAACTGAATGGAAGAATGAAGCATTCTCTCACGTCATTGTGATGTAAAAGGTGCCTTAAAGGAAATCACAAGTATTATTTGACAATCGTGTTTTCAGGGACCTGTTTAGCAGTATATATCAAAATGAAAAAAAAATTGCATGTAGGTTGACTCAGTCATTAAACTTCTGCAGATTTCTCCACATCCTACATCATCTTTCATAATAATGAAGAAAAAAAAAACCTGATAGCAATACTAGTGTCCCTCATCATGACAGTGGTTAAATAAACTATGGTACATCTTTGCAATGGAAGCAGCGACCCAGGAAGAATACATAGGAAAGAAGAAAATTTGGAGTAGGAGAAATTCATGCTGGCATGAGAAACCAGACCATGGCGCCAGGCAATTGACAACATAAAACAGATCTGGAGGGAAAACCCATGCGAAAAAGTGTTCGCAGTGATTAGGGTAGGAACAGAGAAGGGAGGCAAAAGGGCATACAGAAAGCTTTCACTTTTCTTTTTGTACTCTTTTAATATTCTATATTTGTTTCACTTATCAGCAAGGATTATCTAGTGGATATATGTGTTTTTTTAATTTTATACTTTTATATATAATATTTATCCATAAATATATATGTATTGCTTTTTATATCTTTATGTATATGCTTATATATAAAGATATAAAATAAAAATCAGTACAGATAACCACTAGATAATCCTTGCTGATTTTTTAATGAAAAATTTTCACAACAAAAGAAAAGTTATATATATATATATATATATATATNTGGTAGGAACAGAGAAGGGAGGCAAAAGGGCATACAGAAAGCTTTCACTTTTCTTTTTGTACTCTTTTAATATTCTATATTTGTTTCACTTATCAGCAAGGATTATCTAGTGGATATATGTGTTTTTTTAATTTTATACTTTTATATATAATATTTATCCATAAATATATATGTATTGCTTTTTATATCTTTATGTATATGCTTATATATAAAGATATAAAATAAAAATCAGTACAGATAACCACTAGATAATCCTTGCTGATTTTTTAATGAAAAATTTTCACAACAAAAGAAAAGTTATATATATATATATATATATATATATATGAAAACTAACATTGTTATTTTATAAATCGAAACATACAATTCATTGTAGAAGCTTTTCAAAATACAGATATTCATTCATAATTCTAACACCCACTGCTTACGTGATATCATATGCTTGTTCAACCTTTTCATTATGCATAATTTCATATATTCAAATACCACGGAGTTTTTTTTTCAATAAAAATATCACATTGTAAATACTTTTGTACAACTTAAAAGATCAAGTATCTGTGACATGAAATAATTTTTTACAACATAATTTAATGATTGCAAGGTATTCAACTTTCTAGATAGTATATTATTCCAGTTCTCTAATTGTTTATTCTTCCGTTTATTTTGGTTTCTGTTTTGCTGTGATAAATACATAGTCACATTTGTGTCCCTCCAGGCTAACATCTCGGAAGTGACTGCACATTATTTAAGCCAACTAATTCCAAAAAATTCCAAATTCTATAGTTACACACTGGGAGTAGATGAAAATTTTCATTCACCCTCATAGTATAATAGATGCTTATAACAATCAAGGAAATTCTGAAAAGTTCAGTTACATTTGCAGAGCTTTGTGTCATAAAATATGAAAATTGTCTCCTTTCTACCATAAAAAAATACGAGAAATGCTTGAAAAGACAAGGATGCGTAGTTAGATAAGACCCTGTTTCTACCATTCATCCAGACAGTATTTATTGAGTGTCATCCTCTATTTTAGTGACTGGGCATTAACAAGAGACAACACCTCAAGTAGGCAAATGAGATCTTTTAGAAAACAATTAGGACCAAGTGAAATTAAGTCAGGGGATGGGATGAGGTGGGCCCAGAAGAATGACTGGTCAGGGGGGGCCTCTTTGAGGAGATTCTGAGAAGGGGCCAGGCATGTGAAGACCTGGGGGGAAAAGTACATTCTAGAAGAGGAGAAGGGAAATGCAAAGGCTTTGACGTCACAGAGAAAGCTCTTAATTCTGATGATTCAGAAAAANATGAGATCTTTTAGAAAACAATTAGGACCAAGTGAAATTAAGTCAGGGGATGGGATGAGGTGGGCCCAGAAGAATGACTGGTCAGGGGGGGCCTCTTTGAGGAGATTCTGAGAAGGGGCCAGGCATGTGAAGACCTGGGGGGAAAAGTACATTCTAGAAGAGGAGAAGGGAAATGCAAAGGCTTTGACGTCACAGAGAAAGCTCTTAATTCTGATGATTCAGAAAAACGGTCCTTGTGCCTTGAGTGAAGTGAGCAAGGCAGATAGTGACTGAAGATGAGACTGGTGTGCTGGGTAAGAACTGGGAGGGCACTTTGTGTGTGTGTCCTCAGTCACTCAGTCATATCTGACTCTTCTGAGACCCCATGGACTGTAGCCCACCAGGCTCCTCTCTCCATGGGGCTTCCCAGGCAGGAGTACTGGAGAGGGTTGAGATTTCCTCCTCCAGGGGATCTTCATGACCTAAGGACTGAACCTGTGTCTTCTGCATCTCCTGCGTTAACAAGCAGATTCCTTACTATTCTGCCACCTAAGGTGTAAAGGGCTTTGTAATTCACTGCGAGGAGCATAGATTTCATTCTAAGTGTGATAGGAAACTGTTGGCTGGTTTCTAACAGCGCAGCGTTGCACTGTTTTGCCTTTTTAACGTCTCTGAAGCTGCTGGGCAGAGGATGGATTGCAGGAGGTAGGTGGTTGAACGGAAGCTGGGAAGCTTGTGNCGAGGAGCATAGATTTCATTCTAAGTGTGATAGGAAACTGTTGGCTGGTTTCTAACAGCGCAGTGTTGCACTGTTTTGCCTTTTTAACGTCTCTGAAGCTGCTGGGCAGAGGATGGACTGCAGGAGGTAGGTGGTTGAATGGAAGCTGGGAAGCTTGTGAAGAGGACACAGCAATAGTTTAAGTACGGCTGATGGGGCCTGAAGGACAGTGGAGCAGTTGAGATGGAAAGAAGAGAACGGACTCGAGATGCATCTCGCAGGCAAATGTGATGAACATGGTGATGTATGACATGTGCAAAGTGAGAGCGAAGGGAAAACTGATGCTTGTGGTTTCCCCAGTGCAACTGGTTTAATGACGTAGCGGTTCACAGAGGATGAGGAGGTTGGAGGCAGTTTGGACAGCATTCTTGTTTGGAACATGTTGGGCTTGATACTCTTATATATACATTTAAATGCTGAGGTGTCAGGGGATGTACCTCTGGGGTTCAGAAGCCCAGATGCTGGTCAGTGAGCTTAAAGAGTGTATTTAGAGGCCTGGGGCCAGATGAGTGCGTTAAGGATGGGAGTAGTAGGAGAGAAGAGGCGGGGAAGCAGGGAGAGTGCAGGAGAAGGACCTGACTGAACTCTGGGTGTTCTGTGATTCTGATTTCCAAGTAGAGGGAAACATGCCATGTGGGAGGTGAGAAAAGGCAGCCAGGGGCCCAGGAGGATCCTTGGGAGACTCTGGCATCCCCAGAGTCAGGAGAAGAACATGTGTCAAGAAGGAAGAAGTGGCCAACTGCCTCTAGTGATGCTCTCAGAGCCATTAGCAAGCTGACACTGGGAAAGTAAAAAAAAAAAAAA
>SJYA01002611.1:683987-720723 GCA_006410615.1 Neotragus moschatus | reverse complement strand
ATCACATTGTAAATACTTTTGTACAACTTAAAAGATCAAGTATCTGTGACATGAAATAATTTTTTACAACATAATTTAATGATTGCAAGGTATTCAACTTTCTAGATAGTATATTATTCCAGTTCTCTAATTGTTTATTCTTCCGTTTATTTTGGTTTCTGTTTTGCTGTGATAAATACATAGTCACATTTGTGTCCCTCCAGGCTAACATCTCGGAAGTGACTGCACATTATTTAAGCCAACTAATTCCAAAAAATTCCAAATTCTATAGTTACACACTGGGAGTAGATGAAAATTTTCATTCACCCTCATAGTATAATAGATGCTTATAACAATCAAGGAAATTCTGAAAAGTTCAGTTACATTTGCAGAGCTTTGTGTCATAAAATATGAAAATTGTCTCCTTTCTACCATAAAAAAATACGAGAAATGCTTGAAAAGACAAGGATGCGTAGTTAGATAAGACCCTGTTTCTACCATTCATCCAGACAGTATTTATTGAGTGTCATCCTCTATTTTAGTGACTGGGCATTAACAAGAGACAACACCTCAAGTAGGCAAATGAGATCTTTTAGAAAACAATTAGGACCAAGTGAAATTAAGTCAGGGGATGGGATGAGGTGGGCCCAGAAGAATGACTGGTCAGGGGGGGCCTCTTTGAGGAGATTCTGAGAAGGGGCCAGGCATGTGAAGACCTGGGGGGAAAAGTACATTCTAGAAGAGGAGAAGGGAAATGCAAAGGCTTTGACGTCACAGAGAAAGCTCTTAATTCTGATGATTCAGAAAAACGGTCCTTGTGCCTTGAGTGAAGTGAGCAAGGCAGATAGTGACTGAAGATGAGACTGGTGTGCTGGGTAAGAACTGGGAGGGCACTTTGTGTGTGTGTCCTCAGTCACTCAGTCATATCTGACTCTTCTGAGACCCCATGGACTGTAGCCCACCAGGCTCCTCTCTCCATGGGGCTTCCCAGGCAGGAGTACTGGAGAGGGTTGAGATTTCCTCCTCCAGGGGATCTTCATGACCTAAGGACTGAACCTGTGTCTTCTGCATCTCCTGCGTTAACAAGCAGATTCCTTACTATTCTGCCACCTAAGGTGTAAAGGGCTTTGTAATTCACTGCGAGGAGCATAGATTTCATTCTAAGTGTGATAGGAAACTGTTGGCTGGTTTCTAACAGCGCAGTGTTGCACTGTTTTGCCTTTTTAACGTCTCTGAAGCTGCTGGGCAGAGGATGGACTGCAGGAGGTAGGTGGTTGAATGGAAGCTGGGAAGCTTGTGAAGAGGACACAGCAATAGTTTAAGTACGGCTGATGGGGCCTGAAGGACAGTGGAGCAGTTGAGATGGAAAGAAGAGAACGGACTCGAGATGCATCTCGCAGGCAAATGTGATGAACATGGTGATGTATGACATGTGCAAAGTGAGAGCGAAGGGAAAACTGATGCTTGTGGTTTCCCCAGTGCAACTGGTTTAATGACGTAGCGGTTCACAGAGGATGAGGAGGTTGGAGGCAGTTTGGACAGCATTCTTGTTTGGAACATGTTGGGCTTGATACTCTTATATATACATTTAAATGCTGAGGTGTCAGGGGATGTACCTCTGGGGTTCAGAAGCCCAGATGCTGGTCAGTGAGCTTAAAGAGTGTATTTAGAGGCCTGGGGCCAGATGAGTGCGTTAAGGATGGGAGTAGTAGGAGAGAAGAGGCGGGGAAGCAGGGAGAGTGCAGGAGAAGGACCTGACTGAACTCTGGGTGTTCTGTGATTCTGATTTCCAAGTAGAGGGAAACATGCCATGCGGGAGGTGAGAAAAGGCAGCCAGGGGCCCAGGAGGATCCTTGGGAGACTCTGGCATCCCCAGAGTCAGGAGAAGAACATGTGTCAAGAAGGAAGAAGTGGCCAACTGCCTCTAGTGATGCTCTCAGAGCCATTAGCAAGCTGACACTGGGAAAGTAAAAAAAAAAAAAAAAAAAAGCCAACTGTAAGCCAGCAGAAATGGACCAGGGAGATGAGTGGCCAGTGAGCTGAAACTGTAGATCCAAACTGTAGGCTTGGAAAATCTGTGAGGCTAGAGCCATGAGTACCTGCAGTGTCAGCCAGGGGGCATGCCAGCCTGTGTTAGGTTTTGTTTTTTTAAAAAAAGATTTTATTTATTTATTTATTTTTACTTTACAATATTGTATTGGTTTTGCCATACATCAACATGAATCCGCCATAGGTGTACTCGTGTTTCCAATCCTGAACCCCCCTCCCACCTCACTCCCCATACCATCTCTCTGGGTCATCCCAGGGCATCAACCCCAAGCATCCTGTATCCTGCATCAAACCTAGACCGGCGATTCATTTCTTATATGATATTATACATGTTAGATTTTTACACTAATTTTTATTGCAGATGACAGAGGATGAGATGGTCGGATGGCATCACCGACTTGATGGACCTGAGTTTGAGTGAACTCTGGGAGTTGGTGATGGACAGGGAGGCCCGGCGTGCTGCGATTCATGGGGTCGCAAAGAGTCAGACACGACTGAGAGACTGAACTGAACTGAATTGATAACATACTTACACAGAGAAAATAATAAGAAATGGCTAGAGACATTTTTTTATTTGAAATTAGTTTTTATTGGAGCATAGTTGCTTTACAATGTTGTGTTAGTTTCTGCTGTCAGCCAAGTGGATCAACTACACTTTGCAAAGTGAATCAGACTCACAAAATGAATCAGGGTATACACATAGTCCCTCTTTTTTGGATTTCCTCCCCATTTAGGTCATCATAGAGCAATGGGTAGAGTTCCCTGTGCTATGCAGTAGGTTCTTATTACTTATCTATTTTATACATAGTAAGAATAGGGCATATACATCAATCCCTATCTCCCAACTTGGAAATGATTATATATATTTAAATAGATAATTGTAAAGCAAACATCTGACTCACATCCACACAGGGCAAGACCTAGAACAGCACCAGCCCTCAGAATCCCTACTGTGTGGGAAATCCCTAGAACTTTCCACCTGCCTGACTCAGGGATCATCACTTTCTCAGTGTATATGTATCCTTCCACAAGATAGCTTCATTTTGCCTGATTGTAAACAATACATCGGAATAATTACACAGTGTATGTTTTGGAGTCTTACTTCTTTGCTTCAGTCTTGCATTTGGAATATTCATCTTGCTCTAGATAGTTGCAGCTTGCTCATCTTAACTGGTGTTTGGCCGCGTGGATGTACAGACCCATTCTACTGGTGAGCCCGATTTGAGACCTTCAGGAGCAATGCTGTTATGAATATTCCTGTACATGTCCATGTGTTTCTTGAGGGGATATGGCTAAGATCAGAACGCCTCTATAGTGGAGCACACGTGCCTTCAGTGTTAGGACACAGTGGCAAACACTTTTGAAAGGGGATTTGACTAATGATTGAGACTCTCACCAGCATCATAGGAGAATTTCTCTTGTTTCACATTTTTATCCCTCTTGGTTTTAACAGGTTATTAAGTCTTTTGCCATCAGATGAGTATACAGTGATATTTTCATGCAATTCTTTTCTTTACTTTCTAATTTCTAGTTTTTATCGGTCACTTGGATTTGTGTGTGTGTGTGTGTGTGAGAGAGAGAATCCTGGTTTTGTCTTTTTCAGCTTTTTCTATTGGTTTCTGTGCTTTTTTGAATGTTGATTTGGACTATTCTTTAGATTCTAGAAACTAATCCTTTGCTGATTGTGTGCTTTATGAAAAATCATTTTATATTTTCACTCTATAGGATGTCTTTTTAATAAAGGAGAGGTTTAAAATTGTATCTTTTAAGATAAAATTGCTTCAAAAAGGAAGGAAAAGGCCTGCCTGGAAAAGTCTCTGTGAGTCTTAAGGTGCTTATATCTTTGGGCTCTTTTGTTCCTGGAGTCGTCTGAATTATCCTAAAGTAGGAAAGAAGGGAACTTGAGGATGTCCCATTTAAGAACGGTGAAACCACTTTTGCTGTTTAGGTCTGGAACCCTATGATAATGAGGAAACCCTTGCAGATTTCAGATTTGGACAAGCTTGTCTTAACAATGACAAGTCTGGCAGTTGCTCCTGTAGAGAAAAGGAAAAAAAAAGATGCCAAGGCAGTTACCTTGGCAAAAACATAGAGGTTTTTCTTTTTGTTTCCTTTGCAACGAAAACTTGAAGATGCAGACTGTGGAACACGGGTAAATAAGCCCCTGCTTTAGAAATGTCAACAGTTCTCAATAGGCCTTAGTCACAGACAAAGCCTCTTTAAGGAGGTGTGGGAGGGGTTGTTCCTAATGGCTGTTTTGTCCGTAGGCTAGTCGCTTCACCTGTTCATTTCTGAATCATCCACCACTACCCCCACCATCATTTCTCAGTCTATTTGACCAAATCCAAACCTATTTCCTCCCACTTCCAAATCACTGTCTGCCATTCAAACCCATGTAGGCGCACTCCAATTGGCATTTGGTTCTGAATTAATGCATATTAATGGGTGGTAATACATTTCTACTAGTGCATATATTTACTTGAAATACAATTTTCCATCTAATGCATTTTATTCACATCACTGCATGGTAACTGCATCCAGAATAATATCTTTAGTGATTATTCATTACTGGAATAATATATCGGCACCAAACAGCAGCTTTTAAGTGGCTTCAGATTTTTTTTCCTTTAAATTGAACATGTTATTATTACACAGATAGAATAATCCCATTATCCTCACTAACTGAAGATGACAGCTTTCTAGGAGGCTATTTTACAGAGCCTGGCACAGGTGGGAGCCAGGGCTTTTTCTCTGATGGGGGTGGGGTGGGTAGGGAGCAGGTTTGAAAGGAAGTGCTGCTGGTTCAGACGTGAATACAGGTGTGGCGTGAGCAGCTGCAGCAGAGAACAGATGAGCAAGTTGAGCACAGCTCGAAGCAAAACATAGTGTGTGCTCTCCAAAACCAGAAATACAGATGAGGGCTCCTTAAAGGCTGTGGATGAGCGTGTGTGTATAGGTGTTTGTATGTGAGAGAGAGACATGAAGGCAGCAGAGATAGCGAAAATTAATACAGGAAATCCCCTAGGATTACAGAGTAATTAGCAAATCATCCTACTCCAGGCAGAAACTTAAGGATAAATTGTCACAACATGCTTAAAGCCGGTGTCATAACTTAGAACGTGAGAGAGAAACCGGAAACATCTGTTGACTGGCATTTCTGCTGTGTGTCCCACGTGTACATATTTCATAAGGGACAGTTATCATCCCCTCAACCCCCATTTTCTCAGATTAGGAACCTGAAGCTCAGAGACATTAAATGTAGCTGTCCACAGTTTGTATCAAATAATGGAGGAGGAAATGGCAATCCACTCCAGTATTCTTGCCTGGAAAATCCTATGGACAGAGGAGCCTGGCTGGCTATATACTCCATGGGGTCACAAAGAGTCAGACACGACTGAGCCACTGAACTCTTGTATTTAATAAGTGTTAGAAAGATGACTGGACTTGAAATCCATGTAGTTCCAAATCTGGTGATCCTTCATGGCATTTGGAATTGATGAGTGGTTAAGCACAGTTAAAACGGTGAGCAGACATTTGATCCCGTCCAAAATGTCTGTGAAACGCTAGGTCCATGAGACATTTGGTCCACACCAGAAAGGTCCTTGATCTTTCATTTCATCGAAAACCACTTGGCATAGACCAAATATACTCATGAGTATTTTAGGTGGGGCCAAATTTCAAGGACCGTTTGGCATACACCAAATGTCTTATGAACAATTTGAACAGAAACCAAAAGTCCTGCCTGGGTTCAAATGTCTACATGTTACTTCTACTTGCAAAATATACAGCCTTAGACAAATTTCTTGATTTGATGATTGCCATTTTCTTATAGGGATTTTGTGAAAATTCAATGAGATTTCTCATGTGGAGTGCCCCAGATCATAAATAATTTTTCACTTATTGAATACCTGTCGTTTTCTCCCTCTCTGTGATCTAGATTGTCAGGCGCTTCAGAGCTGAAACCAGACAGGAGCCACTCTGCAACCTCCATGAAATCTTATGAAACCATACCTCCTTTGGTCTCTGTATCTGTGCCCCTTGTCTCAGTCAGGACTAGAACTGAGCTAGACCTCCAGCCTTTCTTTGCACTTAGCATCAGCACTTTGGAGAATAGCAGTGAAGTTGACTAGCCTACTTAGCTTCACAGAAGAACCTAAGTTACCTTCAGTGTTTCATGGTGATTTTCCCATTAGACTCACCTGAGAAATGCTTTAAAAATAAGGATGCTGGCAGCTCAGTCCAGATGGTGAGGTTCCAAGGCATCAGTATTGTTTTAAAACTACTCACATTATTATAATATTTTACTGTCCCAGGAGGGCTGATCACCATTGGTTTAGAAATTGACTTAAGGTTGAGTCTATAGATGGGAAGATCACTAAGTCCCTGATCTAGGTAAAAGCTATGTTGGCATATCCAGGTGCCAGGTCAGGTGTTGAGAACTGCAGAAGCCTCCAACGTGGCCTAGAGGGAACCCAAGACATTGCACTTACAATTTGCTTTGTTTATTGACCTAGCTTTTCCTTTATTGTTTCCCGATTTCCTATGTAGATTTTTAAAGATCAATTTTAGGTTTTAAATAATCATATAGTAAAACTGACTTTTGCACTGTACATTCTGGCAGTCTTCATGTGTATAAATTTGTGTAACCACCACAATCGAACTACAGAATGTTCAACCTAAAAAACTCCCTTATGATGTCCCTTAATAGCTGTCCCTTTGTATTCTCAGAGTATTGGTTTCAGGATCCCCTGAAGAAATCAAAATCCTCAGATGCTCAAGTTCTTTATATTAAATGATGTTGTACGGTCAACCATCTGTAGCCACAAGTTCTGTATCCATGTATTCAACCCATCATATGTGGATACAAAGGACCAACTATATAATTGCATCCTTTTCCAACTGCAACCATGGCAACCACTGATTGCTCTCCATCATCACTATAGCTTTGTCTTTTTGAGGATGTTATTTAAATGTGATTACAATGTATGTAATCTTTTGAGTCAGACTTCCCACACTCAGTGCAATACCTTTGGGATTCATCCAAATTGTTGTGTGTATCAATGGTTTATTCCTTTTTATTGCTGAGTAATGTTCCATTACATGGATGTACTGCCTTTTGCTTACCCATTCATGAATTGAAGGGCTTTTGGGTTACTTCCAAGTTTTGGCAATTATGAATAGCGATGCTATAAACCTTTGTGTACAAGCTTGTGTGGGAACGTAAGTTTTCATTTTCTAGGGCATATGTGTGGAGAAGGCAATGGCATCTCACTCCAGTACTCTTGCCTGGAAAATCCCATAGACAGAGGAGCCTGGAAGGCTGCAGTCCATGGGGTCGCGAAGAGTCGGACATGACTGAGTGACTTCACTTTCACTTTTCACTTTCATGCATTGGAGAAGGAAATGACAACCCACTTCAGTGTTCTTGCCTGGAGAACCCCAGGGACGGGGGAGCCTGGTGGGCTACCATCTATGGGGTCGCACAGAGTTGGACACGACTGAAGTGACTTAGCAGCAGCAGCAGCAGGGCATATGTGTGTGTTTAACTTTATAAAAAAGTGTCACAGCTTTCCAGAGTGGCTGAACCATCTGGTATTCACACCAGCAAGATATGATAGTTGTATCTAACATCTTCACTAACACTTGATGGCTTAGTTTGTTTTGGTAATTCTAATAGGTGTGCAGGGCTACCTAAGCATAGGATTAATTGGTGGTGGTGTTCAGCCACAAAATTGTGTCCGACTCTTTGCGATCCCGTGAACTGCAGCATGCCAGGATCCGGGTCCTTCACAGTCTCCACAAGTGTTAACTGGTACTTTCTTAATGAGTAACGATGTTGAAAATCTTTTCATGTGCTTATGATATGCTTAAATAATCTTTGGTGAAGTCTCTTGTTCAGATCATTGGGACATTTTAGAAATTGACTTTGTTTTCTTAGTACTGATTTTTGACAGTTCTTTATACATTCTAGATGCAAGACTTTTGATACATAATTTCAAATTTTTCTCCCAGTCTATAACTTTTCTTTTCATTTTCTTAATAGGGTCTCTCATCAGCAAATTTTTTTTTTTTAATTTAGTAGAAGATCTGGTTATCAGTTTTTCTTACAGAGGTTATGTTTCTGTTATCATATCTATGACCATTTTGCCTAACCTCAGGTGGTAAACGTTTTCTTTGAATATTTTTATACATTTGTGTTTTACATTTAGATTTTTGATACATTTAAGATGTATCAAAGAGCTTTAGGTTAAGGGTGTTTTGTTTGTTTGAATATAATGTCCAATTGTTGCCATATCATTGAAAAAAAAATAAACACTATTCTTTTTTCCATTAAAGTAGTTTGCATCTTTGTTTAAAATCAGTTGAGGAACTTCCCTGGTGGTCTAGTGGCTAAGAGTCTGCACCCCCAGTGCAGGAGGCCCAAGCTCAACCCCTGGTCGGGGAACTGGATCCCACGTGCTGTAACTAACAGTCTGCATGCTACAACTAAAGGTCCCACACGACTTAAGAAAGATGAAAGATCCCGCTTGCAACAACTAAGACCTGGCACAGCCAAATAAATAAATATATTTTTTTAAAGTATTAAGTGGCTATATTTCTGTGGGCCTGTTTCTGGATTCTGTATCTTCCATCGGTCTGCATGTCCATGTGTCCATCCCTCTACTGGTAACACATTCTCTTAATTACTGCATCTTTACAGGAGCTCTTAAAATTGGATAATATGACTCCTAGAATTTTATTCTTACCTTTTAAAAATATTTGGGCTAGTTCCATTTTGGGGAGGCTTCCCTGGTGGCTCAGATGGTAAAGAATCTGCCTGCATTGTGGGAGACCCAGGTTCAATCCCTGGGTCCAGAAGATCCCCTGGGGAAGGGAATGGCACCCACTCCAGTATTCTTGCCTGGAGAATTCCATAGACAGAGGAGCCTGGCAGGCTACAGTTAAAATCAACCTTACTGGGACTTTGAATTTTTGGAATTGCATTAACTCAGTAAATAAATTTGGGAAGAATTAACATCTTTACCGCTTTGAATCTTTTAACTCATGGACATGGTATGTCTCCCATTTATTTAGATTTTTATTTATTTCACCCATATGTTTGTAATTTTCTGGTCATGGATCTTGAATAAGTTTAGTTTCACTCTTTGGAACTATTGTAATAGCAGTTTAAAATTTTAGTTTCTTATTTATATTGCTGGTATATTAAATCATGGCTGACTCTTATGTGGTGATCTTGTATCCTATGACTTTGTTAGGTTCACTTATTAGTTCTAAGAGGTTTTGTTTGTATTTGTTGTTTTTATTTTCTGTAGGTTCTATGGAGTAGAATAGATAAACTTGTTGAATTTAAGTAGGGAAAAGAAAGCTTTATTTCTTAATTTCTTGTCTGTAGGTATTTTATTTTATTTTTTTCCCATTTTACTAGTTATAAATTCCCATACTATGTTGAATAAGACCAGTGAATTCGGAATTTCTCTTTTTCTCAGTCTTAGGAGGAAAGTATTCTAGCTTTACCAAAAGAATGATGATAATTATAGGCTTTTTGTAAATGTTTTCTATTAGGTCAAGAATGTTCCTTTCTATTCCTAATCTACTTCAGTTCAGTTCAGTTCAGTTAAGTTCAGTCGCTCAGTCGTGTCTGACTCTGCGACCCCATGAATTGCAGCACGCCAGGTCTCGCTGTCCGTCACCATCTTCCGGAGTTCACTCAGACTCACACCCGAGTCAGTGATGCCATCCACCCATCTCATCCTCTGTCGTCCCCTTTTCCTCCTGCCCCCAATCCCTCCCAGCATCAGAGTCTTTTCCAATAAGTCAACTCTTCCCATGAGGTAGCCAAAGTACTAGAGTTTCAGCTTTAGCATCATTCCTTGCAAAGAAATCCCAGGGTTGGATCTCCTTGCAGTCCAAGGGACTCTCAGGAGTCTTCTCCAACACCACAGTTCAAAAGCATCAGTTCTTTGGTGCCCAGCCTTCTTCACAGTCCAACTCTCACATCCATACATGACCACTGGAAAAACCATAGCCTTGACTAGACGGACCTTTGTTGGCAAAGGAATGTCTCTGCTTTTGAATATGCTATCTAGGTTGGTCATAACTTTCCTTCCAAGGAGTAAGCATCTTTTAATTTCATAGCTGCAGTCACCATCTGCAGTGATTTTGGAGCCCAAAAAGATAAAGCCTGACACTGTTTCCACTGTTTCCCCATCTTAGAGCTTTTAAAAAGAATCATGGATGGCTGTTATATTTTATTAACAAGTTTTTACTTTTTCTGTATCAATGATTGGTGACGATTCTATGCTTTACTCTTTAGACTGTTCATACAGTTAAAAGTGAATTGCACTCATGGGTTTCAGAAGATTGATCTGGCTTTGCTTTCTTGGGATAAGCTCTACTTAGTTGTGATATATTACTATGTGCATATTTTGATCAATTGATTTGCTTATATTTTTATCGAAGTATAGTTGATTTACATAGTTGTGCTAGTCTCTGCTGTATAGCAAAGTGACTCAGTTATATGTATATATATGCTTTCTTTTTTATTTCTTTTCCATATGATTTATCATAGGATTTTGAATGTGGTTCCCTATGCTATACATTAGGACTTTGTTGTTTATCCATCCTAAACGTAATAGTTTGCATCTACCAACTCCAAACTGACTTGTTTATATTTTTGTGTGTTCATGTCCATGAGAGATATTGATATATTTCATGTGTAATTATGAAATATATATGAATGAAATATATATTTCATTCCAATTGTCTTTGTTCTATTTATTTATTATTTGTTTTTCTTTGCACGGGGTCTTCGTTGCTGCGCACGGGCTTTCTTTAGCTGCTGTGAGTGGGGACTACTCTTCTTTGCAGCATGCTGGATTCTCGTCATGGTAGCTTCTCTTGTTGTGAAGCACAGGCTTTAGATCTCGGGTTCGGCAGTTGTGGGGCACAGGCTTGGTTGCTCCGAGGCATGTGAAATCTTTCCAGACCAGGGACTGAACCCATGTTCCCTGCAGTGGCAGACAGATTCTTAACCCCTGGACCACCTGGGAAGTCCTGTCTTTGTTTTTTGTTTCAGAATAATGCTTGCCTTATAAAATGAGGTCTAAATTGTTTTTTTTTCTCTTCTATTGTCTGGATTAGGTTATGTAGAAATAGTGTTATCTCGTCTTTAAATATTTGGTAGAATTTTGTAGTAAGATCTGGGACAAGAAGTTTGTATTTTTAGAAGATTTTGAACTACAAGTTCAAATGATTTAATAGTACAGAAATATTCAGGTTATCTATTTTATCTTGAGTGAGCTTTGGTACTTTATACTTTTTGAGGAATTAGCCCATTTTATCTCTTTTCTCAAATTTATGTGCATAGAGTTGATTACAGATTATGGTTTCTTTACTAATTATCTTTTAATGACTGCAGTGTCTGTAGAGATATCTGCTCTCTCATTTCAAATTCATCAGGTATTTGTGTCTTTTCTCTTTTTTTCTTTCTAAATCTTGCTAGAGTTTTGATTTTTATTGATCCTTTAAAGAAAGCAACTTTTGGTTTCATTTATATTTTCTATTGTTTTATGTTTTCGGTTTTATTTACTTCTACTTTCATCTTTATTATATTCTTCTTACTACTTGCTTGAGTTTAACTCCCCTCTGTTTTTAGTTTTGTCATGTGGAAACTTAACTAGTTTTGCGTTCATTCTTTTTTTCTTTTTTAATATAAGCACTTAGCGCTATAAAATTTCACATTGCTGTTTAGTCACTCAGCATGTCTGACTCTGCGATCCCATGGACTGCAGCATGCCAGGCCTCCCTGTTCTTCACTGTCGCCCAGAGTTTGCCTGCATTCATGTCCACTGAGCATAAGCATTGCTTTAGGTGAGTCTCCCATGTTTTGATATGCCGCATTTTCAGTTTTGTTCTTCTTTGTGAATTTTCAAATCCTGTTTTCCAAAGACTTATTACATTTTAAACTATTAGGATCCATAGAGAAGTTTGAAATTGTGATTTTGCCAGTGCACATGATATTAGCATTTATCGCTACTGGTATGTTTACCTCTCATGTACAGTCACTCGATAGATGTTTATTGAGTGTTTACTATAATTCAGGCACTGTTCTAAGCACTGGACAAACAGCACTAAAGAAAACTTATGAGCATTCCTGCTCTTTTGGAGCTTACATCCTATTGAGAAGACAGATCACAAACAAAGATACAATACAGTTTTAGGTAGTCATATGTGCATACATGAAGCAATGTATAGTTTCCATCATTCCATTTAGTAGGAGTGTTGTTTTACAGAGAGAGATCAAAAAGACTCTGAGGAGGTATCGTTTGCAGAAAGATCTGACTGAAGTAAGAGAACTACACTTGATTATGGGGAGAAGAGCCTTCAGGACAGAGAGAAGAAACTTGCAAGACTTATGCAAAGGTCCAGGGCTGGGTATAAGAAAGGAACTATATAGCAGGGAAGAGTAAAAGGATGAGGAGGTATAGTGATAGCTGGTTTAACCATCAGCAGCTAATACCCACCCACTTTGATCCAAGTGGGTCTCAGGGAACTTATTAAAAAGTTGCTGAGTTCCACTCCTAAGAATTCTGATTCAGGTAGATCTAGTTGGCATCTGTCTGTCTGATCAAGTGTTCCAGGTCAGTTTTGTGCCTTTATATCTTTGGACCATATGGGGCAGACTCTAGCTTCTCAACTTCACTCAGTCATTTGGATTTCTAAAGGCCACAGATGACAGGTCACTAGACTTAGACAGCAGTAGCCACTTCCTGCAGCCAGACAGGCGCATCACACATTGCATATACATCTTCCCTGCTCGGAAGGTCCGACCTCATTCATTGTGGCAGCTCTGATGGCGCAGTCTCTGGGGATGAAGGAGACTGACACGACCCTTATGTTTTTCACAATCTGGACGCCTCGGCTGTTTGAATCACAGGATCTGATCTGAAAGGAAAGAAATGTGTCTCTTGGAAGAGAAATAAAAATAAACAAGTAAACAGACAAGTACATATTCTAGATTCTAATTAGTTAAGAGCAAAATAATTAGTGACAAAACTGTCTCTTGGCAGGAGCTGGAGCAGACCTCTTCATTCCTACATGGGGAAACTGACGCCATTAAATGCTTACTATTCATCGTTTTCCAGGAGCCTCTGTGATACTGGACTGCCAAGACCTCGGGGACCTACCATAGCTATTTCCCCACAATTTACAGGGAGAATGGAGCCTGGTTGCTTGGGAGATTAATTAACTTGTCAGACAATTAAGCAGACAGGCTGTAATCGAGGTTTCCATTTCATAATTGATTTATCACTTTGTAGCTTCTTGAATCCCCGCGCTCCGAGTAGAGAGACTGCTGTGCAGAGAAAACCACGCAGAGATGGCAGGAGGCTGCGGGGAGGGCTGGGGATGAGCTTCTGCTCCTCCACAAATCCTGCGGTCCAGCCTGGCTTCTCACCGGCCTGCAGACATGCCGAGCATTTCATTTTCTACCTTTCTAGTAGCACTGCCAGGAGGATTCCTTTTGTAGCCTCAGAGGCTCACCCAATCCGCTACTGTTTGGTGAGGCAAAGACTCCAAAGGATTTCCACTGGGTGCGTCTGTGGTGTTGCAGCCACCCTCCCGGGTGCTGAGAGGGACTGTGGAAATGTCACACGCGGTGCACTCATTCTGAGACTGCCAACTGGAAGCTGCCTTCTCTGTGTTCTCAACCAGACCTCAGGGGTCCTTTCTGGGATGCTGCCAGCCCTGAGAGCGTCGGCTCATGACTGGTGTGCCGCAGGATGCTGGCTGTTTTCCAGCGTTACAGCACATCCGTATCACCAGGGGAGGGGGTTATCAGACAAGCGGAGCCTCCAGTCCCAACCCGAGCCTCCAGTCCCAACCCAAAGAATTGACTGTAGGAGGTCTGGGATGGGGCTTAGCAATCTGCCTGTTGAATACATTCTCCCAGGTGGTTCTACTGCAGGGAGTCCAAAGTGGGAGAGTTTAGATCGGTGTAGACTCCCCAACCTCAGGCTTGGTTTGGGACCTTTGCCACGGTGCCCTGTAGCAGAGCCTAGGAGGACCTCAGCTTGCATTTGATGTATCCTTCACTCTCCACTGTGCCGCTGGACACTAGCTTGGGGAGCCTGGGAGCCTGGGGCTTCTGGATTTCTCTCTCTGGGGATGCTTCAGTTTGCTGGATCAGTAGGCAGGGATCAAAGTCTACTCTGCTCTTTTGGATTTCCTTCTGGGTGCTTGTGGATAAGGCTTCCCCAGGTGGCTCAGTGGTAAAGAATCTGCCTTCAATGCTGGAGACGCAGGTTCGATCTCTGTCAGGAAGATCTCCTGGAGAAGGAAATGGCAACCCACTCCAGAATTCTCACCTGGGAAATCCCATGGACAGAGGAGCCTCATGGGCTCTACAGTCCATGGGGCTGCACAAGAGTGGGACATGAGTGAGCGACCAAGCAGCATCAGTGGATAGGTTTGTAGTTGCTCATGTGTGTGTGTGCCTGTGTGCATATGTCTGTGTGCGTGAGTACACACACATGTACTGAGTTGGCCAAAACGTCTAGTTTTTCCATAGCATCATATGGAAAAATCCGAACGAATGTTTTGGCCAGCCCCATATTTTGGTTGCATTTGCATGCATTTTTGTTTCATTATTTGCTTAAGTCTCAAATTATTTTTTCATACCAGGCATTCTGTACATATCCTTCTCACCCCACTTTGCCCTCGTTCTCACTTCTCTCCCAGCTAGACTTCCTGCAGCAAATGTGTGCTGTCATCAACTCTGTGAAGTCCTGTGAATTGTCATCCATCTAAAGCCTCATACTTTCAAAATAAGCTTAGCAAACTGAGCTTTACTGAGGGCGCTTTCCCTACATCTCATCTGTTTCCTACTAAGAATCTCAAACCATGTCCAGAGTTGGAAAGCATTTCTTTCTACATCACAGAGCAAGAGTAACTTTTACGTATTGATTGGCTTCGAAGCGAATGACTTTTAAATAAAGCATCACAGGTATTGTAGAAATCTTCTTCTCCTCCCTATCTTCATGTTCCTCTCCCGCTCCCTGGCAACGACCGTTATCCCAAAGCTGATGTCTGGCATATTTATCTCAACTCCATTTTTTACGTTTGTCTCCTATGTATTTGGATCCATAAGCCACACCATATATTGTTTCCTGAATTTTTTTGTGTGGGGTTTGTAATTTATACTGATGGTATTCTTCATCATTTAGCAGTCTTAATTATCTTTCAACCTGCTTTTTGCTCTAAACATATATATATATATATATACACACACACGTATGTATGTATGTATTTGATTTTGGCTGCACTGGATCTTCTTTGCTGTGAGCAGCCTTTCTCCAGCTGCAATGCATGGGCTTCTCATTATGGTGAATTTTCTTGTTGTGGAGCATAAGCTCTGGGGTACACAGGCTTCGGTAGTTGTGGCTCTGGGCTTAGTCGTCCCGCAGCATGTGGAATCTTCCAGGACCAGGGATCGAACTTATATTCCCTGCATTGGCAGACAGATTCTTAACTATTGGGTCATCAGCAAAATTCTAAACTTTGTATTTTAAAGAGCCATCTTTCTTTGCTTCTTGTAGGTAAAGAGGCAAAGATTTTAAGATCCATCTTTCTTAGCTGCTATAGAATATTCCTTCATCTGAGTGCACTGTTTCCATTTAGGTCCCCCGTTGTTTCACCATTTACTGCAATAATCTGGTGACCTAAGCACCACTGTTTCCGTTTCCTCCATGTGCCCATGTGCTGGGGCTCTTTCTGGGTTAATACCTGGAGGAGGACTTGCTGAATCTTAGACTGTGTATGTTTTGGATTAGGTTTGAGCAGACATCAACACATTTCTCTACTCAGTGCTTATACCAATATGTGAAAGCTACCTTTTCCTTTGTCCCCACAAAAACTTAGTATGGCCAAACTATGTACATTTCTGCAAGCATAATTGCAGTCTCCTTTCCAACCAGAGTTGGAAGGGGATCAGATTCTTCCTTTTGCAAATCTTTCCTAGAAGGACCTTGGCTTAAGTGGTCAACCTCCAAAATAAAGGAGCAAGATGAATTTAAACCTAGGGAATTCAGGTCTGCAAGAATGTGTTCTAAAAACCCAATAAAACCTCATTTATTGAGTGCTCCATAAAGTGCATACAAAGCAGTAAAAAGGCAGAAAAACCAAATGAGAGTCTATTTTTAATTGCAGCAGTTTAGACGGATAGCAAAGGAAAAGTTTCTGGGTCTCAGCTATTCCATAGCCCTTGATTTTGGGTGTATGTGATGCTCAACTACATCATAGCATTTCAGGAAGGTGGTTTGTGGCTGGATCCTCTCCTTTCTGGGCTTTGCTGAAACTGGAAATACTCAGTTATGCATTGTCAGTCACCTCACTTTCATTTTTAGCTGGCTTAACCAGTGTCTTAACATCCATCCCCCCTCCTCCTGCCACCAACATACTTTTTCTTTCATTGAACATGCATATAAACTTGAGGCCAGTCCTCATTTGAATTATTTTGCTGTCTGCACTTGAGAAGCCTGTATTAATGAGGACTTGTAGGAACTAAATAATTGATGCATGTGTATTTCTGAGCTTAATTATCAGCAAAACAGATTCTTTTCTTCTTCTTCTTCTTTTTTTTTTGTTTCTCCTGTTTGGGTTTATAGACATCATCGGAATGGCTGCTTTGAAGGTCAGTCATATAACTAGATTAGCTGCAGGAAAAGTTAGACTGTGGAGGTCACTCAGTCATCTGGTCTCCCAAGGTCTGGGCAAATAATGACATCCAGATGTCTGTCTGGAGAAAACTCAACTAGTCATCGATCCTTTCTGATAAGACAAGGATTCACCCCATGCAAAGCTGATGAAAATGATGTCTCTCTCCTCCAGGTGTTTACAACGTAGTAGGAGTAACAGAGCGCGTGTACATAACTCTAGTTCCAGCAAGATGGTTATTGAATGAAAAGCGAATTAGGAGACTGCAGCAAAACGGCCCCCTGGAACTGCCCTTGATTCTCGTAAGATGAAAATCTGAACTTAAACCCTGTGAAAGCACTTGGTAATGCGCAGAGCTCTGAATGAATGTAAAATAGTATGTCTCCCCTGAGAGACGAGGTTAAAATGTAGACTATTAGACCCTACTCCCCAAAACAACCGACAGAATCTCTAGCTAGGGCTTACATTTTCAGCCAGTTTCTCTGCATCAGTGGTTCTCCAGCTTTATATGCTGTATAATATATATAGTATATTCATAAATGTAAAAGCAAATATCAACATATTTATTTTATATAATATATTAACATACAATTTTATTTATTTTTGACTGTACTAGGTCTTCGTTGCTGCACGGGCTTTGCTCTAGATGCAGTGAGCAGGGGCTACCCTCTAGTTGCGGTTCACAGGCTTCTCCCTGAGGTGGCTTCTCTTCTTGTGAAGCACAGCTCCTGGCATGTGGGATTCAGTAGATGTGGCTCGCAGGCTCTAAAGGGCAGGCTCAGTAGCTGCGGCACAGGAGTTTAATTGTTCCATGGTACGTAAGATCTTCCCGGATCAGGGATTGAACCTGAGTTTCCTGCACAGGCAGGAGATTCCTTTACCACTGAGGCACCAGGGAAGCAGGGTTCTCCAGCTTTATTCACATCAGAATCTCCTGGAGGGCTTGTGAAAACACGGACAGCTGGGCCACAGCTCAGTTTCTGATTCAGAAGTCTTTTGAGCCTGTCTTTCTAATAAAGATTCGCAGATGATGGTGATCCAGGGTGTGCAATTTGAGAATCACTCCCTGAGCGATGAACAGTAGCATTTAAAAACTACTTACCTGAGACATCATTTGCTTTTGACTGTTTCACTCAGAAATGAACCTACAAAAAGCAAAAAGTAGCAAACAGGAAAGAAACTTAGCAAGGGTGAAGAAAAATCTGAGTCTTTAATCAGTTTGCAAATGATACAGAATTCTCACTATCCTTGGATCTTACTGAGGAAATCAGATACATTTGCCTCGTCTCTAGGATAGTTACAATCTAATGGGAGCCTTCAAACCTACAATAACAACTTGTGCCAGAGACGTAGACATACACTGGAGGCTTGCTACATAAGCCTCATTTGCTGGAGTAATTCCATTTAAAAAACCTTGTGGATTTGTTATATGGTTCGTACTAGTTTGTCTCTTGGATAGTGGATCCATGTAAATGGAATTCTCTACTGGAGTCTTGGCACAGTAAGGTTCCAATCTTTCAACTCTTCCTGCTCTGGAGATAAGATTTTATTCTAAGCGTCGGTGCTACGGCTTGAGGGACCCAGTCAGTGGAAGTTACTGGAATGACATTTCTCAGTCACTGATTTATTTTAAACTTTTAATTCTGGATTGAAGTATAACCAGTTAACAATGTTGTGATAGTTTCAGGTGAACAGCAAAGGGACTCAACCATTTATTCACATATATCCATTCTCTTCCAAACTCCCCTCCCATATCCAGGCTGCCACAGAACGTTAAGCAGAGTTCCCTGCGCTATACAGGAGGTCTTTTTTGGTTACCCATTTTAAATATAGCAGTGTGTACATGTCCATTCCAAACTCCCTAACTGTCCCTTCCCTCCATCCTTCCCCCTCAGCAACCATAAGTTCATTCTCTAAGTCTGTGGATCATTGGTTTCTGTTTTGTCAGTAAGTTTATTTGTATCATGAAGTGAAAGTGAAAGTTTAGTCATTCAGTCATGTCCAACTCTTTGCAACCCCATGGACTGTACCCTGCTAGGCTCCTCTGTCCATGGGATTTTCCAGGCAAGAGTACTGGAGTGGGTTGCCATTTCCTTCTCCAGAGGATATTCCCGACCCAGGGATCAAACCTGGGTCTCCCACATTGTAGGCAGATGCTTTACCATCTGAGCCACCAGGGAATGTACCTTTTGCACCTTTTGTATCTGTATCATACCTTTTTATATTTTGCTTATAAGGGATGTCATATCATGTTTCTGCTTCTCTGTCTGACTTATTTATTTCACTCAGAAAGACAATCTTTAGATCTATCCATGTTTCTGGAAATGGCATTATTTCATTCTTTTTCATCATAGCCACTAGTTAAAAGATATATCACATTAGGGCTGGAAAAGATCACAGAGTGGATGTAGTCCATTATTTTATGGATCGGCATGCAGAAATTGACAAGAAAAGTAACCTAATCAAGTTCAGGGAAGAATTTATAAATCCCTGGACTCTCGAGAAAAAAAGTATTGAGGAAGATGGGCAAAAAGATGAAGATACATCCAGAAAAGGCAGCCAAAGGAAATGTAAGCTGATGATAAAGGGAAGAAGGCAGCCCCCTACCCCCCGCTTGCTGGTGAGGATAGACTGTATTATCTGGACAAAAGAGCAAAGAAGGGATAAATGCATGAGGCAGAGAGAGAGAGAAAGAGATTGACAGCAATGGTGTTTTCAACATGCAACCATTTCACAGATTTAAAATGAAACAGGGGCTCAGTGGTTAGGAATCTGCCTGCCAGTGCAGGCGGTACTGGTTCAATTCCTGGTCCAGGAACTCAGATCCCACTTGCCGCAGGGCAACTAAACCCTCATGCCACACCTACTGAGGCTGCACACTCTAGAGCCTGTGTTCCGCCACAAGAAAAGCCACCGCAGTGAGAAGCCCGCACACCATATCTAGACAGTTTGCCCCTGCTCACCACAACTAGAGAAAGGCCATGCACAGCAAGGAAGGCCCAGGGCAGCCAAAAAAAAAAAGTGAAAACAAGAAACCTAAATAAAGAGCTTAGACTTGGGGAAATTGGAAATGACTGATCAATATGATAATTGGAAAGGATTGGCCAGTCTGTCAGTACAAAAATTCAGATTCCCTGGCCTCCTCCAACCAGGAGTCTACCATTTCCATACCCACCACGTGATTTTTCCACAAGTAAAACTTGGAAGGACTGCTGTAGTTCATCTGATAATGACTATTTCTCCTCTCCTTGCTTGTCTCCCAGGAAGTACGTCGTCTTCTTGAGATGCCTGAGCGTGGCCTCCCAGCTTCACTTTGAATACCTCCAGGGACAGGAAGCTCATTCTCTCAAAGGCACGCTCATTCCGTTCTCACGCACTACCTTCGTGTAAGTGGTCCTCAGGGCTTCGCTGGTGGCGCGGCTGTAAAGAATCCAGCTGCAGTGCAGGAGGCGCAGGAGACGTGAGTTGGATCCCTGGGTTGCGGAGATCTTCTGGAGTCGAGAATGGCGACCCACTCCAGTATTCTCACCTGAAGAATTCCATGGGCAGAGGAGCCTGGCAGGCCGTGGTCCACGGAGCCCAGAGAGTTGGACATAACTGAGCACGCACACTCACAAACACCCCACCCTGAGGGGCAGCGTGGCACAGGTCTTGGAGGTGAAAGAGTCCCCCTCTCTGGAGGAACGCTGTGTGTGGCCCCGACTTCCCTTGGGCTCTTACCTTCCCGTCTGTCTCATGATTTCTTTAACTTGTCACCTGGAGATAATGACAGCTCCCACCTCATAGGACTATTTGGAAAGCTTTGGTTCGTTGACACATGTGAAGCTTTTACTGTGCTAGCTGGCATGTCAGAACAGTCAGGGCTGGCTGTTCTCAGAAGGGCCCTTTGTTTTAATGCTCTGCTGTCTCCGTCTTGAAATTCTTAATAATTTTTGAACAAGGGATGTCCCATTTTCNATAGGACTATTTGGAAAGCTTTGGTTCGTTGACACATGTGAAGCTTTTACTGTGCTAGCTGGCATGTCAGAACAGTCAGGGCTGGCTGTTCTCAGAAGGGCCCTTTGTTTTAATGCTCTGCTGTCTCCGTCTTGAAATTCTTAATAATTTTTGAACAAGGGATGTCCCATTTTCCTTTTGCACTAGGGCCTGCAAGCTATGAAATCGTGGGAAGAGCTCAATATATGGTAACACTTAAATGTTGGCACGGTTGCTCTAACATTTTGAAAAGTTTGAATCCGTAATATGGTTTTCAAAAAGAAAGCCTTGGCTCCAGAACCAAGTTTCATGTCCATAGGAAGTCGTGGGTCCCTGCTTCATCAAAAGCTCAGGCTTCTACTTCCCATGGTAGGAGGGTCTCTCCGAGTTCCAGCCCTGAATGGGGGCTTCCCTCGCCCTGGAATGCACTGCCCCTGCCCTTGTTTCTCACCGGCCTGTGTTGTGATGAACCCCATTCTCTCCTGCCATCCTGCCCGGTCCTGGCACAGACCGCTCCCACTCCCATTTCTAGGGAATCCTCATTTCACTTCCTTTTCAGACATCACCCTGATCCTGAGAGACAGCAGCGAGCAGTTCTGAAGAGAGATCTTAGTTCCCTGCCCAGGAATTGGACCTGGGCAGCCTGGACGCAGACCAGGAATTCTCAGCACTGGACCACCACGGGCTAGAGGCTCAAAGCAAAGTTTCCCAGGCTCTTTCTCTGTTGGAAATCAAGAATGTTTCAGGGGGACAAAAACTGTGAAAACAGACACAAAGTTGATTGTTGGAGACAGCACAGTGTATGGGAGAGCACAGAAACGCTGTTTATTTAAGACAGAACCAGGGCAGAGACACACACCCAGAAAGAAAGAGCATGGACATCCTCTCTGTAAAGGAGGCGGGAAGTAAAGAGGTGGCTTAAATCCCTTATGTAGGAAAGTCCTTCCAGGTGTTTGTTTGCCTTTGGCCAATTACTTTGTTTCTTTTTTCACACCTACCTGGACATAGTACTGTCCCCAACACGGGTGCGCATCTTTTTGCTATGGCGAATCCCACCGTAGAAGTCTGTGAGTGCATGTCCACACTTATTTTGGCGCGGTGCTCTTTCTGACCTCCACGGAGCCTTCCTGTGCATGTGCAGACAGGGAAGTCTTCCCTGACCTCAGGAGAGGGCACCTTACCTCGTTACTTCAGCAGAGCTCAGCTTCTGCCACCAGCTTGGTTCTTGGAGTGTCTGGATGAGAACAAAGCTTACGTTTTACTCCACTGGACAAACACCATCTGTATGGTCCAGGGAACCATCTATTTCCTACCTCAATCGCGTGTTGAGACACTGATTTCAGAGCACAGGGGTGGGCCCAGGAGGCCAGGTCTCTAATAATACTCTGTAGCAGTCACCAGCTGCCACTACACTAATTCTGAATACCCTGCCTTGAACTTGGGCCACCAGCCTCAACTCCCTTTTTCAGCATGGTCATTTAATTTTCGGAGACCTGTTTCCCACATGTCCTATGCTATTATAGACCCTTGCTTCAAGTCTAAGAAACCAGTTTCGAGAGAACAGATCCTCGCCTCCCAGAATCTTTGTGAGAATCAATCCATCTTGTTCCCAGGGACCAGTTTTCACACCAATGTTCTCAGTCAGATGTGGTCTCTATAGAGTAAAAAAGTTATTGTTCTACTCCAATCCCAAAGCAGTGGCTTCCCCAGTAACTCAGCGGTAAAGAATCCAGCTGCCAATGCAGGAGACTCAGGAGACATAGGTTCGATCCCTGACCTGGGAAGATCCTAAGATCCTTCAGAGAAGGAAATGGTAACCCACTCCAGTATTCTTGCCTAGGAAATCCCATGAACAGAGGAGCCTGGTGGATGACAGTTGGTGTGGTCAAAAAAGTGTCGGACACGACTCAGCAACTGAACAACAACAACAAAAAAAAAAAAACCCAGGGCAATACTGCCCTACATTTGTTTAAGCAATGTGCTGTCTGAGTTAACCCTTTGTGGGGCAAAGAGGTCACTTCAGCTTAGTCCAAATCCTTCTCCCCACAATTCTAGCTTGATGGTTCTATCCTGAGCTCTGGGGGAATTCTTCTTCAGATTGAATCTCCTTCAATAACTTAGGAAGCAGCCTGTGTGGAGGATGTGCCAAGTCTGCTGAGATGACAAAGTGGTGAATGGCAGCACACGCCAGTGCCTGGAGAGATCTTGACACCTATGATGTGCTTTGAAGGTGGTGCTCAGCGGAAACAAAGACAGATACTGAACAGTCCTTCTTGACCTTGAGCCATTTCCTTGCACTGAGCCCCAGACACCCTGTTTCTCTTCAGGAAGCAGTCTATCTACTGCTGGGTTGGTTTCTTACAGTTTTCCTGGATTTTCTGCTGTCTGCTGAGCTGCCCACTGGAGTTTACAGAGGCCGTATTTGGATGACATGAATTCTGCTGTGAGTGCTAGCTGTCTTGAGGTGGAAGAGGGCTTTGGGTTGAAAAACCTGCCAGATTTTCACTTATTTTTAATTGTCAACAGCTTGAAATGAGCATGCCAGGAAGTCTGACTTCATCCCTCTAAGAGGGAGCCAGGCTGGGTTCATCCCTTTCAGAGCTTTTAAGTAGCCACTGTGTCTAGTACCTTGGGAAAACAAGCAGAACCCACAAAAGATTACGTGACTAGCATATTTCCAACATGACCCCATCTCAGAGCCCACAGGACAAAGCTGATCCCAAAGGCGCATCTGACAATCTTTCTTTTTTTCCCTTCATCTGAGCTAGTATCAGCCAGTCAGTGGAATTGTTTAAACTGATCAGTTGATTTGTGCTGAGTCTTGGTTGTGGCATGTGAGGTTGACACTGTAGTGCAGGCTTCTCTCTAGCTGGGGTGCACGGGCTTAGTTACTGTGTGTTTTACGGGATCTTAGTTACCTAACCAGGCACTGAACCTGAGTCACCTGCATTAAAAGGTAGATTCTTCATCGCTGGACCATCTGGGAAATCCCATTCATTCTGTGGAATTTAGTTAAAGTGACTCAAACTACACACTCTCTTTTTTTCTTGTAAATAAGATAAAGTGATGTGCCTTTAGGGGTGACTCACTTTGCAGCAACGAGCTGCCTGCCACCCTCCTGTGACGGCTTCCCTTCTTGACCAAGACTTTTGTCAAGGGACTTTACAATTCCTCTTCATCTCCTGTTCACAGAAAGGCTGATTTACCCAGCCTGCTCTTAGTATGGAAACTCCGTTAGGGTCTGGAGCTCCTGGATTAAGTCTGGTTGTTGGATAGCAGACAGTGGCTCTAATTTTTATTCAAGAGGTGCCACAAAGGAAACTGGGCAGGGAGGAAAAGTGGGCTGGCTATACAGAGGATCTTACTCTTTTCATCACTTGCTAATGAGGAGATTTACACTGTCCGTTCTGAAAGGACTCTAAGATTCACATTGTTGTTGTTCAGTTGCCAAGTCGTGTCCTATTCTTTGTGACTCCATGGGCTGTAATCTGCCAGGCTCCTCTGTCCATGAGATTTCCCAGGCAAGAATACTGGAATGGATTGCCATTTACTTCTCCAGGCATCTCCCTGACCTAGGGATCAAACCCAGGTCTCCTGCGTGGCAGGAAGATTCTTTACTGCTGGGCTTTTATATGAATTCCCTAAGTCTGTTTGTTGGAGAAAGAACAATAGAGCAAGCGTGAAAAGGAAGGCTTGAGACAAGAATTTTTTACTTTCTATTGCACGTTGTCAGCCATTGAAAAACTAGTGAGTGAAAGGAAACTTGCTTTCCTTCTAGGATCATATTCATTGATTCTTGTATGTTTTCCATGGATGATCTCTCTAGGGGTACAGTACCTAGGACTTTCTTTAGGAAACACTTAAGATTGAGGTTTCCCTGCTGGTGCTAGCGGTAAAGAAACACAGGTCCATTTCCTGGGTTGGGAAGATCCCCTGAAGAAGGGGATGGCAAACCACTCCAGTATTCTTGTGTGGAGAATCCCATGGACAGAGGAGCCTGGCAGACTATGGTCCATAAGGGTTGCAAAGAGTCGGACACAGCTGAAGGGGGTTAGCGCACATATACACACAAGATTATGTGAATAGCATCCTTCCAACATGACCATATTTCTTAGCCCGTCAGATGAGAGTCTAAGGATGTAGGTCACTGGCCTTCAAAAATAGCAGGCATCTGACCACATGTGGACCACCTCTGAACCAACCCAGTGCCAGCCCTCATGTGTGTGTAATGTCTTCAGTCAAGCCTTAATATTTTAACTTCAACTGTGTGAGCAGTTCTGAATATCTTTGCTTTTTCCATCAGGTTTCATGCTTTTGATGATCAGTCAGGCATCTGATCCAGACCTTCCTCTCAGTCAGCCCTGCCAGGCAGCTCAGCTTGGGTAGCCTCCCAAGGTCTTCCCAACATCAGATTTTAGCCAAATAAACTTTCAACTTCCTGATGCCAATCGCATACACTCACTGACTTTTCAGCTCCTCTGCTGTCTGGGAGGGAAGTACTTGGATGGGTCAAGGACAAAATGAAGTCCTTGGGAAGTCACACAAGTGAGCTGTGGCAGTGAGATCTAGGCTTCTGGTTCAGAGGGCTGATGTCGCTCCCGACAGCTGGTGCTCTGGGTCAACCCTGCTCTTGGGACAGGCTGGTGAGTGGAAAGGAAGCGCTCATGGTNAGGTTTCCCTGCTGGTGCTAGCGGTAAAGAAACACAGGTCCATTTCCTGGGTTGGGAAGATCCCCTGAAGGAGGGGATGGCAAACCACTCCAGTATTCTTGTGTGGAGAATCCTATGGACAGAGGAACCTGGCAGACTATGGTCCATAAGGGTCACAAAGAGTCGGACACAGCTGAAGGGGGTTAGCGCACACAAGATTATGTGAATAGCATCCTTCCAACATGACCACATTTCTTAGCCCGTCAGATGAGAGTCTAAGGATGTAGGTCACTGGCCTTCAAAAATAGCAGGCATCTGACCACATGTGGACCACCTCTGAACCAACCCAGTGCCAGCCCTCATGTGTGTGTAATGTCTTCAGTCAAGCCTTAATATTTTAACTTCAACTGTGTGAGCAGTTCTGAATATCTTTGCTTTTTCCATCAGGTTTCATGCTTTTGATGATCAGTCAGGCATCTGATCCAGACCTTCCTCTCAGTCAGCCCTGCCAGGCAGCTCAGCTTGGGTAGCCTCCCAAGGTCTTCCCAACATCAGATTTTAGCCAAATAAACTTTCAACTTCCTGATGCCAATCACATACACTCACTGACTTTTCAGCTCCTCTGCTGTCTGGGAGGGAAGTACTCGGATGGGTCAAGGACAAAATGAAGTCCTTGGAAAGTCACACAAGTGAGCTGTGACAGTGAGATCTAGGCTTCTGGTTCAGAGGGCTGATGTCGCTCCTGACAGCTGGTGCTCTGGGTCAACCCTGCTCTTGGGACAGGCTGGTGAGTGGAAAGGAAGCGCTCATGGTGGCAGTGGGGCTGATAGTCACAGACTTTAAGGAAGAAAGCATTTTTCCCTCCTAAAAGTGAAAATGTTGGCTGCTCAGTCGTGTCCGACTCTTTGCCACCCTTTGGACTGTAGCCTGTCAGTCTCCTTAGGCCATGGGATTCTGCAGGCAAAAATACTGGAGTGGTTTGCTATGCCCTCTTCCAGGAGATCTTCCTGACCCAGGAATTGAACTCGAGGTCACTGTGTCTCCTGCATTGCAGGCAGATTCTTTACCCACTGAGACTCCCTGCTTCGGAGAGGTGAAGCTCAGAAGGCAAATGTCACATTGGGAATTTGGGGAAAGGTGTCTGGAAACCAGCTGCTCAGCTCTCTTCTGGTCTTGTCTCAGCCTGAAAAGGGTTTCAGTAGATTAATTAGTCTATACCTCTGGTAGTGCTGTGTGCTTAGTTGCCTCAGTCGTGTCTGACTCTTTGTGATTCCACGGACTGTAACCGACCAGGCTCCTCTGTCCTTGGGGATTCTCCAGGCAAAAATATGGGGGTGGGTTGCCATGCCCTCCTCCAGGGCATCTTCCTGACCCAGGGATCAAACCCCTGTCTCTGAGGTCTCATGCATTGGCAGGCAAGTTCTTTACCACTAGTGCCACCTGGGAAACCCCCACCTCCACTAGAGCATGGTTTCGGATTCCATAGTAGAGAATTCATTCAGCACAGTGCTAAGGACATCTCAGAAGGGGCACTCTGACCATCCTGCAGCTCCTCTGATGACCCACCCTGCCCCTGTGCGATGGTGGCTGTCTTCCTGGTTCCCATCCACTGCTCCCTGGGTGCTGGGCTCTGTGCTCTGTTACTTCTCTGTATGATTTCATCTCTGAATTGGCGAGAGCTATTGCTTCCAGCTTACACGGTGCTCATCAGTTGCAAAGCAGTTAAGGACCCATCCAAATTTTTCAGAGTTTCTTACTGTTGCACCTGGGGCCACCGTGGAGGTAGAACCGAGCCCAGCTCTGTCTAATTCCCAAGCCCGAGCTCAGTCCTGACACCGCTGCATAGACTTACACTGGGCTTCTTCTATAAGCTGGTGTTATTCATCTATTGAGCAGGCACTGGGCTGGGTCCCGGGGACACTGAGACAGGATGAGAGGATGCGGCGTCTGCCTCAAGCCTTGCACTCTAGTGAGGGGACGTGCAGTATGCTCCCTCGTGTGCCCTTCCACCGTCATCTTTGCATCATNCTACAAGCTGGTGTTATTCATCTATTGAGCAGGCACTGGGCTGGGTCCCGGGGACACTGAGACAGGATGAGAGGATGCGGCGTCTGCCTCAAGCCTTGCACTCTAGTGAGGGGACGTGCAGTATGCTCCCTCGTGTGCCCTTCCACCGTCATCTTTGCGTCATCTGCGACTGTCTTCCTGCCTGCCAAATCAGTTAAACTTTCTTGTCTCGGCCATCGAAGCCTCTGCCCCCGTCTGTCTGACGTGACAGCAGACACGGGGGAGCAGACAGCTGGAAAAGAGCAGTTAATAGCCCCTGGTCAGACTCTGCTCAGGGAAATGGCATTCGGAGTGACATTATAATGGCTCATGGGAAAGCTGCTCAGGACCGACGGAGGCCTCTGCAATGCACCCCGCCTGGTGCACACCCTTGTCACGTTCACAAAGACCACTCTTTTGCAAACTGAATCCGTGCTGGTCTTTGCCCAGTGATGCAGTCCCGGGGTGCCATGCAGAGAAAACCAGATGGCCTGCCTGGTATCTACTTAGTCGTGTTGGTGTTGTTATTGTCTGGTTGCTAAGTTGTGTCCAAATCTTTGTGACTCTATGGACTGTAGCCCGCCAGGCTCCTCTGTCCATGGGATTTTCCCTGGAAAGAATACTGCAGTGGGCTGCCCTGCCCTCCTTCAGGGGATCTTCTGGACCTGGGGACTGAACCCACGTCTCCTGCATTGGCAGGTGGATTGTTTACCACTGAGCCACCAGGGAAACCCCCACTTAGCCACGGCTCTCGCTAATAAACACTTAGAAGAAAAGGTTGCCGAAGACTGGGAGTTTGGGTGAGGCTTCCAGAAGCTCATGGGCTGCCCAGCTATAACTCCTGAAGATGATGATAAAGATAACACCGGTTAAAATAGCAAATGTTTTATTCAATCTTTCGGTGAGTTTCAATTACTCCCAATTATCATTCAACTGCTTTTCTATTTAAAACGATTATTGCCCTTTGCAATGAGCTTTGAAACAAATCAATTGTTTGCTGTGATTAGTCATTGCTTCTGCCAGGGGTCTCTCTCTCTCTCTAGTCCTCTACAACTCTGCTGTCTTTCAATTTATGACTAACTAGCAGTTGATGCTGGTTAACCCTTTGTTCCCAGGGTTAGTAACCAAATGAATTCACAGAAGGGGGAAGGGAAAAAAAAAGTAGCCCCAGTCACCCTTGAGACAATTATACTCATTAAAAATCAATGGGATCCAATTACGAGCGGCAGGACTCTGACTCAGTTTAAAATGTATTGAACACCGATCCCAGGCAAGTGACAGGCACATTGCAGGGACCGGACAGCTGTGGCAGGAAAGGAGACACTTTGACTGGCTTCTGTGATTAGATTCAGAGCCCTTGCCTCCTAGTCATTACCGTCATCTTGTGTTTATTGTGTCATTTCCCTCTATGCTAAGTGTTAAATTAAGAGCAAGGGAAGATGCAAGGAATGAAGATTATCCGCCCTCAGATAGAGTTGTGATCAGAAAAAAAAAAAGAGAGACAGTGCCCACAGAACCTGTCATCAGCAAAAGACACACACTGTGAGAAACAGGCTCAAACAGGAAGTGTCTGGCAGGCCTCGGGCGCAGTCTTCCCTAACACATTTTATTGAATCCTACTCCGACCCTAGGAATTCGGAGATGACTGAGATCACACCTGGCCTCAAGGAACTTGCCATGCATACTATGGTTTGTGGCTTCATTTCATTCACCAGATCAGCTACTGGGTTAACAGTGGACTAGATAGGGGTGTTAGTTATACAATCTCAGAACAGCAGAGCTGGAGACGGTCACCAGTATTAATAAAATGTAGCATCCTCGACGGATTGTAATACTTGAGTGACGTTTGTTAACAACTGAATTAGACCACAGAGTTCAAGGAAATGAAATTTAACATTAAAAAAAAAATGCTTTGCTGGAAAGGGCCTTTCAGAGTAAAATTGGGATTATTGTTTATACTTACATTCCCCCCTCAGTGTTTCCATGTGTTAGTATCTGCTTGGCACTGTTGGGTGCTGGCTTATTTTATTTATTTATATTTCCCTTGAATTTCTGAGATATATTTGTCATATAACACTGTACAATTTTGGACTTCCCCTGTGGCTTAGTGGTAAAGAGTCCACCTGTGATGAAAGAGACACAGGAGATGTGGATTCGATCCCTGGGTCAGGAAGATCCTCTGGAGGAGGAAAGGGCAACCCATTCCAGTATTCTTGCCTGGCAAAATCCCAGGGACAGAGGAACCTGGCAGGCCACAATCCACAGGGTCTAAAGAGTCAGAGTCGACAGAACACACATACACACGTTGTGTAATTTTAAGGTGTCCAGCGTGATGATTTGATGTGCAGATATTTTGCAAATGGTTACCACAATAAGGTTAATTAGTACATGTGCTGTCTCACATATAATTTTTGCATGTGTGTGTGTGTGTAGTGAGAAAGTGTTGGATCTTAGAGACTTGCAAGTACCTAATACAGTATTTTAAACTGTATCGCCATGGAAGTTTGTACCCTGTGTCCCAGATCGCCCCATTTCCCCACTCCCAGCCCCTGGCAACTATATTCTACTCTCTGTTTCTAAGAGTTCAGCTTTTTCTTTTTCTGTTCAATATGATGTTAGCTAATGCATTTTCCATATATAGTCTTTATTAATTTGAGGTTTATTCCTTCTCTACTGAATTTGTTGAGAGCTTTTATCATGAAAAGCTGTTGAATTTTGTCAAATGCTTTTTCTGCATTTTTTTTTGAGAGGATCACATGATTTTTTATTTTTTATTCCGTTAATGTTGTACATCATATTTATTAATTTCCATATGTTGAAACATCCTCACATCCCAGGGATAAATCCTGTTTGATTGTGATATATGGTTCTTTTTATGGCTGTTGGATTCAATTAGCTAAAATTTTATTTTGAATATTTGCATCTCATGTGCTAAGCAAAGTAAGCAAAGAGAAGAAAACAGAAAAATGTGTGCTGTTTTAGAATCCAAGAGAAGTGGATGTTTTAAAATAAGGGGAGATGTCTACTTGCCAATGTTACAAAAGACTCCAGACCATTATACAATGAGATGTGACCTTTGAATTTTAAAATATGGGGGTGTGATGCTTGCACTCAGTGAGGTGTTTGTGAAAAAGGTTTGGTTACAGTGGGTTGCAGGATAGTAAGAGAGCAGCTAGAGTAGCTTTTCTATGAAGGGACAGAAGAAACATGGGGTGTTTGACAATTTGATTTCGGGTATAAGCAGTCTGAAATCCAAAGTTGTTAATTTCATTTTAAAACTTCATTAAGGTAGGAGATAGAAGAGCATGTTTGTTTGCTTATGAGATGCTCCAGTAAAAAAAAAAGAGGAAATTAATGCTGCTGGAGACAGTATTAATTGAACTGGTAAATTCCTCGAGAAAGAGGGTATAGTTGAGACCTAGAACACAAGTGGGAAATTCAGGATACTAGCTGGTTGCAAACCACGCATTCATGGGATCTTGGAATGCTTGAATTGACAAAGGTATTAGGGGTCATCTGGTCCAGATTATTCACTTGCTGATTCAGTCCTTCAGGTAATAGTTTTCGATATCTTTCATGCAGCAAGCATGATTGAAATAGAACCTGTGCCCTTGATGCGTAAGCACAACGTCCTTTTTTAAATAAGAAAAATGAGACACAGAACATCGAGTGCCTTGCCTAAAATCATAACTTTTTTTCAGCTAGAGCTAGAATGGAAACTCATGGTGCCCTACTATCAATACCTTCTGCCGGTAAAAGCAAACAAAAAAACGGTTACANCCAAGGTAGGTGGTTTCAGTCAATAGTTCCCTAACAGTAATGTAGAATTATTGTGTCAAAGATATCAAATGTTAGATCATTGCATCAATGATAAAACTGAGAATCTTTGTAATTAATAATCACAATCATTTCTTTCTAAGCTTGGGCTGTTATTAAATAAGAAGGTCCATTTTTCAGATTTTGAATACCTCATACATATTCCTGTGCCTTATTCTGAAAGCCCTTCCTCTTTTCTATCTTTTCAAATCCTGTAAAGCCTCATTCAAGTAACTAATTCACAGAAAACTTCCTGACATCTCTTCTCTAGCTGTAGTAAAATACTAATAGAATACTGCTAATTTATTTTCTGGCATTTACCTATGTTTTTAAATCTGTTAAGCTGGTATGACTGTAAACTCCTCAAACGTCAAATTGCATATTACTTTCAGACACCCCCAAAGGCCAACCGTGCCTTTGGGGAGATGAAAAGTGGTTGGATATTGACTATGATTGTTTCTTATTTTCCTGCAGTTTTTATGGAACAATGCAGTAACTGTATACTAGGCTGTAATCCTGTGATTTATGATAAATATATATTTGGCATTTGTCCCCATTTCTGGCATGTGTATGCGTGCTTAGTCAAGTTAGTCTCTGACTCTTTGCCCCCCTTTGAACTGTAGCCTGCCATGTTCTTCTGTCTATAGGATTCTCCAGGCAAGAACACTGGAGTAGGTTGCCATTTCCTTCTCCAGGGGATCTTCCCAACCCAGGGATCAAACCCACATTTCCCATGTCTCCTGTGTTGCAGGCTGATTCTTTACCTGCTGAGCCATCTGGGAAGCCCACTGGAGAAGGGATAAGCGGATGTATTTAAGAGAGCTCCTAAAACTCTTGGAATTCCCTAAGTGATGAGAGCAATAAAGCTGTCTTTTCCATGTTAATGAGGGGATTTTTGGAAAACACTTAAGGATGAAGCTGGGTTGTCAGTGGTGCCAACCATGTGATTGGAGCTGGAACTTTCAGTGCTACCCCCAGACACCTGGGGAGGAGAGAGGAGCTGGAGATTGGAATCAACTGCCAAGGGAAAATTGGTTAATCATTCATGCCCAGGCAATGAACCCCCATGAAAACCTAGAAGGAGTGGACTTGGAGAACTTCCAGGTTGGTGAACATGTTTGATGGGAGAGTGGCATGCCTAGAGGGCACCATTTCCCACGCCTTGCCCTGTGCGTCTCTTCCATCTGGTTTTTCCTGAGTTACATCTTTTTAAAATAAACTGGTAATCTAGTGAGTAAACTGATTTTCCTGAGTTCTGTGAGCCATTCAAGCAAATTTACCTCATGCAAAGAGGAGTTGTTGATGCCTTCAGCTTGTAGCTAGTCGGTTAGAAGTACAAGGAACAACCTTGTACTTCTGGGCTNCCCTGTGCGTCTCTTCCATCTGGTTTTTCCTGAGTTACATCTTTTTAAAATAAACTGGTAATCTAGTGAGTAAACTGATTTTCCTGAGTTCTGTGAGCCATTCAAGCAAATTTACCTCATGCAAAGAGGAGTTGTTGATGCCTTCAGCTTGTAGCTAGTCGGTTAGAAGTACAAGGAACAACCTTGTACTTCTGGGCTGGCGACTGGCATCTGAAAGAGGGGTGGGGTAGAGAAAAAGCAATTTGGCCAAGATAGCGGTGNTCCCTGAGTTCTGTGAGCCATTCAAGCAAATTTACCTCATGCAAAGAGGAGTTGTTGATGCCTTCAGCTTGTAGCTAGTCGGTTAGAAGTACAAGGAACAACCTTGTACTTCTGGGCTGGCGACTGGCATCTGAAAGAGGGGTGGGGTAGAGAAAAAGCAATTTGGCCAAGATAGCGGTGGTCAGGCTCTGTCTCCCCACAGCCTCGCATTCTCACCACACATTTTGTAAATAATGGTTATGTAACAGCAGAAGGCTGAGCGTCAAAGAGTTGATGCTTTCAAACTGTGGTGTTGGAGATTTTTGAGAGTCCCGTGGACTGCAAGGAGGTCAAACCAATCAATCCTAAAGGAAATTAACCCCAAATATTCATTGTAAGGATTGATGCTGAACCTGAAGCTTTAATACTTTGGCCACCTGATGCGAAGAGCTGACTCACTGGAAAAGACCCTGATGCTGGGAAAGATTTAAAGCAGGAGGAGAAGGGGAGAACAGAGGATCAAATGGTTAGATGGCATCACCAACTTCGTGGACATGAGTTCGAACAAGCTCCAGGAGATGGTGAAGGACCGGGAAGCCTGGTGTGCTTCAGTCCATGGGGTTGCAAAGAGTCAGACATGACTGAGCAACTGAACAACAGCTGAGAGCAATTGTAGCATGCACGTCACTATGTACTTGCTTGGCCATGGACCACTTTTGTTCTGTGTGTCATATAAGCTTCACCTGAGAACCCCCTGCAACCATGCCAGATGTTAGAGAATCAACATGTCTGTAGTTCCCACAGCTCCTCAAATCTCCTTCTAGGGTCCCTGCTTATGCNAACTGAACAACAGCTGAGAGCAATTGTAGCATGCACGTCACTATGTACTTGCTTGGCCATGGACCACTTTTGTTCTGTGTGTCATATAAGCTTCACCTGAGAACCCCCTGCAACCATGCCAGATGTTAGAGAATCAACATGTCTGTAGTTCCCACAGCTCCTCAAATCTCCTTCTAGGGTCCCTGCTTATGCCTTGCCTACGCTGGGTTCAACGAACAGTGTGAACAGCGAGACAAGTAGGCAGTGTTTTGGGACTGAGCCCTTCAGGTATGAAATCTGACCTTATCTCCATGTATTTTGTACAAGAATTGAGTTAAATTTTTGGATTCCCAGCAGGTGTCACAGAAAATTATTGCAGGGAAAAACTTCCACTCATTTGGTGACCAGAAGTGTTGGAAGTGAGGTATTTTGTGTGCATACTAAAGGAAGCTCACAGGAAAGAAACACAGGATACAGAAGAACTGGGTTTTTTTTCCCCTATGTAGGAAGGAAAAAAATGTATTTTTTGATTTTATAGACTTTTCTAGGGTACGTGTATGCTAAGTTGCTTCAGTCATGTCTGACTCTTTCCAACCCCATGGACCACAGACTGCCAGGCTCCTCTGTCCATGGAATTCTCCAGGCGACCAAAGTGGAGTGGGTTGCAGTGCCCTCCTCCAGGGAATCTTCCCAACCCAGGGATCGAACTTCTGTCTCATGTCTCCTACATTGGCAAGTGGGTTCTTTATCACTAGCACCACCTGGGAAGACTTTACCTAGAGACACTGAAATGTCACAAAATCTAAGTTAAAACTGTTTTGCTGATGTTAATCACACATGATTTGCAAATGGTGAATCAGCAGAGCCCAACTTCATAAACTCGGTGGGATAAATTAGAAAAGGTAACCGATCTCCCAAACAGCTCAGGTGACCATTCCTCTCCCCACCCCTGAAACTCTGGCCAATGAGTCAGCCAGTTTTCTCATACACATGGCATGCGAACTGTTGATTCATCGGAAAAAGTTCCATCTAACGGCCAGCATTCTCCCAACAAGAGATAAATTATGAGGACTCCATGAAGGTGAGAAACTCCAGAATGAGTAGACAGTTGGGTTAGAGATTGGGGAAGCTATGGCAGCTGAGGTTAAGAGGAGGTGATTTACAACTAATGTAGAATGTCAGGTACAATAACCAGATCAAGAATAGGGACTGTATAACACATGGAAGGTTTCCCAGCTGAGCTTCAGGAGAATTATTCTTCTACTGATGTGTGGCATGGCTTGGAGAGAGAAAAAACTGGAAGTCTGGGAAATAGGGGGAAATTAGAAAATGTTTTATGATACATGAAAAACAAAACACAACAGGTGATTATTCATAAAAATCACAGTGAACACAGAGCTTAGAAGAAAATGGATATATTCACATGCCTATATTTTCAAAGAAAAAAATATCAATAAGTTAACCCCAAGAATCTAGGGAAAGAGCAAACTGATCTAAAACAAACAGAAGGAAACAATAAAGGTTAGCATGGAGATAAATGAAAGAGTGAACAGAAAAACAATAGAGAAAGTAAGTAAAACAAAAGCTGGTTCTCTGAAAATATTAACAAGATTAGAAAAGTGTAACTAGTCTGACCAAATGAAAATTACTAAATTATTCAAATTACTAAATCAAGATTTTACATGAATAAAAGTGATCAGAAGTGAATACTGTAAACAGTTTTATGCCAACAAAATGGGTAATCTAGATGAAATAAACAAGTTTCTAAAAACATTTAAATTACCAAAACTAAATCAGGAAAGAATAGAAAAAACTGAATAGAACTTTAACAGGTAAAGAAATTAAATAATAATAATAATAAAAACAACTTTCAACAAAGAAAAATTCAAGACCAGATTATTTTATTGGTGAATTCTACCAAACTTAAAAGTATGAATTTGAATTCTTCAGAATCTATTCTGAAAAAAGAGGAGGAAGAAACACTTTCCCAGTGATTCTATGAAACCAGGATTATCCTGATACCAAAGCCAGGGAAAAAAATCACAAGAAAGGTAAATTACAGGCCAGTATATTTCATAATGGAGAAGGAAATGGCAACCCACTTCAGTATTCTTGCCTGGGAAACCCCATTGGCAGAGAAAACTGGTGGGCTACAATCCACCAGATGGGCTACAGTCTGTGAGATCACAAAATGCCAGACACGACTGAGTGACAAAATCACCACCACCAGCATCTTTCATGAATATAGACATTAAAATCCACATCCAAAGACTAGCAAACTGCATTTAACAATATATGAGAAAGACTACTTGATGATTAAGTGGAATTAATCCTCAAATGCCAAGTAGATTGAACAACAAAACCAGATCACTGTGCTGTCTTAATAGAATAAAGAGCAAAAAATCACATGATCATCTCCATAGAAAAGGCACTTAACGAAATGCAACATATTTTCATCAGAAAAACATTCAACGAACTAGGGACAGGAAGGAACTTCCTCAATCTGGGAAAGTATATCTATGCAAAATTTGCAGATTGTATCATACTCAGGACTACATGGTTGAAAACATCCCACTAAAAGCAGAAACAAGAAAAGGACACTTTGGCACTCGATACTTTCCAACATTGTATTGAACATTTTGGTGAAGGCAGTTAAGTAAGGAAAAAGTAAATAAAAGGCATCCAGATTCAACAGGAAGAAATAAAATGATCTCTATTTGCAAACTGAATGATACTGTACATAGAAACTAAGTTACACACACACACACATAATATTGGTGCTTATAAATGAGTTCATCAAGGTTGCAAGGTCAATATAGAAAAATAAATTGTGTTTTATATATTATCACGCTTCCCTTGTGGCTCAGCTGGTAAAGAACCCACCTGCAATGTAGGAAATCTGGGTTTGATCCCTGGGTTGGGAAGATCCCTTGATCTTGATTTGGCCTGGAAAATTCCATGAACTATATAGTCCATGGGGTCACAAAGAGTTGGACATGATGGCATCCAGTCCCATCACTTCATGGGAAATAGACGGGGAAACAGTGGAAACAGTGTCAGACTTTATTTTTCTGGGCTCCAAAATCA
>SJYA01002611.1:623264-682505 GCA_006410615.1 Neotragus moschatus | reverse complement strand
CTGAAGGAGATCAGCCCTGGGATTTCTTTGGCAGGAATGATGCTAAAGCTGAAGCTACAGTCCTTTGGCCACCTCATGCGAAGAGCTGACTCATTGGAAAAGACTCTGATGCTGGGAGAGATTGGGGGCAGGAGGAGAAGGGGGCGACGGAGGATGAGATGGCTGGATGACATCACTGACTCTATGGACATGAGTCTGAGTGCACTCCGGGAGTTGATGATGGACAGGGAGGCCTGGCGTGCTGCGATTCATAGGGTAGCAAAGAGTCAGACACGACTGAGAGACTGAACTGAACTGAACTGACTTTCACTTTATATATTATCAGTGAGCCACGTAAAAATGACATTATCAAAACAATTTTATTTAAAACACTATCAAAAAAATAAAATAGGAAAAATTTAACAAATCAAGTGCAAGACTTGTAATTTAAAAGCTCCCCCCAAATAAATCTTCAGACCCAGGTAGTTTCCCTGGAAAATTTTACCCACATTTCAAATATAATTAACACCAATTTTTTTAAAAAAAGTGCAAACATCATTGAAAGAAATTAAAGAAGATGTTAATAGAAATACTTTGTCCATGGGTTGGAAAATCCAGTATTATTAAGAAGGCAATGCTCCCTAAATTGGTCTACATATGTAATACAATCGCTATCAAAATTCTAGCTGCCTTTTAAACATATTTTAAAAAAATTTAAAATAAATTCATATGACTACAAGTCACCCAGAATAGCTAAAGGAAGCTTGAAAAAGAAGAATAAATTTGGACTCACAGTTGTCCATTTCAAGAAATTCACTACGAAGCTAGAGTAAGGAAGATGGTATAGTTCTGGCATAAAGACATATGTAGAGATCAATGAAAGAGAATTGAGAGTTCAGAAGCAAACCTATACATTTAAGTTCAATTTATTTTTGACAAAGTGCCAAGCTAATTCAATGGGGGAGAGAGCAGACTTTTTCAAAGGTTGAAATGACCAGATACTNTACGAAGCTAGAGTAAGGAAGATGGTATAGTTCTGGCATAAAGACATATGTAGAGATCAATGAAAGAGAATTGAGAGTTCAGAAGCAAACCTATACATTTAAGTTCAATTTATTTTTGACAAAGTGCCAAGCTAATTCAATGGGGGAGAGAGCAGACTTTTTCAAAGGTTGAAATGACCAGATACTCACATGCAAAGTAATGAATTTGAAACCTATCTTAATCTATATATAACACTTAAATCAGAAATGAATTAACAACAACAACAACAAAACTAGACTTGTAATACTCTTAGAAGAAAACTTAGTTGTATATATTTATGACTGAATTAGGCAGTGGTTTCTTAAATATAATACCACAAGCACAAGTAAACCAAAAATAAATAAATGGGGCTTAACCAAAAAAAAAGTTTGTACTTTAAAAGCATTTCTTCAAAGACAACTCAGAATGGGAAATACATTTGCAAATCATATATCTGAAAAGGGGCTAGTGTGTAGAATACTCAAAAGCATATCACATGTAAAAAGATACATTTTAAAAATGGATGTTATTTGAATATTCATTTCTTCAAATAATGTATGCAAAATACAATCATCTTATGAAAATATGGTAAGCATCATTACCCATTAGGTAAATCAATATTAAAACCTCATTTAAAACTACTTCACTCTGTTCTACAAGTAAAAATAAGTATTAACAAATGTAATTAAAAAAAAATTCACACCCACTGGGATGACTGTCATTATAAGGAGAGACAATACCCAGCAATTTCATCTGCCTATGTACACCCACAAGAAACGAAAGCCCATGTATGTACACATAAAAACATATGTGTGCATAGCAGCATTTTAAACAGAAGCCAAGCTGTAGCACCAATCCCAGCATTCACCAGTGATGAATGGGTGACAAAATGTGATGTGTTTATACAGTGGCATATTACTCAGCCACAAAAAGGAATTAATTTACAGTGAATTATATCTCAACAAAAAGAAACTATTGCAGCAAAACTTCATTGATTTCAGTGGCAAAGGAAATAGAGATGACTGGAGCCCACAGATTTCCTGCACATGATAGTAAACAGTGGCTTCTCCTGATATGCCTTTAAAGTAAATACGGTAGTGCATCATTTATTCAAAAGACTTTCAGCTGCCTGAATGGGCAAGTTGGTAATAATTAGAACCTTAGGAACAGAGGTTTGGGACTATAGGCAGCATTAAAGCAGATGGCAGATAGGAGGGAGAGATTTCTGTAGTACAGCCCTGGGAAAGATAAAGAAACTGCATTCTAGCCCGTTGGGGAGGAGAAAGCTGAAATGCAGGTAAAAAAGACTAATGGAGCTAACTGAGTATGGTCTGTTATACTCTGGCATGAAGTTATCACAGGTTATTTAACTCCCAATCTAAACTGAAGGGTCTTGGAAAATCCCAGTGAGGACTCGTGGAGAGCTGCCCCTTAATCAGGATGAATTAAGTAAATCAGTGGCTGCTATGGGAGATGTTAAGGCACTCAAGTCAAGAAGAAGCTTGTTTGTTTATTTGTTTAATTAGAAGTTCAGGTATTCTAAAGATGTTGGCACTTTCAAGAGATTCCCCCCCAAAATACTAATTGATAAAATAAATAATTCCATTTGGGAAATGATATCCCAAAGTAAGAATGCCTGCCTAACCTTTTTCTCCTTAGGGTTGGGAAAAAGTTAAAGTGATTTCTTTTCAATGTTAGCAGTTTCACAGTTTATATTAGGAGGGAGGAGCTTGGCAATGATCCAAATTACCCACACAAGAGAAGCAGCTAAACAAACTGCCTCACAAATGATGGCTCCTTTAAACATATTAAAATGGTAATATGTGGCAATTTCAGCATATGAAAATCTGTAAACCATGAAGTGAATTAGCAAAACATAAAATTATATGTAAACTGATTACTAAATTTTATTACTAAAATTACTATATTTTCAAGTACTGTATGCATGTTTTATTAAGGGGAAAAATAAGAATACAGAAAGAAAGAACAAGTATATTTGGCAGATTCCCTGTCCATTATTTTCTTCCTCGTGAATGACTTGGTGAAGTTGGTAATATTATCCCAATTTTATACATGAAAAATTAATATTCAGCACAATTAATATAATTTATCTAGGGACACCCCACTGATAAAGGAAAGGATTCAAACTCAACTCTCTTGACGCCCAACTTTATTGATCCATAGTCCAGTGAGATAAAATTGAATAGTTTTCTACTTTTTTTTTCCCCTTTGGTTACCAACTCAATAAAGTCTGAGCAGTGAGATACCAAATGAAGTAATGCTTTCTTTCCTACTCTCTGCATTCATCTCAAATTTTCTTTCCCATATCTTAATGATGACAGATCCCAGAGGTATCTATCAAATGTTATCATGAAACAGACCATTATAATCCAGTTTCATCTAGTGTGAAGCCCAAGTGTCCTCATCTCATTAAACGTTTATCATCTCCCCTTTCTCTGATATCTACCAGGTTTCAGCCCAAGAGATTTGCAGCCCATGAAAGAGGTCGTGAGTGGCAGGTAGGGTATTTTCTCCATTGCTTTCTCCTCTGGTTTCAGCTCCTGGGATGTCAGCTTGGAAACAGGGAACATGAGAGAGGAAAGGAATGATTCTGTGTAACTAGCATCCTGTTGATGGTTCTATTCTTGGCTTTTTCAGCTTCTTTGTGAAGTACTACAGGTATTCGGGTGTTGGCCCTCTCGTGGAATGTATGTGTGTGTATGAGTCATCCAGGTGGCCTGGTAGACCTCCCCACTGTTAAGATCCCGTAAGTGAAAGATCTGCTCCAGCTTCAGTTATCTTTTCCCCCTGACTCCTCAGCTTCTTCCCCAGGGAAACCCAGCCTTCGGTTGTTGCGTCCCTTCACCCAGTGTGCCAGCCTATTTAGGTGGGATTCCCGCAAGCCGGCTCAGGTTCAACTGCCTACACGGAGTTCAGTTGGCACATTCACTGGGCACTCAGGCTGCGAGTAACGGGGGAGCCCAGGCTGCTCTGGTGCCATACCCCGTTCATCTTCTGCCTCTCTTATATTCCTTGTGTGCTTTTGTACAAATAGTTTTGTTTGAGAAGGAAAAAAAAACAAAACAAAACAGCAGGCCCACCGCAAAAGCAGATACCCTAGTAAACAAATAAGATGACATTTTCCCTTTCCTGCAGCACTAACCTTAGAATTACCACCAAGTGCCCTCCCGGAGAGCCTCTTACTTTTCTTAGCATGAGTGACAAAAACTTTCATTTTCAGGGGAATGTGGATGCTTACTCTTCCAGCTCAATGTCACGTCTCTGAAAGTTCTTCAGTTCTCAACCATTACCTCCCCATCCTTGGACTTTATTTCTATCTATTTATTACAGTCGATTTTCATCCGTTCTCTATTTTGATTATAGTAGTATATATATGTCAATCCCAATCTCCCCATCCATCCTACCTCCCCACTTTCCCGCTTGCTGTCCATGTCTGTGTCTCTAATTCTGCTTTCAAATAAGTTCATCTATATCATTTTTCTAGGTTCCACATAATGCATTAATATACAATATTAATTTTTCTCTTTCATCACTTCACTTTAATCTGTATGACATTCTCATCTCTAGACTTTAATTTACATAGACTTGGGCGGGGACGGTGGCTCAATTATACTGACAGAGCAGAGCAATTTGTCTCCTTCCCCAGCACTTGTACACACACACACACAAACACACACACACACAGACTAGAGACTATAAAGTCTTGGAAAGGATTTTTGTCCCCTAAGTGTCTGAATCTCATTGTAGAAACTGGAATGCTTTTTGTGTCATAGCTTTGTACGCTGGTCCAGAAACAGAGGTCTCTCTCAGAATCCTGGTACACGTATTAAGTCCGCAAAGTACAAAATAACATTAGGAAGAGGTGGTATATGTCCAATTAAATGCCCATTAACACTTAATAGGGCTTTGTGCCACTCCCTTGATGCCTAAAGCATATTAAGGAAAACAGAAAACAGCTAGTAAATCAAAGTAGTGTGTGTGTGTGTGTGTGTGCGTGCGCACTGCTGAGTTGCATCTGACCCTTTCAGACTCCACAGGCTCCTCTCTCCATGGGATTTCCAGGCAAGAATATTGGACTGGGTAGCTATTTCCTCCTGCAGGGGATTTTCCCCGTCCTGGGATTAACCCTACATCCCCTGCATTGCAGGCAGATTCTTTACTGCTGAGTCACCAGGGAAGCCCAAATTCAAAGTAATAAAATTTATTGAAAATCGTATCTCAGAAATCAATGGGGGGGATTAACTCTAAGGGGAAAAATAAAAATTTCTGTAGATTAGGGAATTAAAAACGGTAGGATAAACAAAGAAAGATATATGCCGCCTCTGCTTTCTACCCAAATTAGCAGGAAACACTCTTGCCCCCAGCTAGATGATACCAGTGGGTTTTGATTTCATGATGCTAAAATGTTAAGCTGACATTCTTCATTACTAGGGATTAAAATACTTTAAATCCATATTCACCAACCCTGTTTCTGTTTCTGTCTTAGTGTTACTTAGCATTACCACACTTCAGAGGCACCTTGGTTTTTGAAACAAATCTCATCCCCTTTGTCCCCTTTGGGGGCTTCCCCTGTAGCCCAGTGGTAAAGAATCCACCTGTAATGCAGAAGAAACAGATTCAATCCCTGGATCAGAAAGTCCCCTGGAGGAGGAAATGGCAACCCACTCCAGTATCTTGCCTGGAGAATCCCAAGGACGAAGGAGCCTTGAGGGCTGCAGTCCAGTGGGGTCACAAAGAGTTGGACAGGACTGGGCGACTAAATAACAACCAGGTGTCGCTTTTAGAATACGCCAGCTGACCGCTCTGCTCACCATCCTAAGCATGTCTGAAAACTGCAGTCTGTCTGCTTCTCTTTCGCCTGGGAGGCTCTCCCTTCTTATGTCTACATAACAAAGTGCCTGCGGGAAAGTCAGATCAGAACTCGCCTTCTGGGTCCTGCTGTGGGAAGTTCTCTCGCAGCGCTTTCCTTTCTGGACAGTGTGTCCTGAATTGCTGTTGAGTGACTCTCAGAATGAATGTGTGCATATCCCAACTGTCCAAAGACATGTTTTCCCAGGTTTTTGTGTTTGTTTTATTGTTTTATGTTTGTTTGGCAGAAGAGGGTGGGGTTTGAACATTTTTACCCTGAAGATTACCTAAAAGATTAATAACATCATATGGATGACCAGAAAATGACTAATTCCCTACAATTTTCTTGCACAAGCGAGTATGAATGTGATTTTTTTGATCGTGCTGGCATCAGGAGTTCCCTAAGAGTACTAGGGCAGAGAGGTGGACTCAATAGGTATATTATAGCCTCATGACAAGTGGAAGCTAAATAACTTAGGATATGCTAGGATATGCTTTGAGAAAGATGGCTTTCCTACAGAAAACCAACAAACAAAGGGGGACTCTATTCCTGCAAATAGGTTCATCTGCACCTTTTTTTTTTTTTTTTTTTGATTCCACGTGTATGCGTTAACATCCGTATTTGTTTTCTCTTTCGGACTTCCTTCTCTCTGTATGACAGACTCTAGGTTCATCCACATAGCTACAGAGATGTAGTTGTAGAGGAGGAGCGTGTGGACATGATGGGGGTCGGGGAGAAAGAAAGGGTGGGATGAACTGGGAGAGTAACACTGGCATATATACACTGCCATGTGTGAAAGAGATACCAACAGCTGGCGAGAAGCTGCTCCATAGGGAGCGCTCAGCTCGTGCTCTCGAGGTGCAGGATGGGCGAGCGTGGAAGGAGGCTCAAGAGGGAGGGGGTGTATGTACACATACAGCTGATTCAGTCCATCGTACAGCAGAAACTAACACAACATTGTACAGCAGTTACATATGCACGTGTTCTCAGACGCGTCTCACCCTTTGTGACCCTGTGGCCTGTAGCCCACCGGTCTCCTCTGTCCATGGGATTATCCAGGCAAGAATACTGCAGTGGGTTGCCGTTTTCTACTCCAGGGAATCTCCTTGACCCACGGACTGAACCCACATCTCCTGAGGCTCCTGCACTGCAGGCAGACTCTTTACCACTGAGCCACCAATGATTGTATGGCCCAATGATAGGGCAGAAAGGATCGGAAAGAACGTACACAGTCGCCTTCAGTACTAAATTCACAGCGAAAGTAGAAATTTAGTTTCAAGAAAGTAACACCATCCATCTGAGTAAATTAGCATTGTCGATTTTATGTTACTGGTTTTGTAGTTTGGTTGGGGCTCCATTGCTAAATTTGATTTGGTGTTATAGTCATATCAGTGCAGTAAGCATCAAATATTTGGATATAATTTTAGGTTTGCACACATTACCACATAGGATTTTATGTAAAAATTAATCTTTTGACAATTTTCTTAGAAGGATGTGGAATACTCTTTGGTTTTGAAAAACAGTGGCTTAGCATTGAATATTTGTCATTTCTTCATAGAAGCATGTCTTTTTTTCAACACTGGTGTCAGTTCTTAGAGATCAGAGATTATATCTATTTTCTGTATCTCTCACAGCAGATAGTTAGTTGTCTAGCAACTAACCATTGCTCAGGAGAATTTGTCGATGATTTGTGGTTGTCCTGATGTACTTCTCCTGAGAGCTAAAGCTCTCAGAAATTCAGTTTTTCATATGAAACATGAAGTTGATGCATTAATACTTGGCTTATACATTTTGTGCCTAGGCTGATATTCAAAACAGTTTGCAGAAAAAGCAGATTATGTCCACACTAATGATAAATCTCATTATAAGAAACATTTTATGCAAAGATAAAGACATATCTAACGATGGTGTCCATTGGGAGGAAGCATGGCTCCATACCTTTTGTTCTATAAAAGAGGAGAGAGATGGATCTCTTTTCAACTGGATGTAAGTCATGGTGTTTCATGCTGTTGACAATGAGGTATTGGCTATCCAACGACAGTTTTTCACATGCCCGTTTCCTTGCTGAAGGGAATACGGCATTGTTTCTTTTAAAAATAGGTGTGGATGAAAAATAGTTGCATTTTCTTTGTTCCCTACCAATTTCCTGCAGGACCAATCAAGAAAGCAAATATAACCTACAGTTCTTCATGTAGTTTGAACAACAAGAATACTCTCAGCCTAGAAGGACATAATGGTATATAAAATTTCAACACAAATACAACTGAAAGTAAAAGTGTTAGTTGCTCAGTCATATCTGGCCATTTACAGCCCCATGGACTGTAGCCTGCCAGGCTCCTCTGTCCTTGAAATTCTCTAGGCAAGAATACTGGAGTGAGTTGCCATTCCTGTCTCCAGGGGATCTTCCCAACACAGAGATCAAACCCTGGGTCTCCCACATTGCAGGCAGATTCTTTACCATCTGAGCCACCAGGGGAGTCCCAAACTGAAAAACTTCAAAAAAAAAAAAAAAAAAAAAGAGTGTGGAGACACAAACTCACCACTGTCTTATAGTCATCACACTCTGATGTATGGTTGTTTTTCAAATAATGCAGTTCATTGACCAAAGTACTTAAACTTCCTGATTTAATTCTCAAGAATGTCCACCCCAATTAAACATTTTTTTTCTTCTATGTGGACTTTAATGTCAGAAAGCTCTGAGTTAGAATCACAAGCCTAATGACTATAAATGTCTTACCTTAGCAAATTCTTAAGGTCAATTTCTTTTTTAATGTAATTTAATTTATTTAAAATGTTTATTGGAGTATAGTTGCATTACAGTGTTGGGTTTCTACAGCAAAGTGAATCAACCATACATATATCCCTACTATTTTGGATTTCTTTATCATTAGGGTCACCACAGAACACTGAGTAGAATTCCCTGAGCTGTAGAGTAGGTCCTCATTTTGGGGGCTTCCCAGGTGGCTCATTGGTAAAGAGACATGGGTTTGATCCTTGGGTTGGGAAGATCCCCTGGAAAAGGAAATGGCAGCTCACTCCAATATTCTTGCCTGGAGAATTATATGGACAGAGGAGCCTGGTGGGCTGTGGTCCAGGAGGTCTCGAAGAGTCAGACATGACTGAGTGACTGAGCTTGCACTCAGTTATCTGTTTTATATGTAGTTTCTCTATAAAATGAGGACAGCATTGATTGATTTTCAGGTATGAAATGAGGATTGGAGGTGCTTCCTAGGTGGCGCTAGTTTTAAAGAACCCACCTTTCAGTGCAGGAGACGCTGGTTTGATCTCTGGTTCAGAAAGATTCCCTGGGGTAGGAAGTGGCAACCCACTCCAGTATTCTTGCCTGGGAAATTCCATGGGCAGAGGAGCCTGGTGGGCTACAGTCCATGGGGTCTCAAAGAACTGAATACAACTGAGCCAGCACATACAGATAGACACAGACATGAGGATCGTGAGAATCTGTATGTAAAATTCCTGGTTTTATATGAACGACCCAATTAATGGAAAATTTTCCTATTATCTATTAAGATCTGGAGGGATAGAGATCCACACTTTCTGAGCTCAAAGAGTGTTCCTGCTTTCTGGTGGATCATCAGTATTATCATGGGGAATCTGAAACACATATTATATAGACCCCACCCTGATTTAGAGGATCTGTGGTGGAATCCAGTAATACCTACTTGAATCCATGTCCAACAATCAGTGTGCTAGGGATCAAGATCAGTGTGCTACTTACATTTTGGATTCTTCATCCCTAGAAGGGTTCTGGTTCAAGACAAATGCTCAGTGCAAGGCACAAAGAAAGGACCCAGGGTATTCTATTAAATGAATTCTAAACAAATCTCCTCTGTCACCCATGAGTGATTGCATTGATTCTAATGTTATTAAAACTGACCATTCAGAAGATGGATTATTTGGCTAATTACGGTTGGCCCAATTAGAGAAAAGTCTATTATAAAGCACTTCAAAATGCCTTAAAGTAAAATTGATTTGGCTATATTTTATAGAGTGATACAGAGTAAACTTCTTTCCTTATAAAAGCCATCACTTAGAGCCTTCCTTGTGTTAGATACTTAAGCAGACTTATTACACAGTGTTTTATGACCATGTTCTACATTTTCCAAAAACGAGGACTACCATGCCATTTGGGCATCGCTGTACAGAAGGAACTGACATGAGGCTATGCTCTTACCTCCTCCTTCCATTTCTTATCCCCTTATGGCAGGATGAAGAGCTTTGGATAATGAAAGCAGTAGTACATTTGCAGCAGTCTGTAGACAGATGTCAAAATGCCCAAGCTTAACATTCCAGAGACTACCAAAATACCTAAGGACACCTCAGACACTGCCACTTAAATCTTCTAGCCAGCAGCTGATCTTTCCCTCTAGAGCACTTCTAGATATTTCAGCCCAGGCTTTGTCCTTGTTGGGGAGTGAGAAATTTAAAAATACATGATCAAGTATTAGAAAAATAGAGAAAATGGAAATTAATGTGTATTAGCTCTCTAGAGGAAAGTTTTTAGCTTTCAATAGTGAAAGAACTCACAAAGATCTGACTACAAAGATATAAGCAAATAATTATTAAATAAAGAGTAAAAAGCAACCTGGGGAAAATATTCCCAGGATCTATTACAGAAAGAGTAAATATTTTATATATAAAAAGATGATAGTAACTTATAAAAATGAGATGTCCTATAAATAAATAGGCAAAAGTTGGTATCAGTTAATTCACAGAAGAGGTAAATTCAATATGCATTATATGCAAAAATATTCAATTTATAAACAAAAATGCAAACTGAAAGCAATATTCCACTTCAATTTTCCTATCTAATTAAAAAAAAGTAAATAAAAAAAAAATGGCAATACCCTCTGAAAGAGGAAAGGGACCCATATTGTACCTATGGGAGGGTGAATTTATAGAATACAAGCTTGCATAGGATGACATCTAATCATGTTTACTAAGAGATGTAAAAATGATCAGATCTACCTACCTAATAATTCTACTTCTGGAAAATGACTCTAACAACAACAACAACAACAAAAAAAAAATAGAGAGAAAAGGAATGAAAAATAAAGAAGAAAATAATGAGAAATAAAACTCAAATTTGCAAGAGAACCTATATTCAATGCAATAAATATTTATAATTGGGTTCCATCCCTGGGTCAGGAAGATCCCCTGGAGAAGGGAATGGCAACCCACTCCAGTATTCTTGCCTGGAGAATTACAAAGACAGAGGAACCTGGTGGGCTATAGTCCTTGGTGTCTCAAAGAGTCAGACACGACTGAGTGACTAACACTTATTTTTCACATATATTCATTGCAATAGCATAAAAACTTGGAAACAAGCTAAGAGTCCAAAAATAAACTCAAAATGGATTAAAGATCTAAACATAAGACCAGAAACTATAAAACTCCTAGAGGACAACATAGGCAAAACACTCTCCAACACAAACCACAGCAGGATCCTCTATAACCCACCTCCCAGCATATTGGAAATAAAAGCAAAAATAAATAAATGGTGCTGGGGTCCAGCCCCGGTGGATCCAGGGTAATTCGAAGCGTGGATGGCGTCAGTGAGGAAAAAACTTATTTATTCAAAAATATAAGATTAGATTAGGAAATAATAGTATAGTAGGAAAATTAAGTGGAGAAAGAGGCTGAATAACTTGGTTTATGTGGAAAGCCAATAAAACCTCAAGACAAGAGGTTTGCACCATCTACGTTGGGCCACCAGTATCCACTTGAATATCTAAGGGTGCCCCACCTTGGACTCCATTTCGCGTGGATCTTAGAAGCCAGGAGAAGTAAGTAGACATGGCGAGCCTCCATGCCCCAGATGGGAATTCAGCCAGAAATTAGAGNCCCAGGATCTATTACAGAAAGAGTAAATATTTTATATATAAAAAGATGATAGTAACTTATAAAAATGAGATGTCCTATAAATAAATAGGCAAAAGTTGGTATCAGTTAATTCACAGAAGAGGTAAATTCAATATGCATTATATGCAAAAATATTCAATTTATAAACAAAAATGCAAACTGAAAGCAATATTCCACTTCAATTTTCCTATCTAATTAAAAAAAAGTAAATAAAAAAAAATGGCAATACCCTCTGAAAGAGGAAAGGGACCCATATTGTACCTATGGGAGGGTGAATTTATAGAATACAAGCTTGCATAGGATGACATCTAATCATGTTTACTAAGAGATGTAAAAATGATCAGATCTACCTACCTAATAATTCTACTTCTGGAAAATGACTCTAACAACAACAACAACAAAAAAAAAAAAAATAGAGAGAAAAAGAATGAAAAATAAAGAAGAAAATAATGAGAAATAAAACTCAAATTTGCAAGAGAACCTATATTCAATGCAATAAATATTTATAATTGGGTTCCATCCCTGGGTCAGGAAGATCCCCTGGAGAAGGGAATGGCAACCCACTCCAGTATTCTTGCCTGGAGAATTACAAAGACAGAGGAACCTGGTGGGCTATAGTCCTTGGTGTCTCAAAGAGTCAGACACGACTGAGTGACTAACACTTATTTTTCACATATATTCATTGCAATAGCATAAAAACTTGGAAACAAGCTAAGAGTCCAAAAATAAACTCAAAATGGATTAAAGATCTAAACATAAGACCAGAAACTATAAAACTCCTAGAGGACAACATAGGCAAAACACTCTCCAACACAAACCACAGCAGGATCCTCTATAACCCACCTCCCAGCATATTGGAAATAAAAGCAAAAATAAATAAATGGTGCTGGGGTCCAGCCCCGGTGGATCCAGGGTAATTCGAAGCGTGGATGGCGTCAGTGAGGAAAAAACTTATTTATTCAAAAATATAAGATTAGATTAGGAAATAATAGTATAGTAGGAAAATTAAGTGGAGAAAGAGGCTGAATAACTTGGTTTATGTGGAAAGCCAATAAAACCTCAAGACAAGAGGTTTGCACCATCTACGTTGGGCCACCAGTATCCACTTGAATATCTAAGGGTGCCCCACCTTGGACTCCATTTCGCGTGGATCTTAGAAGCCAGGAGAAGTAAGTAGACATGGCGAGCCTCCATGCCCCAGATGGGAATTCAGCCAGAAATTAGAGTAAGAGGGAGACATGGGGGAAACCAGTCCAGCAACTGGCCCTGGGCCCTATTCTCCTTCAAGGCCTTTTATACCTTTTTTGATACATAGAGATCAAGGGGTAAAACAAAATTATGCAGTGTTAGCAGCCTAGACTCTTATCAAAACCAGGCTTTTCTCTTTGCATACCTAGTTGTGTACACAAGCCTTAGGTGATTTACATCATCTTCAGGCCAAAAGGGCCAGTTAACATTTTATGGCTCTTTTNCCTATTATACAGAGTGAAGTAAGCCAGAAAGAAAAACACCAATACAGTATACTAACACATATATATGGAATTTAAAGATGGTAACAATAACCCTGTATGTGAGACAGCAAAAGAGACACAGATGTATAGAGCAGTCTTTGGACTCTGTGGGAGAGGAAGAGGGTGGAATGATATGGGAGGATGGTATTGAAACATGTATATTATCATATGTGAAACAAATCGCCAGTCCAGGTTTGATTCATGATACAGGTGCTCAGGGCTGGTGCACTGGGATGACCCAGAGGGATGGTACGGGGAGGGAGGTGGGAGGGGGGTTGNAGAGCAGTCTTTGGACTCTGTGGGAGAGGAAGAGGGTGGAATGATATGGGAGGATGGTATTGAAACATGTATATTATCATATGTGAAACAAATCGCCAGTCCAGGTTTGATTCATGATACAGGTGCTCAGGGCTGGTGCACTGGGATGACCCAGAGGGATGGTACGGGGAGGGAGGTGGGAGGGGGGTTGAGGATGGGGAACATGTGTACACCCGTGGTGGATTCATGTTGATGTATGGCAAAACCAATACAATACTGTAAAGTTAAAAATAATAAATTAATTAAAAAAATAAAAATGGATAATATCAGGTTAATTGTGATTCACTTACCCAGTGAAATATTATGTGGCTATGTTAAAAACACATGCAAATAACTTATAATAATACAAATTATTTTATCGGAAACACAGAAAACAAAATCATGTATAGTCATGATTAAATTTAACCCCTTATCCCTCCAAAATGGAAAAGAAAAGCCAGTATCTTAATGTAGAAATACAGCAATATAGTATCTCATGGATTGTTTTGTAGTTGAGGGGCTTTGATTACCAGTTTTTCTTTTCCCCTACTATCACTTTTTTGTGTATTTTTATAATATTTTTCTAATTACCATGTCTAATGGGAAAAATAATTTTACTGAAAATAATGCCCTCTAGCACTTGCTAACGGAGAAGGCAATAGCAACCCACTCCAGTACTCTTGCCTGGAAAATCCCATGGGCGGAGGAGCCTGGTAGCTGCAGGCCATTGGGTCCCGAAGAGTCGGACACGACTGAGCGACTTCACTTTCACTTTTCACTTTCATGCATTGGAGAAGGAAATGGCAACCCACTCCTGTGTTCTTGTCTCGAGAATCCCAGGGTCGGGGGAGCCTGGTGGGCTGCCATCTATGGGGTCACACAGAGTCAGACATGACTGAAGCAACTTAGCAGCCACAGCAGCAGCTGCTGCACTTGCTAACACAATAGTAGGAATCCATCCTTATATGTTCAGAGTCTTAAGGGGTACTAGAAGAAAACTTCACTCTAGATGAAAATGTCATTGAGCCCCAAAGAGCCTTGAAAGACATCCCTGCTCATCTCCATGAGCAAATGAAAAAAAATGAATGTATTGGGTTGAGAATAAATCATGATAGTGACATTGGCTAAGAAAAAATAGAAGAATACAGAAATTAATATTTATCAGTTCTCTAGAGGAAATTCTCTAGGCTATCAAGGAATGGAAGAAACAAATAAAAAGAAAACACTTGACTGTGAAAATAATTCCGAAGTCTGCATATAAGTAAATGCAATCAAAATTAAAAGAGAGCAACAAATGGGGAAACATTACAAAGAATGAATGTAACTCTCCCTAGAGTTCTCTGCTCCTAGAATTGCTGTAGCTCACTCACCTTTGGGTGGAATTTCTCTGGCAGGGGATGTATGCATTCTAGGTTTAGTTTACCTTCCAGGGAACTTTAAAAAACCACACTGATTGTCCTTGTATATAAATTCCCAATGTGTCTGCCCAGTAGATGGACGAGGCCAGCTATTTTTCTCAAAGTTAAACCTCAAGATTCTTCTATGGTAAAACACACACACACACACATATATATAATTTATTTATTCATTATATTATTATGGGAGTATGCATTTCCCAAGTACAATATTAATATTATATACCCAAAAAAGAAAATTGGAAATTAATTTACGTAGTACCTGTGAAACACATTTGAGGAAGCTTATGGGACCAGACTTTAATATTTCTTTGCATTAGCTCCTCAGGATGAATTAATTATGGCCCCAAAGAAACAGAGCTGAAAAAGACCTTAGGGATCATATTTAGTTTAAGAACCTTATTTTGCAGATTGGGAAATTGGAGGTCAACAAATAACTTACAGAAACACCAGAACACAAAGTCATAGCTATACCTAGAAGCCGAATCTCTAAACTCCCAGATTTGAGCTCTTTACTTTCAACTTGTTTTTTCTTAAGGTGAAAGAATTAATAGATGAAGACAACTACTTTTCTCTTCACATTTTCCAGATAGACTGGCATTTGGTATTGTTAAAACCGAAGTCAAAAGTTGCTAATGATTCATATAAGTCTATTTTGGAAAAGAGATTAACAAGCATTTGGCAATGATCAGCCTGTACACTCATGGCTGATTCATGTGAATGTATGGCAGAAACCACCACAATATTGTAAAATAATTAGCCTCCGATTAAAATAAATAAATGAAAAACAAGAAAAAAATTACTGTATCTTTTAGGATAGGGAAAAAGAAAGAATAAAATATGAGTTAATGATTATGCATCTATTTATTTAATGTGATAATATTTTTGGATCATGTGCTCAAATGTATCTTAGACATGGGTTTCAGATGAATGTAATGTTGGCACAAATTCAGAGCTGCTTTTTGAGTAGTTTGGTTTCCAATAATATATTGAAATAATATTCCTCAGAATATGGCATGTATAATTCTGGTGTTTTGTAAAATAATACTAGTAGCACTTCTTAATTTTTACAGTAAAGTTTCTGTTTTATTATTTATGAAATTATAACCAGCACATCAGAACGTCTTCTGTAAGCCATAGTACTTAGGATTCAAAGAAATATTTTAAGTAATTTACATTTCAGGTGGCATTATAAACATGACAAAAATTGGAAAACAGTACAAGAATGACTTAAGTTTCAGAAAATGATGATTTAATAAGTCCCTGCACTAAAGGAATACGAATTCACAGAGGGCAGATGAGTCCTTTTGGAAATATCTTCTTTCAGGTTTAGAATTTAATTCCAAGCCAGCATGAGGCAACACATTGATTAAATGGTCTTTGAAGCATCGGTTATCTTAATGACCAGAAAAAAATAACCCTTGACTCAGCCTCACCCATTAGGGAGGTGAACAAAGCCAAAATGTCCTTCACACTGGGGTGATGGGACTTGTCACAGCCACAGAGCTAAACTTTTTCATGTTTCATTCATTATGACTGACACTTTTTTGTTTTCTGTTTGCATTCTGAAAGTTATGTGTGTAATTAAAATATGCAAAGCAACCATAAAATCACAGCATTTTAAAAGTTACTTTTCTTTACTCTCAAACGTCTCTGACTGTTTGACTGTTGTTATCCCACTCATCTTCCCAGAACTCCAGGAAAGGTGGGCAGATGGGTATAACTTTGATACTCTGCAAAGAGAGCCGGAGGGCCTTGTGAGCTCTCTACTCAGGGAGGTCATGAATACAGGCTGCTGCTGCTGCTAAGTCACTTCAATCGTGTCCGACTCTGTGCGACCCAATAGACGGCAGCCGACCAGGCTTCCCCGTTCCTGGGATTCTCCAGGCAAGAACACTGGAGTGGGTTGCCATTTCCTTCTCCAATGCAGGAAAGGGAAAAGTGAAAGTGAAGTCACTCAGTCACGTCTGACTCTTAGCGACCCCATGGACTCCCCCATCCATGGGATTTTCCAGGCAAGAGTACTGGAGTGGGTTGCCATTGTCTTCTCCCATGAATACAGGGGAGATAGACAATTTCTGAGTTTTCTGATTAACCTTGCATATCCAGATCAGCTAAGGCTGAATCCATCAAGGCCAGGTTGTCACAGAAATCAGGGCAGAGGAATTGGTCAAGGTGATGTGTCAAAGAAACAGCCAAACATCCTGAGATGCTGCTTTCTGATGGACTTCTTGTGTGCACGTGTGCAAGCTCAGTTGCTCAGTTTTGTCTGACTGTGCGACCAGATGGACTGTAGCCCGCCAGGCTCTTATTTCCATGGGATTTCCCAGGCAAGAATACTGGAGTGGGTTGTCATTTCTTTCTCTGTCGATGGACTTCAGAGAGGTCCTTTGGCATACACTATGACTCCACTGCCTAGAAAATGATAAATATAATGACACAATGACTTGTGGATCAAGCTTAAATCAAGATTGCTGGGAGAAATATCAATAACCTCAGATATGCAGATGACACCACCCTTATGGCAGAAAGTGGAGAGGAACTAAAAAGCCTCTTGATGAAAGTGAAAGAGGAGAGTGAAAAAGTTAGCTTAAAGCTCAACATTCAGAAAACTAAGATCATGGCATCCAGTCCCATCACTTTGTGGGAAATAGATGGGGAAACAGTAGAAACAGTGTCAGACTTTATTTTGTAGGCCCCCAAATCACTGCAGATGGTGATTTCAGCCATGAAATTAAAAGATGCTTACTCCTTGGAAGGAAAATTGTGACCAACCTAGATAACATATTCAAAAGCAGAGACATCATTTTGCCAACAAAAGTCTGTCTAGTCAAGGCTATGGTTTTTCCAGTGGTCATGTATGGATGTGAGAGTTGGACTGTGAAGAAAGCTGAGCACCGAAGAATTGATGCTTTTGAATTGTGGTGTTGGAGAAGACTCTTGAGAATCTCTTGGACTGCAAGGAGATCCAACCAGTCCATTCTAAAGGAGATCAGTCTTGAGTATTCTTTGGAAGGAATGATGCTAAAGCTGAAACTCCAGTACTTTGGCCACCTCATGCGAAGAGCTGAGTCATTGGGAAAGACTCTGATGCTGGGAGGGATGGGGGCAGGNCTCTTGGACTGCAAGGAGATCCAACCAGTCCATTCTAAAGGAGATCAGTCTTGGATATTCTTTGGAAGGAATGATGATAAAGCTGAAACTCCAGTACTTTGGCCACCTCATGCGAAGAGCTGAGTCATTGGAAAAGACTCTGATGGTGGGAGGGATTGGGGGCAGGAGGAGAAGGGGACGACAGGGGATGAGATGGCTGGATGGCATCACTGACTTGATGGACGTGAGTTTGAGTGAACTCCAGGAGTTGGTGATAGACAGGGAGGCCTGGCGTACTGCAATTCATGGGGTCACAAAGAGTCAGACATGACTGAGCGACTGAACTGAGCTGAACTGAACTGAGTTGTTAAAATGAGTCAATAAGAAATAGACTTTCATGCATCGAGTGGGAGGGAATTTTGATAGGCTCTAGGACTGCAAGCCAATTGTTTACTTTTGAGTTTCAGGTTGTCATAATGTGCATAAAGGGTGAGTGGGCATATAAGATGCTAAGGTAGTTAATATTTCATGGCCATGATAGGCACCTTTTACCTTCTGACCTACTGTGCTGCTTTATTGGAGCATTTGCCAAGACTCTCTCAGTATTCACACTGACTTTTGAATAGATCCAACTGAAAGTATGGACCCGTTGGAGAGATTCATTTGCTAATTCCATATAATGGCTTTCCCTACAGGTTGTGATGTCTCACTGTCATTGGTAGAAATGAAAACAATCGTTGACAGCCTGAATTTAGCTTAGGGACTGAAAAAGTGTTTCATTTTTTCTAACTGCATTGGAATTTAATTTTTAAAATTTGTGAATAGCTTAAGTAAAATTCATGACTGCTGCTTTTTTTTTTTTTTAACCTGTACCACTCATTTTGTTTGGAGAATAATTTCCCATTTCATAAAATAACTGCTGAATTAAAATGTAGGTATTTTAATAGACAAGATTTTTCTCTTAGGTCTAGTCTAGTCAGATAATTTTTTTTTTAGAAGAACTTGATACCTCTCACTTTTCTTAAACTCAGAGCCATAAAGTCTAAAGTCCCTAGTTGTAACTACCTATCATATCTGATTCATTACAAACACCCATTATGGCCATCTCAGTTCAACATAATTCCCTCTTATATTCATTAAGCTGTATCATCAATAAGATACCTTGCTAGATTTTTTTTTAATGGGCTGAGAGTTTGGAAAATACCACCTATACTTTGAAGTCACAGTCCCCTCCTTCTTGGAGTTTACATTCTATCAGACTACTTATCCATCCACTCATTGGTACATTCACTGATTTAAAAATATGCACTCACCTGGATATTTTGCAGATTATTCCTTTACATATATAGAGAATGGAATATTACTCAGCCATTAAGAGAAACAAATTTGAATCAGTTGAACTGAGGTGAATGAACCTAGAGACTATTATACAGAGAAAAATAAGTCAGAAAGAGAAAAGCAAATATGGTATATTAGTGCATATATCGGAGAAGGCAATGGGACCCCACTCCAGTACTCTTGCCTGGAAAATCCCATGGGCAGAGGAGCCTGGAGGGCTGCAGTCCACGGGGTCGCTGAGGGTTGGACATGACTGAGCGACTTCACTTTTACTTTTCACTTTCATGCATTGGAGAAGGAAATGGCAGCCCACTCCAGTGTTCTTGCCTGGAGAATCCCAGGGACGGCAGAGCCTGGTGGGCTGCTGTCTATGGGGTCGCACAGGGTCGGACATGACTGAAGCGACTTAGCAGCAGCAGCAGCAGCATGCATATATATGGAATCTAGAAAAGTGGTACTGTTGAACCTATTTGCAGGGCAGGAATAGAAACTCAGACATAGAGAATGGATATGTAGACACAGTGAGGAAAGGAAAGGGTGGGATGAACTGAGAGAGTAGCCTTGACATATACACACTACCATGTGTAAACTAGACAGCTAGTGGGAAGCTTCTGTATAGCACGGGGAGCTCAGTCTGGTGCTCTGTGATGACCTAGATGAGTTGGATGGGAAGAGTGGAGGGGAGGCTCAAGAGGGAGGGGATACATGTATACTTATAGCTGAAATCTATGTTGCTGTATGCCAGAAATGAACACAACGTCGTAAAGCAATTATCCTCCAATTAAAAAAAAATGCACCTACCGTGTACTTGTGCTAAGCAGTATTTTTTTAATTTTTGTTTTTGCTTTTGTCAAACAATGGTTTTTATTTTCTTTCCCCTGATGTCTAGCCATAAACCTCAGGAAAGTAAGCCATGCATACCAATGACTAAATCACAGGGTCTGTCTAGATAAATGCTATGGCAGAGTTTGCATATGTTATGACATTACAGAGAACAAATGGATAATTTCTAGCTGGGGAAGGAAGAAGAAAAATCCACGGACCTGGTGACATTTGAGCTAAGTCTTGAAAGATCCAGAGAGGGACTATTAGAAGCAAAAGCAGAGGTAGGGATGAGGAGCCAGGATGTGGGGAGTGGAGAGGGTAAGACTGCTGTAGGTAATAGGAGCCAGTGTGGAGGGAGGGCAGGTTAGTCTATTGAAAGTCTCATTGTCATTCTCAAGCAATTGACCTTTAATTCTTAGGAAGCTACTAAATGGCAAGATTAGTGTTTCTGTCCCCAGAGATGTTAGATAGGCCCTTTTATTTTTTTCACCTCTTCGTCCCTTCTGATCCTCCTTTCTTGTTCCCCTGCCATAAGTTCAATTACATTAAAACGCAGTTGAGAAGATTGAGCTGCCTGCATTTTGATTCTACAGTGAAGACCCACTGGCATGGCTGTTTTTCCAAGTTCTGGGTTTCTGTTAAGTTTGTTGCAGAAGCGATATGATTAAAGTATTAACTACTGCAATATCTAACCACCCCACCCTTTGCTGTCAAAAGCAATTAATGTGGGTTACATATATTTGAAAGAAGAATTTCTTTCATTTCAAACCTTGGAGCATCTCCAGAGAGGATTAGGTAGGAAAATGAATAGTATCATTTGCATAATTTAGAGAAATATGAATAATAATTTGTATTTGGAAACATTTGCTTAGACTCTTTCCAATACATTGGTGCCATATGGCTCATCGGCTGAGCGTGACCAGGAAGTAAAAATTCCATATGATACAGTAGTCGTAGGAGCAAAAAACCCCATTGTCATGTTGCGTGTGCTTTGATGCAAAATGGAAAACAAATAAATCAAAGTGCCTTATTTGAGATTCAGTCTATATGGCTGTCTGATGGATTGAAAAGAATATAGTCTTTAGGGCTCCAGGGATATATATAAAATTTATAAACACCACTCTTGCTAGAGATATGCCCTGAAGATAAAAATGAGAGGAACAGGTTTAACTTATGAATTTAGAGATTTGAGTGGAGCAAAAGGCCCTTCTTCAAGTCATTCTCTTTTCTCAGTAGACATAGAAACATCATTCAGCCAGAAGCTGGAAGTAGACCCATGCACTGCAAAGGAAACTGTGTCTAACGTAATTATCTTACAGAGAAGAGATAGCACAATAGCCTTCTATGAGTAAATCCACTTGCTCTGATTATTATCACCTTTCTTAGGAGGTGGGTTCACACTTGCCTTTCACAATTTTAACCAATAAGCAATGCTAAAGATGGGGTCCCTTCTGTGACACTGAACTTCCCATCAGAATCATCTACAAATATGAACTGAATCGGAATGACTCTAATAGATTCACGACTTCTAAAGAAGCCCCCCAGGTTGACTCATTCTCCTTGTCTGGCTTCTGAGCTCTATTGGAAGTAAAAGACAAGGCTTTCCTGGATTCATGCCAGAATTTTGCTTTATGGCATTTTCAGGGTCTAGAGGGCTGGTGTGGTGAAATGTGGAGGGAAGTAGGAAGAGTCGACCTTTTGGGACATCATAGGTTGACAGCACCAGCTATGGTGTGGAAGCAGAAGCTTTATAAGCGGACCTCCATCTGAGATCAGGAGTGAAAGTGCAGCAAGTTAAAATCAAAGAGACATGGGTCATTTCTAAGCCATGTCCGGGCTGTCCTCAGCTTCATTTATCAACATCTTGGGCCACACTGACAGATTCTGAGACGTAGGAGTCTCAGATGAGAAAAGATATTAATTTTCTTTTCAGCAAATGAAAAAAAAAGGGTGAGTGAGTATTCTCAAGTAATCTTAGTTTAATTTGACCCATCTAAGTTTGACATCAGCCAATGGTAATAAGACTGATACACAACATAGTCCCTTTTTTAGTACCTTACCACTTATATGGGAAGATAAGATTTATTTCTGAATAAGCAGCAAACAAATTTTAGAAGTGTAAGTGTGTATTATTGCTATATGGACCTATCGAGCTCATGTTTAGTCACTAAACTGTATCTGACTCTTTGCAACCCCATGGACTGTAGCCCACCAGGCTCCTCTGTCCATGGGATTTCCCAGGCAAGAATACTGGAGTGGGCTGCCATCTCCTCCTCCAGAGGATCTTTCTGACTCAGGGGTCAAACCTATGTTTCCTGCATTGGCAGGTGGATTCTTTACCACCGGGCCACCTGGAAGCCTTTATGGACATATGCATGTGTGCTAAGTCGTTTCAGTCATGTCCAGCTCTTTGCAAGCCTATGGACTGTAGCCTGCCAGGCTCCTAGGTCCGTGGGATTCTTCAGGCAAGAATATTGGAGCAGACTGCCAGACCCTCCTCCAGGTATGGACATATACATATGTACCAAATAGATATACTGCTTTAAGAGGAACAATAGCTACATTTGGTGTTCTGGTAGGGCAGTCTTCTCAAATGGTCTGCAAGTGTTTTGGGGGACATGCCAATGTATTTTCTTTTGTAATGTTTATCTCTTCACTTGGCTGTGTTGGCCTTGGTTGCACTGTGTGGGGTCTTTTCTCGCAGCACGTGGACTCTCTGGTTGTGGCCTGTGGGCTCAGTTGTGCTGCGCCAGCTCTCCAGCTGCAGTGTGAGGACTTAGCTGCTCTGCGGCGTGTGGATCTTAGTTTCCCGGCTAAGGATGGAACCCACTGATTCTCAACCACTGGGCCACCAGGGAAGTCCTAGTGCCAATGTATTTTCATCCTTTACGTTTCTGGCTGAGGGACAGTGACAGCTCCCAGGTTCCATTCCTCAGAACCAAGTTTCCTCTATTACTCATCTTCCTAAACCTTTCTCTTTTCCCCTTTGTAGATTTCCTCCACGAGTTAACCAAACTCCTTTGCATTCTCATCTCTTTCAGGCACATTCACTCTACCCTGATATCCGCATTGCATCTCACTTCTTTCAGAGGTCAGATTTCTCTGGCTCTCCTAAGCATAAAAGCTCGTTCCCAAGATCCAGGTGTCTCAGGAGGTAGCCTTCTCATGCTTTCCCCTCACCATCTGTCTGCAATCTCTGGAGAAAGCCCATGGTCCCTTGAGATCCATTGCCTCTAGCTACACTATGCTCGTGCCCTATATTTTTTCTTCAGTCCATAAATCATTTATATTTTGAAATCTTACAATATTCCTCTCCACTGAAGGTTGTCACCACTGGGGGGGGGGGGCGAGGTTAGGATGTATGTCAGTGTCCCAGTTGACACTCTTGCCTGCCTCAGTTCCTTCTTATTCTGCTTAGGTCACCAATCTCCATGGATTAACCCTAGACCTTTGTATCAATTCAAACTAGTCTGTTTCTTAAATCTACAGCAGCAGTATTGTAGCTGGTGACCACACTGACTGGTTTTGCCTTCCGTTTTCTTCTCACTCCTTTTTCCCTTGTTGCCATGCTTCCTATAGACCAGGATCCTTCCTCCCGTACACTTCACTCCATTTCCAAGAATGTCAAATTTAGCAGCAGTTGATAATTGGTTATAACTTTGGTCTGTACAATTCACTCCCCAGGTCTCTTTTTCTTGGTCTCTAAAATCTTTTCTCGATCTTTATAAACCATATAATTCTGTGGCTATCAGCAGCAATCATAAGCAAGAAACAATAATTTGGCTTTGCTCCACAAAAAGCTATAGGCATATTATTAACTGTGATTTTTTTTTTACTTGGGTGAAAAAGTGACTAAATGCCATTGACTTTGAACACAGTGTTTATTTATGTGGATGTCATTAGAATGAGCCTCAATATTTCCAGAAATCCAGCAATGAAAATCTATGTGCTAAGGAATCATGGGATCATTCATGGCAGCAAAAATAGTGAGCATTTTTAAAGTCTTTGGATAATGGCTCAACAAGAGAAAATAAAGCCCAAGTCTCCAGGAAATAGTTTAAGGATAGATCCTCAAAGTGATTTTTAAAATATTTCTTCTCAGCACTACTCTTTTATCTGACCTCATTAAAATGTCTCAGCATTGTTTATTCAACATACCACTTAATCAAAACCCTCTGCTTCATTCTTCCCAAGATTCATTTATATAATCCATATGCGCAAACATTCTGGAAGGTTCTAATGAAGAGAGATATAGGAGAATTAGAACAGCTTTCTTTTCTTTTTTGAACAGTAAATATTTTAGTAATCCATCTCCATTTCTAAAATCGGTTTTTCTTTGAATCATATATTACTTTGCTTTAGATAAAAAGAACTGAACATGTCTGAAAATCTAAAAAGATTGGAAAGAGATTCAAGGAGCTCTCTTTCTTAATATTTACTTCTTAATCTAAATCTTTACTTATCATGTGTAAATGCACAACACACTAAGCCTTAAAAACTGATTTTGTCATCTGGTAAGAAAATAGTTAATAGTTCTTTATCTTTTGGAGAGTGTTTTAATAGGGTCTTATTTATTGTAGATTCCATAAATATATGGACAATCAGATAAAGTCATTGAAGTAGAGAGCCTTCATTTCACAGATGAGAAAAATCAAGGCCCAGAGAGGTTAAAACAGTAATGACTTAAAAGCATGTATAGTAATTTTAATGTGGGCTTCATTTGTCCCTGAAGCCTCATCCCCCTAGATGTGCACTGTCTCAATATTAAGAAAAATAATTTTAGCAGGGGTTATCATGACCACACTTAGAAATCCATCAGAATTATGCTAAGAAGTAAAAACAGAAGTTACCTTAACTTGAAGTTTGGTATAGTGATTGACTTCCAATATTAACAGAGAATGAACAAGGTGGAAAAAATCAAGAGCTGATTTCTGCTTGAGTCTTTCGGTTGAACATAATGAAAGAAAGCAGTGTGCCAACAATATCTCCCACCCCGTGTGCTCTTTTAGAACCTTGGCGTTCCTCCATCAAGAGATGGGCCCTCTTGCCACCCCCTCTTGAATCTGGGTAGACTGTTTCAAACAACAGAGCATGGCAGAAGTTGTTAGCAGCCTAATTGTTAGGAGAAGACCGAAACTCCCATCCCTGGAGAGACCACACAGAGCGGTCCTAAAATTGCAGCGCCCTGCAATCTGCCCCCAACCACCACTTTCCGGCTCCCTGCTCATCCAAATCTAGCTACTCTTTTACTGTAGCTGCAGGAAAGATCCCAAGTCAGAAACATCCAACTAAATGCCTCCCAAATCTCTGACTCATAGAAATTGACAAACAAGGAAATAATTCGTTCTTCTTTTACAACACTACGTTTCGAGGTGATGTGCTGTGCAACAACAGTAATTGAAACAAAAATTATCCCATGATCCTCTTTCTTTAACAGTCAGAAGAAAGATTTGCAAGGTAGATATGAGACTGCATTTGTTTTTAAATTGGGGTATAATTTCTTTACAATGTTGTGTTAGTGTCTTCTGTACAAGCAAGTGAATCAGCTGTGTGTGTGTGTGTGTGTGTGTGTGTGTGTGTATACCCTACTCTTGATCTCCCTTCCACTACTCTAGTTCGTCCCAGAGCTCTGAGTTGAGCTCCTGTGCTTTACAACAGTTTCCCACTAGCTGGTGATTTTACACATGGTAGAAGGCAATGGCACCCCACTCCAATACTCTTGCCTGGAAAATCCCATGGGCGGAGGAGCCTTGTGGGCTGCAGTCCATGGGGTCGCGAAGAGTCGGATACGACTGAGCGACTTCCCTTTCACTTTTCACTTTCATGCATTGGAGAAGGAAATGGCAACCCACTCCAGTGTTCTTGCCTGGAGAATCCCAGGGACGGGGGAGCCTGGTGGGCTGCTGTCTCTGGGGTCGCACAGAGTCGGACACGACTGAAGCGACTTAGCAGCAGCAGCAGCAGTGTATATATGTCAGTCTTAATCTCCCGATTCACCCCGCTTCCTTACCCCTCCATGTGCACATGTCCATTCTCTGCATCTGTGTCTCTATTCCTGTCCTGCATATAGGTTCATTTGTATCACTTTTCTGGATTCCACATATATGTGTTAATACACAATATTTGTTTTTCTCTTTCTGACTTACTTTACTGTGTATGACAGACTCTAGGAGACAGCATTTTTCTTTTTGAATTCTTTAAAGGTTGATGCAAGGCCTTAGGCACTGGAGCAGCACATGGAGATTATCTCTTACCTGCTAACTCACTTTGTTTGTCTGGAGCTTCTCCTAAGTTCCAGCCACTCACTGAATCTCCTCCCTCAGCTGGTGTAAGTCCTTGACCAAGTGTGCTTCCAGCTCCAGGGCAAAAAATGCCAGCTTCTCTACATGTCACCCACATATTCCAGGTTTTTAGGTGCTTATAGAAAGAGGTGGATTTCTGGTTGTCCTTAGGGGTTTCTTAAGAGTTCTTGTTTTCCACGTGGATTCTAGTTCATCTTTAAGGGTTCCAGCTTGCCTTTTCTTTTGTGTACAGTCATCTTTCCTTTCCAACCCCAGGACTGGCTGACCTATCTCAGCTTAGACTCATCTTCATGTTTGCAGACTCCTCTATCAACTTCCACATAGCTTGAGGTCCACCGCTTACAGCAACTCTTTATTCTACATCAGTCATAGAGCTCGGCTTCTGTGATCAAGTCCTCACTGTTACAGAGATATTCCTTGGAACGCTCAGATTGGTTTGTGAGCTGAGATAAATGGAGATGTCTTGAGTCAGGCTTGCTTAGGGTTAGTCTACATTTTCCTAGGAAAGCCATTTGTTTTGGGAATATGTGTAGTTTCCAGTCATTCCAGTAATATAAATGCTTGTGCTCAGAGTCCAGAAGCTGGAGGGCAGGCTGGAATTTTAGAAATGCTCATGAAGAGATTTGTGTGAATTCTGTAAACAGCAGAATCCAACTTGAGTGAGTTCTTAAAAAGAACCTGCATTCATGATTTCATGAGTTAGAAGTTGATGATACTCAATTGTAGTTGCTTTTCTTCAGGAAATCTAAAGCCATTAATGTATTTATCTTTTCCATCAATCCTCTAGTCTATATATTTTTGAAGTTTATTTGGCTTGTCAGGTCTTACTTGTGGCCTGTGGGATCTAGTCTCCTGACCAGGGTCTAAACTTGGGCCTCCCATATTGGGAGCACAGAGCCTTAACCACTGAACCATCAGGGAAGTCCTTAGTATATATTTATATAGTGCCTATTATTCTGTTTAAGACAACCAAGATCCTCTTCCGATTTAAAATATTAAAAAAGGTGTGTGTGTGTGTGTGTGTGTGTGTGTGTGTGTACACATATGTAAGTGTATGCGCTCAGTAGCTCAGTCGTGTCCAACTCTTTGTAACCCCATGGGCTCTAGCCCACCAGGCTCCTCTGTCCATGGGATTCTCCAGGCAAGAAAACTGGAGTGGGTTTCCATTTCCTTCTCCAGGGGATCTTCCTGACCCCGGGATAGAACCTGAGTCTCTTACATCTCCTGCACTGGCAGACAGACAGATTCTTTACCACTGTACCACCTGGGAGGCCCATTGGAAAGATAGATGCAGATACATAGAAGCAATGCTATTAGTAAATAAACTGAATTTATAAACATTATAAGAATTACTTATTCAGCAGCTATTAGAGACATAGAAGTAACTACCTGCACTGTAAATCTGTATTTTATGCTTTAAAAGGAAAGGGATTGAGGGGTAGAGAGATTCTCCATATGCATCATATATTTTTCATAAACTGTGGACTTTCAAGGCCATTTTTACCATTTTCTAGGATGGGGATAGTAATGTTAGATGTTTTGTTTTGATACCTGGATTGCTGTCTAAGCTCTTTGTAGAAGAAACTTTCTAGAGTAGTGTTCGATCTCTTTGGCTATGAGTACCCTCACGGGATTCTCAGGTGGCTCAATGGTAAAGACTCCACCTGCTAATGCTGCAGACACAGGTGATTTGGGTTCGATCCCTCGGTTGGGAAGATCTCTTGGAGAAAGCAATGGTAACCCACTCCAATATTCTTGCCTGGGAAATCCCATGGACAGAGGAGCCTGGGGGGCTACAGTCCATGGGGTCACAGAGTCGGGCATGCCTGAGGACACACACAACTTTCCAGGATGAGAAACCCATGAAAGAGAATCTCGCATCCTAAACTCACTTTTGAAACAAAGCAAGCAAGAAAAGTGAAAGATAGAGGCCAACAATCGCTTCATTATCAGTAAACTGTCAGAAGACAGCTTCATACGAGAATTAAGTCAGCCTATAAGCCAACATGTACAGCAGAAAGATAGACCTTCAGAGTCACAGACAGTTCTGAAGCAGAGCAAGTCCTGTACATGAGGGACCTACAAGGACACTGGAAAACTCCTGATTTCCATGGCTTGGTGTGTTCTCAAGAGGAAGAGGAAGGAAAAACTGATGAAGAAAGCATGGTTATTTGGATAGTGCATTCTAGCTCAGTAAACATGGAATCAAGAAAGAAGTGCCAAGGGGCAGGACTATGGCTCCAAATGAGTGCATTTTACAAAGAAATAAATGCAAGAAGTGGGAAGAAGTGCTTTCTTTTCTTTCTCCCAAGAATCTTATAACATCAATTCAGTTCAGTTCAGTCGCTGAGTCGTGTCCGACTCTTTGCGACCCCATGAATCGCAGCACGCCAGGCCTCTCTGTCCATCACCATCCCCCAGAGTTCACACCTCCCATTTAAAAACAAACAAACAAGCAAACCTTGAGGGTCTTCCCTGGTGGTCCAATGGCTAAGGTTTCTTGCTCCCAATGCAGGAGACCTGGGGTTTGATTCCTGGTCAGGGAACTAGATCCTACAAGCTGCAGCTAAGAGTCCTCATGCTGAAATTGAAATAACCCATAGGGTGCAGCTAAAGATCCCACATGCCACAGATTAAAAAAGAAAAAAACACAAAACAATAAAAGATCAAAAGATCCCATGTGCCCCAACTAAGAGCCAAGCATAGCAAAGTAAAAATTTTAAAGACCTCCACAGCAGCAGGGGCAGCAATAACATCTTCCCAAGTGCACTTTCTTGTTTGGGCATTTCTTTCACCATAAGTGTATCTTTGTTACAAAGTCAAGGTGTTAGTCACTCCGTTTCGTGTCCAACTCTTCAGGACCCATGGACTGTAGACCACAAGGCTTCTCTATCCTGGACTGGGATTTTCCAGGCAAGAAGACTGGGGTGGGTAGCCATTCCATTCTCCAGGGGATCTTACTGACCACAAATCAAACCTGTGTCTCCTGCATTGCAGGAGGATTCTGTATTGTCTGCACTACCAGGGAAGCCCTGCAACTTCTTGGTAGGAACGACTCAACTAATGCCGCCTTAATTCCTTATTTCCTGTTTGCTTATCATTCTATTGAAGTATGAATAGATGTCTGCATGTTGTCTGCATCAGATCTCCAATGAAATTACTCTTGAAGCCTTTATTGCCAAAGGCAATGTTTCTTCCCTGTCCTCATGTCACCTGTGCTTTCTACTATACTTGACGGGTCCCCACCTTTCTGAAACTCTCCCAATGACTTTAATTTAGAAGTACCTTTCCAAGTTCTTTTCCTGCATCTTTGGTTTCTTGATAATCTCAGTGATACTTTCTGAGAACTCTGGCAACAAGGATTCCGCTTCATTAATCTTTAAGGTCCAGTGCCTTGCACAGGACCTGGTGCCTGGTGGATGTAATTACCCCTCAGTAGCCAATTCTCTGTCCTGGGCCATGTAGATGCAGCTTGTTTTTTTCTTTTTCAGAAGTTCATTGTCCTATTTGCCTAGGGAAGGTGACTCCTTATCCAGCCCCAGGGATGGATAATGAGCTGTTTAATCAGACCATGTAATTTCCCCTTCCCACTAATTGATTTAAACACGGACTCATGATGTAATCACATGAAATAGAGAGGAAGTTTCTGGGGCAGTGGTTCCCAATGTTTTAGGTGCCAGGGACTAGTTTCCGGGAAGACCATTTTTTCCAAAGACGGAGATAAATGGTTTCAGGCTGATTCACATAAGGATCTTGGAACCTAGATCCCTCACCTGTGCAGTACACAGTAGAGTTTGTACTCCTATGAGAATAATCAATCCTGAATATTCATTGGAAGGACTGATACTGAAGCTGAAGCTCCAATATTAGGCCACCTGATGTGAAGGGCTGACTCATTGGGAAAGACCCTATTGCTGGGAAAGACTGAGGGCAGGAGGAGAAGGGGTGACATAGCATGAGATGGTTGGAAGGCATCATTGACTCAATGGATGTGAGTTTGAGCCAACTCCAGGAAATTGTGAAGGACAGGGAGGCCTGGTGTGCTGCAATCCATTGCGGTCACAAAGAGTCAGATACGATTTAGCAACTGAACAACAAAGAGGAGAATCTAATGCTACTGCTGGTCTGGCAGCAGGCAGAACTCAGGCAGAAATGCCAGCGATGAGGAGGAGCTATAAACGTAGAGGAAGCTTTGCTTACTCTTACTGCCTCCTATTTCCTGCTGTGTGACCCAGTTCCTAACAAGCAACAGGCCAGTAGTGGTCCATGGCCTGGGGGTTGGGGACCCATGTTCCAGGGGGTTTCTGGGGTAGTTTTTCAGAACTAACAAGAAAAAGAAAGAGATTAGTTTGTTAGGGGTGCTATTCCAAAGCAGCGCACACTAGGTGGCTTAAATGACAGAACTATATTGTCTTTCAGTTCTAGAGGTTACAAGTCTGAAACCAAAGTGTTAGCAGGTTTGGTTCCTTCTAAAGGATGCAAAGAATCTCTGCCAAGCTTCTAGCCTTAGCTTTTAGATGGTCATCTTTAGGATCACTTAAAAATTCTCTCTGTGTATATGTATCTGTATCCATATTTTGCCTTTTCATGACATCAGACAAATTAACCTTAAAGACTTCATTTAAAATTCATTACTCTGGAATGACTCTATCTCTAAGCAAGGTCACACTCTGAGGTACTGGGAATCAGGACTTCAGCATAAAAACTGTGAAGGTGTACAGTTCAACAGATAACAAGGAACAATCTCTTCTTCAAGATTACTGATGTCTGGAGCTACAGTAGCCACTTTGTAACCGTGAGAAGGCAAGATAATGCAGTTCATTTCAGTCACTCAGTTGTGTCCTACTCTTTGTGACCCTGTGGATTACAGCATGCCAGGGTTCCCTGTCCATCACCAACTCCCAGAGCTTGCTCAAACTCATGTCCATTGAGTCAGTGTTGCTATCCAACCATCTCATCCTCTGTCATCCCCTTCTCCTCTTGCCTTCAATTTTTCCCAGCATTGGGGTCTTTTTCAAATGAGTCAGTTTTTCGCATAAGGTAGCCAAAGTATTGGACCTTCAGCTTCAGCATCAGTCCTTCCAATGAATATTCAGGACTGATTTCTTTTAGGATTGATTGGTTGGATCTCCTTGCAGTCCAAGGAGCTCTCAAAAGTCTTCTCCAACACCACAGTTCAAAAGCGCCCATTCTTCAAAATCAATTCTTCAACACTCAGCTTTCTTTATGGTCCAACTCTAGCATTCATACATGAGTATTGGAAAAACCATAGCTTTGACTAGATGGACCTTTGTCAGCAAAGTATATGTCTCTGCTTTTTAATATGCTCTCTAGGTTTGTCACTTTTGGAGGGCACAAACAGAAATTGTGTACATCAGGAGCCAGGAGAAAGGAGCCGTGTCCCCAGAAGAAACTGAGCGCGACTTGCCTGCGCGTGTCCAGGAATCTCGTGGGCCGGCAGCAGTCTGCTGTGGGGTCAGGTGCACTAAATACAGCAGTGTGGGTGAAAGCCCTTTTGGAGGGGCCGCCATCACCTTCATCACCCCTACTATCGCTTGGCCTCAGGCAAGACAACAGGGAAGGAACACAGCCCTGCCCATCAACAGAAAATTGGATTAAAGATTTACTGAGTATGGCCCTGCCCATCAGAACAGAATTCAGATTCTCCCAGCCAGTTTCTCCCATTATGAAACTTCCACAAGCCTCTTATCAGAAGACAGACAGAATGAAAACCACAATCACAGAAAATTAACCAAACTGATCACATGGACCACAGCCTTGTCTAACTCAATGACACTATGAGCCATGCTGCGTAGGGCCACCCAATACGGACAGGTCGTGGTGGAGAGTTCTGACAAAACGTGGTCCACTGGAGAAGGAAACGGCAAACCATTTCAGTATTCTTGCCTCAAGAACCCCATGAACAGTATGAAAAGGCAAGATAGTTAGCAGACCAATAAACAGCAAATGGTCGAATAATAAAAGAATCTGATCCTTGTTGGCATCTTTGATCAAAGTAGTGTTTTAGGAAAACAAATAAGTCTTCAGTGTGCATTCCATTTGGATTGGAGTGGGGTGAAGCAGAGAGCAGGTAAACTTTCGTTTCAGTGCCTGCTGCAATAGTTGTAATGCAATGACTTGAATTAAAGTAGTGAAAAGAAGGGATACAGCCAAGAGGCATCAAAGAGGAGAATTTCTTTTCTTTTTTTTTTTAGATGAAGAAACTTTTTTTTTTTTTCATCTCAGGTGTACATGAGTTCCCAATCTTGAACCACCCCCCCTCACCACCTCCCACTCCACATCAACTCTCTGGATCATCCCCGTGCACCAGTCCCAAGCATCCTGTATCCTGAACCGAATATANAGGGTGTCTCCTCACCGCCACCCCTCCCGACCCTCAAGGTGGGACAGCTCCTCCAGGCCCTCCCATGTCAGTGCAGCCACCGATCTTTGGATGCGAGTTGATCTTCTCAGTCCCCGACCCTGCCCTCAGACATGGGGACGTGGGGTAACTACTCTCGGGCAGGCTGAGTGCGCTGGACGTCGCAGCCACCCCTGCTGAGTGCTAATCAATCAGTGGCTCTTCCCAGCCCCTGACCTGGCCTCAGACGTAGGGTGGCTCCTCCCGGCCCCCAACCCTGGCCTCGGGCACAAGGTGGCTCCTCCCGGCCCCCGACCCTGACCTCGGACACTGGCTCCTCTCAGCTGTTCCCATGCCGTCGCAGCCTGATACTCTCGGCTGCTGCCCCTGACCTCGGAAGTGGGGTGCTTCCTCTCAGCGCCGCCACAGCCCGGGACTCTCAGCCGCTGTCTCTGTCCTCCGACGTGGGGTAGCTCCTCTCAGCTGCGCTGAGTGGGAAGTGGGGTGGCTCCTCTCAGCCGTTCCTGCGCCGTTGCAGCCTGGCCCTCTCGGCCGCTGCCCCTGACCTCGGAAGTGGGGTGGCTCCTCTCAGCCATTCCTGTGCCATCACAGCCTGGGACTCTCGGCCAAGGAGAATTTCTTATAAGAAGAAATATGGCAGCCAGAGCTCGATTTGGGGCACATTCTTACTCTTCCCTCTTCTGCGGCTTCTAGTGCTGGTAGCTGCTTGGATTGCATGCAATTTAAGAAAAAGATGAAAAGGAAAGAGCCAGTTACTCTAATAAATGTTTCATGAATACAAAGGCCTTGTGAATTGAACTTTTCCTTCTCCCCACTGATACAATTCTAGATATTACCTGACAGCAAAATATAGGCAATTAAAGAAGGTATTTCAAATCAGTGTTCCCCCAAACTGTGATTCATGAAATGTGAATTCCATGAGTTATTAATCCTGTGTCCGTGGGATTCTCCAGGCAAGAATACTGGAATGGGCTGCCATTCCCTTCTCCAGGGGAATTTCCTGACTCAGGGATCAAACCTGGGTCTCCCATATTGCAGGCAGTTTCTTTACCATCTGAGCCACCAGGCAAATAAATCTTAGATCAAAGGTGAGGAAACACATGTTTGGAACCAAGGTGAATTCAGAAATCTGGGTAAAGGTCCACCTTGCAGGACTTCTCAGAGCCTTCAATATCCAAGTGTAGAGTGCTAGAAATGTAGTCTGTATAAAATGTATGAAATGTAGGGTTCAGTGATTGCAAACATTTTATCACAGAGCATTTCACAGGAGTCTACTCTGTGGAGCATGTTTTGGGAAACACTGCTCTAAACAATGCTGTCACTCGAGGCTCTTTTTTCCCCTCTAGTATATCACACCATAGCTCAGTGTCCTCAGTGTAAAGGGCCCGTTATGGATGGGACTGCCAATTCCCTGGCGACCCATGAGCCTTTATGCAGTGATATTGACATCCCCATTTAAAATACTGAAGCAGAAAATGAGGCATACTACAGTATGAACAGAGCTATCCTCAGGAGACAGGGAGGAGGAGGAGAAATCTATGAGCCTGCCTCAGACCAGGTAATGGGCTCAATATTTGGCAAGACCAAGAGGGCACTGAGAGCTCACACTTGGAGTAGAACCCACCGAATAAATGGAATTTGCAACAGGCACCTCTGATAATGGAATTTTCAAGTGAGAAATGCAACTGCTCCTTCCCCGGGGAGAGTTTGTCTGGACTCATCTTCCCGGACATATGTTATTTTTTATTATGAGTCCCCAAGCAATGGTGGTGTCTGTATTTTACAGCAAGATTGTGCTGTGTTTTATGTCCAGGGTCTCTCCCAGGAGTCTCCCATTTTTGCACAACAGGTAACATGCTTTAGAAGTTGAGAGCACACATGGGAACCTGGGTTCCAATCTTGACTCTATACTTTATGGATTTTGCCTTTAAGAAGATATCTTAAGGTCTTTAGACCGCAATTTTCTCATCCATAAAGTGAGGATACTTATAATAGCTCCCTTAACAAACTATTTTGAGGCTTATCCAAACCCAATGCTGGGCAAAAAATAAATGCTTAATGTGTGTGTGTGTGCTCAGTTGCTCAGTTGTGTCTGACTCCTTGTGACCCCATGGACTGTAGCCCACCAGGCGCCTCTCTCCATGGGATTCTCTAGGCAAGAATACTCGGGTGGTTTACCATTTCCTTCTCCAGGGGATCTTCATGATCCAGGGATCAAACTTGCATCTCTGTCATCTCCTTCACTGGAAGGAGGATTCTTTACTTCTAGTGCTACCTGGGAAGCCCAAATCCTTAATACATGTAATAAAATACAAAAATTGTATGAACTTTCAATAAGTTACTGAATTATTTTTTGAAATACTGCCACACACTTTTAAAAGAAGGTGTTTCCAGGCAGAAGCTATGGCATGTGCAAATCTGTAGAAAGTGAAAAGAAAGTATTTGTTGCTCAGTCGTGTCTGACTCTTTGCGATCTCTGGACTGTAGCCCACCAGGCTTCTCTGACAATGGAATTCTCCAGGCAAGGACACTGGTGTGGGTAGCTATTCCTTTCTCCAGGGGATTTTCCTGACCCAGAGATTGAACCTGGGTCTCTTGCATTGCAGGCAGATTCTGAACCACAAAGGAGGAAATCTATTGACATGGGAGTGAATTGCAAACAGTGAACAGAGCTGGGCTTTAGGGTTCAACATAGATTGTAGCCAGCTATGGAAAGGAGTGTGTGCCATGTTGTAGAGCTTGGACCCTACATCCGTGGCAACTTACTGGAGGATCAGTTGTGGAAGAACATGGTTAACTCCTTGCCGACTAGAAAGGTCACTTTGGTTGGAGCATGGGACTGTGTGCGTAAGTGCCAACATTTGAGATCCTTCACCTTCATGTAGTTTGCTGTCTAATTTAAGATGTTAATTTGCTGATCCAATAGGTATTTACTACTGATGCATCATGATTGACATGATTGATTGGCTTGTGTGTGGTTATGACCATGAGTTTGAGCAATTTCTGTGTGATAATCATTACTGGTTTAGGCTAAGAAAGTTGAATACATACTATTTTTTCAGTAGAATATTATGCCCTTAATCTGCATACCAGATTTCTAATCTTGACATTTCATACAGCTCTGTGATGTGCTATAGTCTTCAAATAGTATCTTCTCCTGATTCTTCTGTGAGAACCCTGTTCTCCTTGGTCTCCAGCGGTGGCAGGTGCATGCCTGCCTCTGAAACTTGGCTCAGAGCATTTCCCATCCTCTAAATCTTCTCTATCAGGATTAACTTTTTCATTAGGGCATATCTCCTATGCGACAATGGCATCAAGTGCCCCAAACTTTTGCCGTCTGAGGTTTCTCTGTACTACTTTTAAATGTATTGTTTTTATCAGTTTGCTGGGAGTTAATTTTGCCAACTGCTTTACAAAAATGTGTCTCTCTTTCTGAATAAATTTTTGTTATAACTTGAGCAAGGTATGTCTGAAGTAGTGATGAGGTCTACCTGTCCTAGGATAATGGAGAAGGAGAAATAATAACTGAGGAATTGATGGAGTTTTGGGTAGGAAGGTCATGGAACTTTCTCTGCTGCAGGACTGGCCTTTGAGGCAAGTGCTATCCAGTTACAATATGCTCAAAAGCATAATGAAAGGAAAATTAAGAGTTTAATTCCTATTAGTATTTTTGGAAGTTTCATTAATCTCAATAAGCCTTGGTTTTTTCATCTGTAAAGTTGAAACAGGAGGAAGGGGGCAAGGCACAGAACCTTTAGAAGAATGACATAGGATGTGACAAAGACTGGTTAGAACCAACTGGGGCCAAATGGCAGAAGAAGTGACTTCCAGTAGACCTTGAGCTTCACTATATGCTCATTGTAATACGTTAGTATATAAATGAACCCACCGATGCCATGGCAGTTCTGAGGCCAACCACAAAAGGTCAAAAAGTGGATCGTGGCCCATTTCCTGGAAATTCTTTCTCCTTCCTCCAAATAATTGGAGTAACTCTTCTCATTCATTAGCCTATAAAATTACCTAGCCCATAAAAACTGACCACACCGTATTTCGAGGACTCTTGCCTTCTCAAATGGCCCACACTCTCTGTCTAGTGTGTTTCCCTCTAAATAAGTCCACTTCATATCTATCTCCAAATCTTTTCACGATGAAGCAAGAACCTTAAATTTACCAAGAACAAAGTACAGCAAAAAGAATTTTTTTTAATTTAAAAAACAAACAAAACCTATGTCTCATCAGGTTATTGTGGAAATTAAATCAATGAACTTACACAAAGCACTTAACACTATGATTGATGCATAATAACACTCAATAAACGATGGTTATTATTATTATTATAGTCCCTAAATGAGAGGTTACAATGAAGTGCTCCTGGAACTTAGAAATAAATTACCCTCTGTGAGAGAAAGCAGGAAAAATCAACACATAAAAAATGAGATTAACCATCTGTGGAATTAAGCTCTCCTCAAATGGTCTGCATGTCTGTGTGGCTGCAGAGCCTTGGGGATCACCCAAGTCTAATCAAGTAGGCAGTGGTATAACATTACAAAGGCCCAGCTGGAAGGTGATTGATGAAGAAAAAAAAAAAAAAGCAAAAACCTGAACTCCAATCAATTATATTAGCATAACTGAAGAAAGAACTTGTCTCAAGATAGTTGATGGACTCGGAGAAGGCAATGGAAACCCACTCCAGTACTCTTGCCTGGAAAATCCCATGGACAGAGAAGCCTGGTGGGCTGCAGTCCATGGAGTCGCTAAGAGTTGGACACGACTGAGTTACTTCACTTTGACTTTTCACTTTCATGCATTGGAGAAGGAAATGGCAACCCACTCCAGTATTCTTGCCTGGAGAATCCCAGGGACAGGGGACCTAGTGGGCTGCCATCTATGGGGTCGCACAGAGTTGGACACAACTGAAGCGACTTAGCAGCAGCAGCAGCAGAAAAAGAAAGGGTCAATGATCAAGGTTTTGCTATTTTTCATTCAGCATCCTGGAAAAGTGGGGGATGAAGAGAGTCGGAGGCCAGAAGGGAAAGCTAAGGACACAGAGACAGGAAGACAGAAAAGCAAGAAGAGATAATGGTAGAGAGATGGAGAGACAAAATGGAACAGAAAGTTGGGAAGAGAAAAGAAGTTGTATCCAAAATACATGGATATTCCGAGTACTGTTGGTGTTGTTTTTCAGTCCCTAAGTCATGTCCTATGTTTGCAACCCCAAGGACTGTAGCCTGCCAGGCTTCCCTGTCCTTCACCACCTCCCAGAGTTTGCTCAGATTCTTGTCCATTGAGTCTGTGATGCCATCCAACCATCTCATCCTCTGTTGCCCCCTTCTCCTGAACTAAGACGATGAAATTGTCTTTCCCTCAGAGAAAATCTAATATTGTTTCCTGTTCTTCCAAGCAATCTTGTGATCGCAATGTTAACTTTCAAGGCCAAGGGATATTTCTAACAGCTCATCTTATCTTAGTAACAGGACTCATCAGCTGGACTAATATGAGGCCTCAATTGTTGGAAGGGTGAAGTGACTCTGGGAGGACTTCCTGGTCAGTGCTGACTCTGGAAGTGCATAGACGAAGCGTGGAAGAGGAGTTCCTGACTACAGTTGATCATGGTTTGTCATGACTGATTAGAAACTATTCAATGCAGAGAAAGATTGAAGGCAGGAGAAGAAGGGAATGGTTGGATGGCATCACCGACTCAATGGATATGAGTTTGAATAAACTCCAGGAGTTGGTGATGGACAGGGAGGCCTGGCGTGCTGCAGTCCATGGGATCTCAGAGTCAGAAGCAACTGAGCGACTCAACTGAATGCAAAGATCATCTATTCCCAGTCCTTTCTATGCGGAACACTGGGTTACCTAGAAGATAACTGGGATGAGGCACTTGCCTTCCAGGAACTTTCAGTCCAGAAGCTCTANGGCCTGGCGTGCTGCAGTCCATGGGATCTCAGAGTCAGAAGCAACTGAGCGACTCAACTGAATGCAAAGATCATCTATTCCCAGTCCTTTCTATGCGGAACACTGGGTTACCTAGAAGATAACTGGGATGAGGCACTTGCCTTCCAGGAACTTTCAGTCCAGAAGCTCTATAAACTTGCACAGTAATCCTCAAATAATTGATGCCAGCAGGGATCAAGGTGCTCTGTTATCATGTAGAAAGCAAGGACTAATTCTGCTGAGGGGGCTGTCCTTGAGAGGTAGACGTGCTGGAGGAGGTGGAATTGGAAATGACACTTAAACAGTAAGGAGAGACAGATAATAAGCTGGGGATGACATTACAGATAGAAATTAGAACGTGAATAATAGGGATGTGTTTTCAATGGAAGGTGGTGGTGAACTGGAGATCATCTAGTGCCTTCATCAGTTCAGGCTGCTATAACAAGAGCTATGTTGCGGTTGTGTAGTCACTAAGACGCCAACACTTTTGNCATCAAGAGGCTCTTTAGTTCCTCTTCACTTTCTGCTATAAGGGTGGCGTCATCTACTTAGTCAAGGTTATTGATAAAGAAATGAGCTGAGAGCCACAGGCAAAGCAGAAATGTGGTTTTCATAGGTGAAGTCCAAGCATCCCAGAACATAGTGAAGAGGGTAAGATAAGAGAAAGTAGCTCAATAACCAAGACAAAACTTCATAAAAGGCACACAGAAGAACTGTTTGGGGCACTTTATACCTGGGAAAATGACCAACAATGACCATCGGTCAGGCAAGGCTTCATGGGCAAACAAATGATCTGATCGTTTCATTGTGGCTCAGGCAGATTCTACTGTGGGTCCTTCATTCATCATTCAATTGTTCACTCAATGATTATTTAAACGTCTGTTAGGTGCCAAGTGCTCTGTGAAACACTGGAGATACAAGGATGGGTATGACAAACTGGGTACCTATCTCCACAGAACTTGCTTTAGAGAAAAGAGAAAGAAAAATAAAGAACAACCACCAGAAATCCAGATATGAGTAAACTCTTGAAGGAAATAGAACAGGGCAGTGCAATCAAGCGATACAGGAAGAGGTTGAGGCCACATCAAATGAAGTCATAAGGAAGGTGATCTTTAAGAATGGGATATTTCATTGTAGACAGGAACACTGAGACAGCTAAGTAGTCACATAACTGGGGCGAGGGGTTGTGTGGTTGCTAGCACATATAGCCCATGGACGCTAGCACATACAGCAAGTGCAAAGGTTTCTATGTAAGGTCCAAACCTCTTGAGACTGAAAATGAATATTATTAATAATTTTGCCAACATGAAGATTGTAAATAAGGACTGCTCTAGACAATCAGGACATAGGGTCATCCCATTTTTAGTTGTTTTTCCTCTCCTTCCCCTGGAGATCCTCCCCGTTTGTAACCCCAAGCACTGCAACATGCCATACTTCCCTGTCCTTCACTATTTCCCAGAGTTTGCTCAAACTCATGTCCATTTAGTCAGTGATACCATCCAACCGTTCCCTCTTCTGTAGCCCCCTCCTCCTCTTGCCCTCAATCTTTTCCAGCATCTGGGTCTTTTCCAGTGAGTTGGCTCTTTGCATCAGTTGGCTGAAGTATTGGAGCTTCAGCTTCAGCATCAGTCCTTCCAGTGGGTATTCAGAGTTGATTGCCTTTAGGATTGCCTGGTTCGATCTCCTTGCAGTCCAAGGGACTCTCCAGAGTCCCTGTGGTGGTGCAATTTCAAATAGCACTACTTTCTTTCTTCCCTTTATCTCTGTGGTATGAGGAAGTGCGAGCAGGTGTGGGAATATCTGGTGAGCTTGGGAACGATGTGTGAGTTGACAGATTCTTAGGAAGCAGCATTTCTTGCAGGAGGCATATCCATTTAACCTGAATTTATCTAATCAGTGACTTAGCAGAAGAACTCAACTGAAAAAAATTGTGCATGTACAATGATAAAATTATATTAATTTTAAAATGAACTGATGCATATGCCCTTCCTTTCTGTGATCTATATTGCACATGCTCAGTCACTTTAGTCATGTCTGACTCTTTGCAGCCCTATAGACTATAGCNTTATCTAATCAGTGACTTAGCAGAAGAACTCAACTGAAAAAAATTGTGCATGTACAATGATAAAATTATATTAATTTTAAAATGAACTGATGCATATGCCCTTCCTTTCTGTGATCTATATTGCACATGCTCAGTCACTTTAGTCATGTCTGACTCTTTGCAGCCCTATAGACTATAGCCCACAAGGCTCCTCAGTCCATGGTATTCTCCAGGCCAGAGTACTAGAGTGGGTTCCTCCTCCAGGGGATCTCAGAGGATATTCCTGGCCCAGGGATCAAACCCACCTCTCCTGCATCTCCTGCATTGCAGGCAGATTCTTTACTGCTGAATCGTCAGGGAAGGGCCATGATACATATTATATATGGTTACGTATGATATATACTTGTATAAAAATACATTTCTAATGTAAATTATATACATAAAATACACATATATCTTATATGTATGTATCTACTTATCTGTCTTGCTATAGCTGGTCTACTACCCCTAGTTAGATTATAGGCTGTTCATCTCATAAACAGTGGTTTGCATGTAAGATCTAAACCAAGAATACTTTTTGATTGATCTGTGTGGCATGTGAGATCTTAGTTCTCAGACCAGGGATTGAACACCTGCCTCCTGCACTGGGAGTGCAGAGGTTTAACCACTGGACAACCAAGGAAGTCCCAAACCAAGGTATTTTGAGACTAAAAAGGGATATTATTACTAATCTTGCCAAGATGATGAATGGAAACGGGTACTGTCCTGGAGAATCGAGAAATGTGGTCATTCTATTTTTAGTTGTTTACATCTGCTTTCCCTGACACCTAGTTTTCATACCAAGAACCATGAGAACTTGAAAACTGTTAACTGAATTTGAAAAGTTTGCTCTCTCCCACAGTTTGGGGAGAAATTTGTAGATTTTAAGTCCTATGTGCTAACCCTCACTTTGCCAACAGCTTGTTTGATTTTGGACAAGTCATTAGCCATCCTAGGACATCACTTTGGTCATAGTAAAATAAAAGTTCATGGTGAGCATAGAGGAGATGACCCACTAGGAGGATCTTGTACTTTAAAAAATGAGAACCCTGTCCTCTGTTAAAAGCACTCAAGCCAATGGGGCCATTAGGGTGCTGGAAAAGGCCCTTTCCTCCTTCCTCCCTCCCTTCCTTCCTTCCTTCATTCCATTCTTATTCCACAGTTCATTCATCATCCATCCATCCATCAGCCATCCAGCCCTATGGAAATCCGTGGTAAAGGGTCAGGCCATCCAAGTGACTAAATTACATCATGCAGACCCCAGTATTACTATGTCTCCCCAAATAATTCTATATTAGTAAAATCTGCCTACCCTAAACATTAAAGGTGATGACAGCCTTTGGGTTAGTGCTGACGCTGCTGGACACAGTGATCATGCTATAGTTATACTGTACTTATTACACACAATATAATGAAACCTATATGACTAAATCCATCATTGACTATAGTAAATATATTTCACCTGACTTCTGCATTTCACCTTCCTCTGGCCTCTTAGGAATAGAATTTATCATATCATTTACCCTCAGATGAAGGCCAATTTCTCCTTACTACACTTTTCTTCCTTCACTTTCTTCATGTTATTAACATATTCATGCAGTTTTATTTTTTCCAGAGGGTTTTTCATGTTCTAATTTTATTTCAAAACAAATGCATATGCATATCCATTTATGGGATTTAGAAGACACTGAATCAGAGATCAGGGAGGTTGATTAAGTTGCTCAAAGATGCTCAGGTGGTAAGTGACAAATAGGACATTTTAGCCCAGGAATTCAGTGTGTGTTATTTTGAGAATATATTTATACTCAGTTTTTTTTTAAATCATGTATAATCTAGAAAAAAATTATTTCTCTGAACAGTCATGTCTTTTCAAAAATGACCTGTCTCATTTGGGTTCTCCAGATTGAACCTAATTCTGTAGGAATATGCTAATAGTTTCTACAGCCCAGTTAAGACCTTCCAATACCCTAAGTGCCAAAATATTATATTCACAAACCCCCTTATGTGCGGCACTTTTGATCTAAACATGAAACGAACACAGATGCTAAGGTTAAAGTAGCCTAAATTTTCTGTTATTACCAGCTTCTGGTAGGTTCACTGAAGATGAATCTGTCTCAGTTATCTTGCTTTTATCCTTCATTTATTTGAGCAGTGCTCTCACTGCTGATCCTCTACATATATACTTGCTCTGTTATGGGAAATCAGCTCTGACGTTCTCTCTGGATCTCATCAAATGAGAGAATTGGACCAGATCATTCCCAAGTGCATCCAAGGTATCTCATCTTCTGAGACATTGCTGTGACCCTACCCAGCTTCGGCAGGGACCAGATTCAGAGAAGCTGATTTTTGTCTGAGGCTACAGTGGAGGACAGATGCCCAGGCTTGCCAAGGGCTCTAGGCTCTGGAGTCCCCAGCATAAAGGACACAAAACTCCTTTTTATTTCAAAAATCCTCCTAGTTCACTCTCTTCCCAAAGGAGTTGGTGTCAGGTTACCCTTTCTGCTTCCCAACTGGTGCAGTGGTAAAGAATCTGCCTGCCAAGGCAGCAGACCCTAACTCAATCCCTGGGTCAGAAAGATCTGCTGGAGGAGGAAAAACAACCCACTGGAAAATCGCATGGACAGAGGAGCCTGGCAGGCTATACAAAGAATCTGAGTGACTATGCACACGTGCACATACACTCACCCTTTCTGCCAGTGGTATGGATTTCAGATAATGTACTCCAACACACTCAGTGCATCTCCTTTTTCAGGGAGCTTCTGCAGCTTTAGAATTCCTGAGTCTATTTATCAACACCTCCCCAAACTCCTCGAGGGTGGCCCCATATGCCACATCAACTTTAATTAACTTATTTGTTTACATTAAGTTGCATTTTGAGGGAAAATGAGAGACAGAGACAGCCTATGCCTAAGGGAGAACNCGTGCACATACACTCACCCTTTCTGCCAGTGGTATGGATTTCAGATAATGTACTCCAACACACTCAGTGCATCTCCTTTTTCAGGGAGCTTCTGCAGCTTTAGAATTCCTGAGTCTATTTATCAACACCTCCCCAAACTCCTCGAGGGTGGCCCCATATGCCACATCAACTTTAATTAACTTATTTGTTTACATTAAGTTGCATTTTGAGGGAAAATGAGAGACAGAGACAGCCTATGCCTAAGGGAGAACTGTAAATAGATGTCCCTTTTATTGCCACTGATGTGTTCAGTCAGTTATTATCACTGTGTTCAATTGCTCAATTGTGTCCAATTCTTTGAGACCCCATGAACCATAGCCCGCCAGGCTCCTCTGTCCATGGCATTCTCCAGGCAAGAAGACTGGAGTGGGTTGCCATTTCCTCCTCCAGGGGATCTTCCTGCCCCAGGGATCAGACTAGCATCTCCTGCATTGGTGGGTTCTTTACCCCTGCATCAGCTGGGAGGCCTGGCTATNTGCTCAATTGTGTCCAATTCTTTGAGACCCCATGAACCATAGCCCGCCAGGCTCCTCTGTCCATGGCATTCTCCAGGCAAGAAGACTGGAGTGGGTTGCCATTTCCTCCTCCAGGGGATCTTCCTGCCCCAGGGATCAGACTAGCATCTCCTGCATTGGTGGGTTCTTTACCCCTGCATCAGCTGGGAGGCCTGGCTATGTGACATTTAATAGCCAGAGAGTTACCCCAGTGGCAGCTACTTCTCTGCACATCCATTTGGGCCAGACAAGAGACCATGGGACACACCACTTTTCTCTACCAGCTGTGCAGGGCCCAGATCACCCTGCTCTCCACGTATCCCAGAACCCCTTAGATATCACCTTGCATTCCTGGAGGATAAGAGAATGGATTTTTCAAGGTTCCTATGTCATCACTCCCCTGCTGGTTAGACAAGGCCTCTGTAGTGCTATGTAGGGTGGGTTACCCTTCTGCTGAGTGAAGGTTCCAGCCACTATACTCTCCCTGACATAGACTCTCTGGATAACCTTTTTGAATCCCTTGATGAAAGGAAAAGTTCTGTCCTCATCGTAATCAGCCAACAAGGAAGGATACGGGTCTCTATATCTGGTGAACTTCTGGGTTGTGCTATTTTACCTTGCCCTTTATTGACTTGATCAGTTATTCTTCCTTTTCATAAATATTTACAGAGTCACTGGGGAGTTCCAGGTAATTTCTTAGGTGAAGACAGATCAGACGTAGTTCCTATACTTCCATGTACCACATTTTCCAGTAATATTGTCCAGAGAAGAAAATAGATCCTAGAGAAAGTTATACAAGATAACTGAACAGTGCTGATGGGCTGTGTGTGAACATCCTTTCTGGTGAGCTCTGGTGAGAAACATCTTTTCTGGTGAGTTATGGAAACTGTCCCTAAAACTTTTGAGCAGCATCTATTATGAACATGAGCTTTGGATGAATAAATCCCTCCTCTACTGCTCCTAACCTCTCCAAGACCCTGACTCTTCATCTCAAAAGCAGGAGATAGAATAACTACCACATAGGACTGTAGCAAACAGGAATGAAATCTACAAAGCATCCAGCAAGGTGCCTGATACAAGGTAATCTTAGCTCCTTTTGATCTCAATGTTAATTTTAATTACCAAAAGATGAATGAGTGGAAAGGAAGGGGAAGAGTATCTAGAAGACAGCACAACATAAACAAAGGTGTGGGGACACCCATTCCCCTCATGCAGCCCCCTTGGACTACAAAATGTGAGACCTGGTCATGGACTAGGGATGGTGGGACATGGCAGGAGGGACATTTGGATACATTTGGGTATTTGGGGAGCAGCAGACTGTTCACATTGCCTTCCGGACCTCGTTTCCAGAGACCTGGCGTTGACCGCCAGCCTACAGTCCCTTCTTCCCTTGCTCCAGCCCTCATTCAATGGACTATCCCATTCTCATTCAAAGGCTAAGCATGCCTTTCCTCTAATTCCAGCACTTTTATTACACAATCCAATGGGTCATCTGACTGATAATCTCAGCATTGGAAGATCCTTATCAGACCCCAGAGAAGGATTTTCTGTTATACAGCTGGGGCTATTTATTTATTTGTGTACCAAGGAATCTTGTTTTTTGTTCAATGAAGATTTTCCGTGTTTTGGCCTGCAGCAATATCCAGAGAGAGGGAGAGGGAAAGAAAGAGAAAGATATTCCTGTAGAGTGCAGGGACAAGGCTACCATCAAATGCAATAATAAAAAGATAAAATCTAACATAACTAACACTGTTGAGTGTGGAGAAGCATTGCTAAGATTAATAGAAGCTTAGCTGTGGGCGCTTTGAAAAGCTCCAGGGATGTTTTAACATACAGGACAGGGTGGATATTGCTGGCAGCTCCCAATTTTAAGTTGCAGTGCATGAGTGAGGAAAGGGGTGCAGAGTGCAGAGAGAGCAATGTCTTCCTAACTCCATAGCGTCCTCCCTGGAGGCTCGGGGGTAAAGAAGCTGCCTGCAGTGCGGGAGATGCAGGCTCCATCCCTGGGTTGGGAAGATTCCCTGGAGAAGGAAATGGCAACCCCTCCAGTATTCTTGCCTGGGAAATCTTATGGATAGAAGATCCTCGTGTGCTACTCTCCACAGAGTCTCAAAAGACTTGGATTTGACTAAGCGACTAAACAACAGTGACTCCATAATCAAAAATGAAAACAGCTTCTGGCTAAGAGGGATGGGGCAGACCGGAGCCATCCCAGTAGCCTCCCATTTCCTGCCTTCATCAGGGCTGAGTATGTGATAACTGCTGAGGACAGGCAGTGGATGACGATCGAACGGGTGAGATGCCTTCCATGGAACATTCCAGACAGGTTTGCAACAGCTAAAAGTCTGACATGGAGATGAACCAGAAAATGTTAATGTGTTCAGCAGGAAGGTGGGCAAACTTAAGCTCTTGCAATTTAACAGAGCTCTTGAGGCCACCCCAGCACCTAGGGGAAGATTTGGGTTAATCTACTTCAATTTTNCGAACGGGTGAGATGCCTTCCATGGAACATTCCAGACAGGTTTGCAACAGCTAAAAGTCTGACATGGAGATGAACCAGAAAATGTTAATGTGTTCAGCAGGAAGGTGGGCAAACTTAAGCTCTTGCAATTTAACAGAGCTCTTGAGGCCACCCCAGCACCTAGGGGAAGATTTGGGTTAATCTACTTCAATTTTATTTTTTCTGGGCTTTTTTGTTGTTTTTACATGAGTTCTATTCCTCATTGGTAGAGAAACCCTTGCTGTATCAAATGTCCTCTTTGGGCTTTGGAACTTCATTAATTAGCATCTTTTAAAAGGATGGGTAATATTCTTTTCTTCCTTTTCCGAGCCATTTCCCCAAGCCCTAATTTTAATAAAGCTGGTGTTCATGAACATTTGAATTTTAAAGCCCTTGGTTATAAGAAAGACAGAAGATGCATTTTAAAGGAGAGCCAATCAAGGATGACTCCAATGGTGAACAGGACTTCTCTGCTTTTATGAATCTACTTTTAAAGATCCAATATTATCTTAAGACTTTTTTTTTCTTGCAGATATAGCAGAGAGCAACATAAAAAAAAAATCTAAAGACTTGATTAGGTGGGTAGAGACTCCAGGGAAGAGTTAGAAGAGTAACTCTAACATACTTCAGTGTGGGTGGCAATTTCGTTTAAAATAGAACAATAATAAACCTGTTTTTATTTTTTATTTTTTTTCATGGATAAGCACTGTTTTTCAGGTGGCAAAGGTGAGCCATTTAAGAGCTTTTAAAAAAGAGAATATACAACTAAAACTCTTTAAGATTCCCAATTGTTCACAGAATTTATGCAGAGATGAATTCCTTTGCCAGTATAGACTGTTAAAGGCAAAATGGTTGAAAATCAACTCGACAGTTACCCACCTGCCTGGTGCAAGGTTGTGCGTTTCCCCAGCAACTGGGATAACATCATAACCACTTACTATAGTGCTGCTGAGCCTGCAGCCCCCTGGGTAGCTTCAGGTGGTACTGATGCTATCAGCTGTTGCCAGGGCAACACAAAACCTTGACCTTCGGAGGCCTACCAGGCAAGGAGTGGAGAAATACAGCTTTTGAGTCCTCCTTGGAGGTCTGTTTGTGAAGAAAGGGGTATCCATCTGCCACTGGATGCTTATTAAACCACAGACACTTAAAAGTAAATACGTGCTTCCTAAATAATAGATGCATGCTTGCAAGTGGTCTCCTCGTTGTAGGCAAAGGGGGCTTTTCTATTCGCAAACGGTAAATATTTTTTATCTTCTCTATGGAATCTACTCCTTGACTAGTGGCAGTGGAATTCTTCCCCTCAGCCCCGCCCTCTCCACCCCCCCAAAATACTCACCAATTCCTCAAGTTTCATTCTCTCCAGGACCTGGAACCTGGAGAATGGATTAAAGACATTTCTGTAGTTTTCTTAAAATATTTTACACACAGGAGAGCTGAGGTCCAGGAGCAGTGGGGTGAGCTGTCCAAGGACACAGACATCAGGGGAATGAAAAATAGGTTGTGTTTTCTTGAGTGAATCTTTTATATTAATTTTATTTCTTAAGTTTTGACTGTACTGAGTCTTCCTTACAGCATGGGCTTTTCTCTAGTTGCGGCCAGCAGGGGCTACCCTGTAGGGGTGGCGCGTAGCTTCTCACTGGGGTGACTTCTCTTATCTCAGAGCACAGGCTCTAGGTGTGCGGGCTTCTGTAGTTGCGGCTCCAGCTTTCTAGAGCACAGACCCAGGAGATGTGGCACACGGGCTTAGTTCCTGCGCTGCATGTGAGCTCTTCCTGGGTCAGGGATCAAACCCGCATCTCCTGCACTGGCGGGCAGATTCTTTACCACGAAGCCACCAGGGAAGCCCTCTTGAGTGTATCATATTTCATCTGAACCCATACTGACTGTGTTGCCCTTTGTGAGTTTCATACTTATCATGGAGGCCTTTCAGTTTTCCTTTCTGCCAAATATTTTCTTGATTTGTAAGAAACCATCATTTCTGAAATCTTTCTATACTGTTTTTGACCCAGTCATCATTGTCTTCTATCCTAAGTGTTTCAGAAGAGAAGACGGGGGGTGTCTGATTATACGCCTATTGGCTTATGATGACCCTGATTGCCTCCAGTTTGGGGTCAAAAAGAATAGATCCTAGTCATTCTTTAAAGTATATTGGATCTCTTGTCATTGAAAGCATTCAGAACACATCACTCTAAAATATACCACTTTGGTACATTGATTATTTTGACCTGAAGACACTTGAGAAAGAACAGATACAGGAAAAGCTTTCTGATCTCCGTCTTTCTATCTAAAAGCAGGTCATAAAATTTCTCATGAGAAAGGTCACCTCATGTACCAGGAAGAGAACATGCTTTTCCCTGGAAACTGAGAGTCAATGCTGAAGAGTATCTGTACAAACAAATCTTCTACAATCAACCTTATCTTCTATTACTTACCCCCTCGTATTTCCTAGTCAGTGTCCTACAATTTACTGCCCCTGTTGCCCAAGCCACTTTGTCTGGTCACAGTGTATTGTTTGTTTACAGAGCTTTTGGACCTACTGGCTTCTCTGGGTCTTCAGTTTTCTTATGAAGGCTCCCATGCACATAAAATTATTAAGTGCGATCTCTGTGCTTTTCTCCTATGAACCTCTCCTTTGTTAGTGTAATTCTCAGGCCAATCACTGAACCTAAAAGGGTAGAAGGAGGATTTTCCTGTGCTGCATCGTCGCAGAGATCCTATCAGGAAGGGCACTGTTTGGCATCCTGAATACTGGGGAATCAAAGGGGTGGACTCAGTCATTGAAACCATGTCAGCCATGAAGAGAAGAGAAGACAACCATTTCATGAATATCTTAAAGAAATGTCATGGACATTTTGAATCTGCCTTTTAGGCAGGTAAGAGTCAACCTTTCTTTCCTCATTAATCGAGCAGGGGCAATGCTTTCTACCTAGCTACAGACTGGTAAGGACCATCAGCAACATGCTTAGACTTTTATTGATTACTGTATGCCGCCTGCCCCTCAAAGTCTGGAGTATTCTGATGCTTCTCAATGACTAATTCTAGTCGTTAGTCTGACTGGGTTAGTTTTATGATGGCAATAATAAGGTATTGGGAGGACAGAAGGATTCTGAAGGACTCATCCTTTTGGAAAAGCCTCATTTATTTGCAGTGGCTCTATCTTACTGCTGGCACAACAGGGTAGGTGATTGCTGGGAGGGAGCAGTAAGACACTGTTTTAGGTGTAAATGATAAAGCCATGTTGCACCCAGTGAATATATAATGGAGAAGATCAGACCATTACTGGGCATTAAGACAGAATAAACCAAGCCTTGAGTATATGCTTGGTCCACACTGAAAGACTCTTTGCATGATTCCATTCCTCATGAAAGAGAGTAAGTCTTTACTTTGCTTCTGGTAATCGCATTTCTGGACACAATTGCCTATTATCTCTAGGCATCCCACAGGTGGAGACATTGGACTCTCTTGAGAATCTGAGGTAGCAGCTCAGCTTTTCACTTCTTTGTAGCATTAAATGCCATAATGCTGAGTAATCAGCATGTTTTCTGAATGAATGTGGTATGCCATCTGCGATTTGTTTACTCGGGCCCATGAGCTCCATTCCTCCAAAGGTGAAGAGCAGTGCTTTTCAACAGAGATTTGAAATGGGTTCTTTACAGAGGCTTGCTTGTTGCTTACAAAGGCAGAGACCATTAAAATGCAAAGAACTTGAAAAAAATAAAAGAACTCACTTACTCTGGATCACTGATGATCATTCTTGAATTGATGTAATTTACTTGAATTGTTGAATGGAATTTAGAGTTCTGGGTTTCACACTCAGCTTATAAGTACTTTTATTTTTCTGCCACTTTGACTCTCTCCAAAGCTACAGTGTACTTTCTAAGGTGGATTCAAGAAGGTCTGATGAATGAAAATCCAAATTTGCAAAACAAATGAATTAGTGAACCAGTAGTCCAACCAGAGAGAAAATTCACAGTATGGCTCCTTAAATAAAATAATGCTTCCCATTGAGTCTGAAATGGAATTTGATTTTTCCCATGCATAGGTGAAGAAACTGAGATTAGAACTGTCTCCCAACATAAAAATTTGATTCACATACAACCTTTAAGGAATACATGTATTATGTAAAACACAGTGTGCCTGCCTTACAGAGATTGATGTCAGAGACACAAATTCTCAGTGGGAAAACTGTTCTCAAATCTGAGATCTAGTTGTAAAATCCTTTGGGGTTTCCCTGGTGGCTCAGAGGTAAAGAATCCACCTGCCAAAACAAGAGGCATGGGTTCAGTCACCATGTCGGGAAGATCCCTGGAGAAGGAAATGGCAACTCATTCTAGTATTCTTGCCTGGACACTCCCATGGACAGAGAAGCCTGATGGGCTACAGTCCATGGGGTTGTAAAAGAGCCAGACATGACTTAGCAACTAAACCACAAATGTGAAATCCTTGAGTGCCCCAGAGGTATTGTAGCTCCACTTATAGATCTTCCGCTAATAACCAAGGGCTTCCCTTATGGTTCAGCTGGTAAAGAATCCACCTACAATGTGGGAGACCTGGGTTCAATCCCTGGGTTGGGAAGATTCCCTAGAGAAGGGAAAGGCTACTCACTCCAGTATTCTGGCCCAGAGAATTCCATGGACTGTATAGTCCATGGGGTTGCAAAGAGTCAGACATGACTGAGTGAATTTCACTTTCACTTATAATCAGAGATTTTGTCTCTGTTTCCTCGATGTACCACCAAACTGTGTGCATCTGCTAGGTCACTTCAGTTGTGTCAAACTCTGAGACCCCATAGGCTGCAGCCCATCAGTCTCCTCTTTCCGTGGGATTTCCCAGGTGAGAATACTGGACTGGGTTGCCATGCCTTCCTCCAAGGGATCTTCCTGATCCAGAGATTGAAACCACATCTCTTTCATTTTCTGCACTGGCAGGCAGGTTCCTTATCACTAGTTCGACCTGGGAAACCCACAACCAAACTAAGAAAAGCCAAAGTGGCATCTTCTGGAAATATCTGAGCATTTCTCCACAAGTAGATTCCCAACTAGGGCAACAGAATGAAGAAAGAGGAGGTATGTGAATGACTACACTTACTGCCAGCCCAAAGAGACCTTGTTTGTGATGGGACTTCATTCTCTTGGCCAATGTTAGCTGACTCAGAGGTGGGTCATGCCAAATGTATTTGCCCTTAATCTAGTTTTAATTTATTGACATCAAGTCAGTCCAGTGGTTGTGAGTATGGGGACTAGAGGGTTATAGAAACTTGGGCCTGGTAATTATTTTCAATTACATGAATAGTGATAAGGAAAGAGAAAAAAACTAGTGTGAAGAAAGTTTGGAGAGCTTCTTAGAAGTAACATAGAGAAGCCATGTCTAAGAGAATTTCTGTTTGAAAACTTTTCAGTTTTGCAAANTATCTGTACCAACTTTACAGTATATCAGTACCAACTATCTTAGTATACATAGCATGACAGAGTTGGGATGGGCCAGAGGCAGGTGCTGGTGAGATGAATGAGCTGGGAATGGTAAGAAATAGGGGAAAGTTTTGCACATAGACGTGGACTGTATTTCATTTGCCATAAACATAGCCTTTCTTGAATTCTGAATTCAATTGCAGATTTTTCAAAAAGAAAAAAAAAAATCCTAAAACAGATCTCTTGTTATCTAAGCCTTTGCCTCGAGTCTCTCCACACTCAGAAAAAGAGAAATAGGGCAGTTCAGTTCTTGTTGGTACATTACCATGGAGACGGCTTCCACAGTATCTTCAGCCCTGACTCACCCCTGCAGGGGTCTCCAAACTTAATTATTTATTAATAGGCTTTTACCAGGGCAGTCTCCAGGGGTGGAACATCTTGCTTTCAAGGCGAGACTGTGAAGAGAAGCAGAGGCAGAAAATACTATGCAATTACAAAGAATTAATTAGAGCTTCTGTAAATGTACCGACAAACATGCCTTAGGACAGCCTGCAGTGGGATTTGAGGGTACTCAGGTGTCTGGGAGAAGACAGGAAAGTGGACAGTAGGTCTCCAATAATCATTTCTCCTGTGACACTGCAAGAGTCCTCCACGCTGTTCCTTCCCTGAACTAATTTTTCAAGATGGATTAGTAAGCTTCACCTTCAGAGAAACAATTCAGGAATTCACCCTAATATGTATATTCTGTGCATATATATATATATATATATATATAGTGTTTCCATCCTTGGACACCCTTCTAAGCATACCACAATAGCCTTAGCTATACTAATTAATTAATTAATGGGGATTGCTTAGAAATGATAGTGGTAGAGTTAGGTCTTACAGGGAAATGTGATTCCTAGGTTACCAATTTACGTGATTGCACATGAATTTTTTTTCTATATGTTTAAACCTAATGAATGGAAATAAAGTGGGAAAAGCACAAAGGTATTTGATTAACTTGTTAATTAACTTATTAACTCATCCATTCATTTATCTATTCAATACAGATCTCTTCATTCACTTAACTATATTTACTGAGAATTAGATGCTGGTTTGAATATCACACAGTACTTGACGCAACAGACATGAGACAGGTACTTAGGTCACTAAATTCATGGTAAAAGGTTATTAGTTACCTTACAATATACACTGGTGAAACATTGTGATAAATGGCATAATGAATGAGGTCACATTGAACTCACAGAGTGATTAGTGATACTTTGTGTCTGATAATGAATTAGTTACCTGCTGATAGCCTTTTCAACTCTGTCTGAAGAAGATCTGAATCTCTGTGGAGGAGTCAACTAATTTCCATGTTATTTTGCACAACTAATGCACAAAATCTTACCTTAGTCCCACTGTTGACTTTCATTTTCTTGAGGGCTATGTGATATATCTATAGGCTGTAAGTAAATCATCAGAGATCTAACAGAAAATTCATTCTGTCCGTTAACAGACTGAAGTTTATACCTCCAATCCTTTCGAGTGAGGTATAATTACTTGGCACTCCAGATTCTGATGTGTTAAAAGTTGAGTCTAGGTTATAAAAAGGTACATACAGAACACTCCATAGTACCTTAGATCTAGAAAGAACTTGTATGTCATAAAACCAATAAAGGCTACTGTGTCTTGGTTGTTTATTAGATGTTAGACTCTTTACTTAATATATTAGTTCCTACTGTTAAAACCTACAAGGCAAGTAAGATTAGTTTCACTGACGAGGAATTTAAGCCTGGAAATAATGATAAACAGGTTCAGTATTCCAGAGTTGGTTAGAATGTTGGAAAGAAACCCAGTTGTGTCTAACCCCAAAGCCAGAAAATATTTGACTGGACTCTGTGATCCATTCTGGGCTCAATTCCCTCATTCTTTAGATAGGAAAATTAAGACTCAGACATTTGAGAAAGCCCATATTCATTCTTGATCAAAAGATCTTAACAATCCAGGAAGAATTTGATCAAGAACATTATCTAAAATTAGTAGCCAACATCATAATTAGCAGTAAGCCTTTAAAATAATTCTCACTGAACTTAGGAACACTTCAGGATTCATGCAATCAATACTATTATTTAACATTGATTTGAAATTTTAGTGATGAAAATGAGAGAGAGAAATTAGAATTATAAGAAACAGTAAAAAGAAGGAAAAGTTCATAATTGATCTCTTGATAAAACCAAATGGAACAACAAAAATTCTAATAAAGCAAATGCCAGAGTTTGGAATATTGGCTGGTTTCAAACTATATATTCAAAAGCAAAAGCTATGGAAATGCAAGGGACCCAGAATAACTAAAATGATTTTTAAAAAAAGAAGAACAAATTTAGAGCTCTCACACTTCCTAACTTCACAATGTGTTACACAGTCTTAGTAAACAAGACAAGGTGATACTGGCCCAAAGACAAACACGTCGATCAAAAGAACAGAACTGGGAGTCTGGAAACAGCTCTCGTCTTTATCATCAAATGACTTTTGGCAACGGTGCCAAGACAATTTCTTGGGGGAAAGAAGTCTTTCCAGCCAATGGTGCTAAGATAACTGGATATTCAGATGCAAAGGAATGAGCTGGATCCCTTCCTGATATTCCACACATAATAATTAACTCAAATTGGATCACAGACCTTAAAGAGCCCGAACTGTAAAACTCTTAGAGGAAATAATAGAAATAAAGCTCCTTGATCTTGAATCAGGCAAACCTTTCTTATATTTGACATGAAAGCACCTGGGACAAAAATAGAGATGGACTTCTCTGGTGCCCCAGTAGTTAAGAATATGGGGCACAGTTTCTATATCTGGTCAGGGAAGCAAGATCCCGCATTCCACATGGTGCAGCCAAAAAAATAAAAAGAAGAGGAAATTACCTATTAAAGAAAGAAATAGATATATTGGACTTCATAAAAATTAAAAGGGTTTCCCTGGTGGCTCAGTGATAAAGAATTTGCCTGCCAATGCAGGAGACACGAGTTTGATCCCTGGGTCAGGAAAATCCCTTGGAGAAGGAAATGGCAACCCATTCCAATATTCTTGCCTGGGAAATCCCATGAAGAGAGAGCCTAGAAGACTACAGTTCAAAGGGTCACAAGAGAGTGGGACACAACTTAGAAAGTGAAAAGTCATCCCATAGAATGAGAGAAAATATTTGCAAATTAATATCTAAAAAGATACTGGTATCCAGAATACATAATGAACTCTGACAGCCCAATAATGAAAAATGAAAATAAAAGCATACTGGAATTTGACTAGACATTTCTTTTAGGTAGTTAAAGAAGAGGCCAAAAGACATGTGGAAAGATATATAATTAACCATTAAGGAAATGCATATCAAAACCAAAACGTGATACCATTTCAACACCATGCTGCTGCTGCTAAGTTGCTTTAGTCGTGTCTGACTCTGTGCAACCCCATAGATGGCAGCCTACCAGTCTCCCCCATCCCTGGGGTTCTCCAGGCAAGAACATCGTAAGTTGACTATAGTCAAAAAGCGAGATGATAAGTTATATCCAGGAGTGATATTGTAACCCTTATACATTGCTAATAGAAATGTAAAACAGTGCAGCTACTTTGTTGAACAGTTTGGCGAATTCTTTAAATGACAAATATAGAGTCACCTTACATGACTCAGCAATTCCACTTGTAGGCATGTACCCAAGAGAATTGAGAACATACCTAAAAAAACTTGACCATGAATGTTTCTGGCAATATTATTCATAACAATCAAAACCTGATAACTCTCCAAAAAAGTCATTAGCTGATGGATGGATAAATCAGTATGGTGTATCTATACAATAGAGTATTATTTTTCAATAAAGTGGAGTAGAATACTGATACGTACTACAATATGGGTAGATCTTGAAAGTCTTCTTCTAAGTGAAGGAAGCCAGTCACAAAAGACCACATATTGTATGAGTTCATTTATATGGGATATTTAGAATAGGCAGATCTGTAGGAACAGAAAGTAGATAACTGGGGAGTTAGAAAAGTAGAGCTACTGGGAGTACAGAAAGTGGAGCTACTGGGGAGGGACTGTCAGCAGGCATTTTTCTTTTTAGGGGGGTGGAAATGTTCCACATTTAGGTCATAGTTATGGTTTTGCAATTTTATAAATGCACCAAAGGCTTTGAATTGTTCAGTTTATATGGATGACTTATTGGATACGAATTATGCTCAGTAAGATGTCTTTAACAAAGCAACAGCTTTTGTGTGTGTGTGTGTGTATATATATATATATATATATATGCAATTATGTGAAAAGCATAACAAAATTCTCTCATTAAAAGCAGTACACAATGAAAATGCTCATAGTTATACAAAACAAAATACATGTCTATTTATTCATTCTTTCTTGTATCAAATATTTATTAAGCAGCTGTACTATGCCTGAAATGGATCTATGACCTTGATATGCATTAGTGACCAAAATGAAGAACCCTAGTTTATATGTAGAAAGCCACAAAACTCCACTAAAGAAAGATGTAAACAGGCCTCTTCTCCCTAAAATATTGATATATTGACAGTTTCAATACAATTTTTGAAACCTGCCAAAAATGTTTACAATATTTTTTTTCAGTCAAAACCATCCCCATGTCTAAAAAAACACACAAAATACTAACTTATATACATATAGTTCCTTCAGTTCAATTCAGTCGTCCAGCTGTGTCTGACTCTTTGTGACCCCATGGACTGCAGCACATAGGTCTTCCTGCCCATCACCAACTCCCGGAGCTTGCTCAAACTCATCTCCATCAAGTCGGTGATGCCATCCAACCATCTCATCCTCTGTCATCCCCTTCTCCTCCTGCCTTCAAGTTTGCCCAGCATCAAGGTCTTTTCAAATGAGTCAGTTCTTCACATGGGTGGGCAAAGTATTAAGGTTTCAGCTTCAGCATCAGTCCTTTCAATGAATATTTAGGACTGATTTCCTTTAGTATTGACTGATTGGATCTCCTTGCAGTCCAAGGAACTCTCAAGAGTCTTCTCCAACACTACAGCTCAAAAGTATCAATTCTTTGGCGCTCAGCTTTCTTTATAGTCCGACTCTCATATCCACACACGACTACTGGAAAAAACAGCTTTGACGAGATGGACCTTTGTTGGCAAAGTAATGCCTTTGCTTTTTAATATGCTGTCTAGGTTGGTCATAGCTTTTCTTCCAAGGAGCAAGCGTCTTTTAATTTCATGGCTGCAGTCACCATCTGCAGTTCCTTAATAGGATGAAATATATCTATCCCAGCCCTCAAACCTACATTACTTTTAATGGGGAAAAATACTATTAACATTGGGTAAAAAATAAAAGGGTAGATTACCACCTTTATGATTCACTGTGTGTTAGAGGTATTAACAATAGAATTAGAAATGAAATACAACTAGAGCCTTAAGAAATGAAAAGGAAGAAGTAATATTCTATTTGTTTGGTGAAAAAAATGATTAATTATCAAAAAGCTTAAAATAATCCATATAAGTCCCATTTTCAAAAATAAGAAAATTCAAATAGATTTTCAGCTTAGATATCTATACAGAAAAGCTAGAAACATCAAACATACAAACAAAGCTATCTGTAAGATATATTAAAAAAATAAGACTTTATAGCGATAAAAGCAAAAACAAGAAAACTGTGCAAAAATTATATGAGGAAAATTATGAAACACTCCTGAAAGAGAAAAATGTAGATTTCAATAAACGGAAAGATATACCATGTTCTTCGAAGGAATATTCAACATCATTAAAACATAGTATCTCTGGACTCCTGTGGTGGTACAGTGGATAAGAGTCTGCTTTCCAATTCAGGGGACCTGAAGATGTCCTTGGTCCCTGGTCCAGGTTCATCTCTGGTCCAAGAAGATGCTACATGCAACGGAGCAACTAACCCTGTACACCACAACCATCTAGAGCCCACATTCTGCAACTACTGAGCCTGCGTGCAGGAATGACTGCAATCTGCAATCTAGAACCTGTGTGCCGCAGAAGTCCCTGCAGTGCAAACACCACAACAAAAAGTAGCCCCTGCTCACTGCACCTAGAGAAAGCCTTCCCAAAGCAGCGAAGACCCAGTGCAGCCAAAACAAAAGAAAAGAAAAAGTAATGTCCGTAAGTTAATATACAAATAAAATTGGGCTTCATTTTTTTTAATTATTTTTTTTTCTGGAGCCAGACAAGTTAATTATAAAGCTAATTTGCAAGAACAAAAAGCAAAACTAGCAGAAGACTCCATAATTAAAACATTGTGAACAGGACCAGAAAGAAAATCACTTTCATATGAAAATTTAATATACAATAGCATAGCATCTCATAGCAGTGAGAAAAGATAAACTTCTTGATGAAAGGAAATCAGATATGTAGATATCAAATTAAAAATAAAACATTGGCTCATTCTTCATACCACATGCAAAAGGGAAATTCAAAATAAATCAGTTTTAAATGTGAAAAATAAAACTTTACACATGCTGAATGAAAATATGAATTAATTATATAATAATTTGGAAATAGAGATATTTATCTAATAATTCAAAAATCCAGAATCATAGGCAAAAGCTATTTACATTTATATGTTGTATATATTTTATCATATATGTTTACATTAGAATCAATTAAAATTAATATAAAAATATTTTACAAAATATTATTTTGTCATGGCATACAGTCCCATCACTTCATGGGAAATAGATGGGAAAATGGTGGAAACAGTGTCAGACTTTATTTTTCTGGGCTCCAAAATCACTGCAGATGGTGACTGAAGCCATGAAATCAAAAGATGCTTACTTCTTGGAAGAAAAGTTATGACCAACCTAGATAACATATTCAAAAGCAGAGATATTACTTTGCCAAATAAGGTCTGTCTAGTCAAGGCTATGGTTTTTCCAGTAGTCATGTATGGATGCGAGAGTTGGACTGTGAAGAAGGCTGAGC
>SJYA01002611.1:493103-622662 GCA_006410615.1 Neotragus moschatus | reverse complement strand
GGAGTTGGTGATGGACAGGAAGGCCTGGCGTGCTGCAGTTCATGGGGTCACAAAGAGTCGGACACGACTGAGCGACTGAACTGAACTGAAAGAGACATGCCACATATTTATAAATCACAGCAAAAAGTTAGTAGTGTTAATAATAAAAGAATTTCTAAGAAATAATATAGGACAATAAAAACAGCCCTATACACAAATGGGCAAGATACAGAAAGACACCAACGCACAGAAACTAAAAAGCAAATGATGTTTAAAAATGAAAAGGTGTTCAACCTCATTTATAGTAAGAAATAGGAAAATTAAAAACTATACTGAAGTACTGTTACCTTTCATATTGGCAGAATTCAAAAGTTTGACCAAATGTAGCATTTTTGAGCTAGCAAAGATACACTCTCAGAGATGACCAGTGGAAAGGTAAGGTTGCACACCCGATTTGGTAATAGCTAGCAGGAGTATACATACATATACTCTTTGACCCAGTAGTCTCTGACTGACATTTATGACAATGATACGGTCCAAAAATATGAAAACATATTCACAAAGGTCTTCATTACAGTAAATTGTCATAGTAAAAGACTGACCCATTTTGTCCATCAATAGGGGACTAGTTAAATAAACTGTGAATGTACAGTGAACTACTACACAGTTAACATTTACATTTATGTCCTACTTTATCTGACCTTTGGGATAAATTTGCTATTTTAAAAATAGCAAGAAAGAGAAAATTTTGCATAGTATATAAACTACCATTTAACTAAGAGATGGGTACAGATCTATGAATAGATAGACAGCTAAACTTCTGTTTTTAAAAATGGAAGGAAACCATATTCTGCGAAATTCTATAAGGGGAGACAGAAACGGGTAGAAGTTAGAGTTTTCTAATACATTTTGAGTGACAGAAGTTAGCTTTTTCTAATACATTTTGTTTTGTTGATTTGATCTTAACACCATATAGATGCATATAATTTTTGGAACAAAATTACCTTAAAATTCATAAATGGAATTGCTAACTATTAAATGTAAACACATACATATTTGAATTGAGTGGTTGGGATAACAATACAGAGATAAGATTTTTCAAATGACTTTAAAACATAGTGATTTCATTGTATGCCTTTAGTGGATTATATGCTAAAGGTAAAAGAACTAAAACACACAACATACACAAGTTATATTATCAGTTGTGCGTGTGTGAATATGTATTGAGTAAATGACTATGCTAATAAAGATTTCTAGCATCAAGGAAGAAATCAAAAAATACATGCCAAAGACAATAATCCTTCACTGGAATGTAAGTATAGCAAGAACCCATAATATGTTTTCTTTGTTCAATGAAAAATAGCTAGAAACAATGAAAAAGCAATAACAATGAGCAACTCTAATACCCAGATCTTGAACTACTTAATAACAAATTTAACCGATGATACTTGAGGACACGGTTGATTCCTCATTTGGGGTAAGAAATGTGGAAAATTAATTTGGATCAAAGAAAGTATGAAAGTTGCTTAAGATTATTAATGTTCAACGCAAAGTGATCCATGGTAAAACAGAGATTTCCACTGTCTGAAAGGGAATAATTAGGGCACACCAATATGTTTACATCCATCACATAATGACACAGAAAAACACAAACAAACAAAAATACTCCCATTAATTAACTCTGAAGTGCTAGGAAACAACACATTATTTGAAAACTGGTCCAAAAAACAAAAAAAAAAAAAAGAGAGAGAGAGAGAGAGAGAGAAATAAAGCAGGAAAAGATGTATAGGTAGATTTGTTTAAAAAATTGAGAAACAGTAGTCACTCTACAATAATAAAACATTACTGAACTAAAGCATTTAAGCCATGTGATATTACTATAACAATAAAAATAACAACATGCACAATGACAATGAATACTGACAGGACAATGAAATAAAGCGCACCTCCAAGTCTGACTATTTCTCATATGTCAAAGATGTCATGACAAATCATTGACAAAATGCTAGATTATTTAATAAGCAGCACAGAAGTAATTGCTAACAATCTGAAGATGTGACTTGCATTTTTACCTTACACTATAACTCGACAGAAACTCCAGCTGGAATACAGAGAATACAGCATGTGAAGAAAGAGAAAAGGAAGGCAAAGAGGGAAAAGAGAGGGGAAAAGAAGAAAGTGGAGAGTTAGGCAAAGAGATAAGTGTCAGCAATGAGAAATTATCCAATTTAGAGTGTATTAGGCAATGGCACCCCACTCCAGTACTCTCGCCTGGAAAATCCCATGGATGGAGAAGCCTGGTAGGCTCCAGTCCATGGGGTCGCTAAGAGTGGGGCACCACTCAGTGACTTCACTTTCACTTTTCACTTGGATGCACTGGAGAAGGAAACGGCAACCCACTCCAGTGTTCTTGCCTGGAGAATCCCAGGAACAGGGGAGCCTAGTGGGCTGCCGTCTATGGGGTTGCACAGAGTCAGACACAACTGAAGCAACTTAGCAGCAGCAGCAGCAGCCATAGCCTACTTTGTTGATTATTATATTTCAGACTTTTTAAGGCAAAAGCCTCAAAGAAAATACGGAAAATATTATTATATCTCAGACTTNGCCTAGTGGGCTGCCGTCTATGGGGTTGCACAGAGTCAGACACAACTGAAGCAACTTAGCAGCAGCAGCAGCAGCCATAGCCTACTTTGTTGATTATTATATTTCAGACTTTTTAAGGCAAAAGCCTCAAAGAAAATACGGAAAATATTATTATATCTCAGACTTTTTAAGGCAAAAGCCTCAAAGAAAATATGGAAAATATAATAACAAAGTAGGCTCTGGCTGCTGCTGCTGCTACTGCTAAGTCGCTTCAGTTGTGTTTGACTCTGTGCGACCCCATAGACAGCAGCCCACCAGGCTCCCCTGTCCCTGGGATTCTCCAGGCNTCATCAAGAGGCTTTTTAGTTCCTCTTCACTTTCTGCCATAAGGGTGGTGTCATCTGCATATCTGAGGTTATTGATATTTCTCCCAGCAATCTTGATTCCAGCTTGTGCTTCTTCCAGCCCAGCATTTCTCATGATGTACTCTGCATATAAGTTAAGTAAGCAGGGTGATAGTATAAAGCCTTGACGTACTCCTTTTCCTATTTGCAACCAGTCTGTAACATTACTCTCTTCTTTATACATGACATTGGCTTTTCATGTCTCTTACAATGAATACTATATTATTATACAACCTGCAAAGCCCAACTTACTTCAGCTGTGATGATCTTCTTCCGATGCCTTGAATAGATCGCTCTCATTTGAATGTTTTCTTCTGTCTGGAGCAATGTTTCACTTATATCCTGCAGTAGTCAACTCATCCTTCATTCTTAGCTTAAATTTCACTTCCAGGGAAATCTTCCCAACTATGCTACTATAGGTCTCATAATCACTGCGCCTCCACCCCAACTTATTATTTTTTCTTATGGTCATCTTTTATATTCTTTCATGATATGACTTATATTTTGCTTTCATATACTTATTTATAGGTTTTCATGCTGCTTGTCTATACTACTAGACTATAAGTTCAGTGAGGGTAATAATTAGGTCAACTTTCTCCCCCAAAATTAAGTGAACTGTACCCATCTAAAGTTTTTTTGGACATAGTAGGGATGTCATAAATTGATTCATTTTCACTCACTTTTGGATGAAGATGGTAGGAGAATTGTAATGCCAATTGAGTCAAAGTTCACTCTTTTTTATATTATATTTATTTATTTTTGGCTGCAGAGTCTTCATTGCTGTGCATGGACTTTCTCTAGTTGCAGCCAATGAGGGTTATTCTTCTTTGCAGTGAACAGGCTTCTTACTGTGGTGACTTCCCTTGTTGCAGAGCGCAGTTCTAGAGTGCATGGGCTTCAGTAGTTGCAAACATGGGCTGGGTAGCTGTGGCTCCCGGGCTCTAGAGCACAGGCTTATTTGCTCCTTGCCTGTGGGATCTTCTCTGACTAGGATCAAACCCATGTCTCCCGCTTTGACAGGCAAATTCTTTATTACTAAGCCATCAGGGAATCCCAAGTTTCACTCTTAAATAGAGGTACAAAATTGGTGGATAATTTTGAATTTCTTGAATAAAATGCAAGATAAATCATATTCCAAAAATATCTAGATCTCCTATGTCATGGTTTCTGAAGTTATATATATATATATATAGTCACAGCAGATATTCCAAATATGTAACCTGGAAGACCAGGTGAAAGAAATATCTTAGATGATACAGAGTTGGGAAAATATAAAAGAACAGATAAAAGAATTGGTTAATAAATCTTAGAGACCAACAATGCAATAAAGGAATTTCAAGAGGGGGTAAAGGAAAAAAAGGAAGGAGAGACAAAAATTGGCCAGTTTTGTTGTTATCATGTTCACTCATTCAGGCCTGCCCAACTCTTTGTTTCCCCATGGACTGTAGCCCACCAAGCTTCTCTGTCCATGAAATTTTCCAGGCAAGAATACTGGAGTGGATTGACAGTTCCTACTCCAGAGGATCTTCCCAACCCAGGTACAAAACCCATGTCTCTTGCATTTCTTGCATTAACAGGCAGATTCTTTACCACTGTGCCACCTGGTAAGCCCATAGTTTTAGAAAAAAAGGATATCAGCCAAACAATACTTGAAACAAAAGAAAATGGGAAGAAAGAATTGGAAAAAAAATGAAACTCCAAAATCAATGAAAATTAATACTAAAAGTAATTTTTAAAAGATTACAGGAATTTTAAAAATTATTGATTGAAAAGGCCATAAACTTGATGAGAGACCTAAAAGAAACAGCAGCAGAAGGCACAGGATGAGGAGAATAAGAAGAAAGAGGAAGGAATTAAATGTAAGACTGAAGATTAGAAAGATGTAATTTTGCTAATATACTGATAAAGGACAGTTATGAGAGAATACATGGCAAATGTTTGAAATCTTAGAAAAAGTAGGTTATTTCCTAGCAAAATATTTTAAATTACTAAAATTAATCTAAAAAGAAGTAGAAACTTAAATTGATTAATATAAAAAGAATGTAAAAGCAATTATACATGTCATTGAAAAAAGACACCAATAGGTTCACAGTTAATTCTATCTACTCCTTAAGAAAAAGATCATTTTGCACGACAAAATTGTTACTTACCAATTTAAGAAGATTTTAAGATGTTTTCTTAATTCCAAAATCAAATAGATAGATATTAAAAATAAGACAAATACAGCAGTAAGAATAAATGAAGTAGTGATACATGTTACAAAATGTGTGGATCTTAAAAACGATTGTCAGATGAAAGATGTTAGACACAGAGACACATATTGTATGATTCACATTTATAGAATGTTTATTTAAAGTAGTCTATAGACACAGAAGTTCTTCCCACGTGACTCAGTGGTAAGGAATCTGCCTGCCAGTGTGGAAGGCACAGGAGAGTTGGATTCAGTCCCTGAGTCTGGAAAATCCCCTGAAGGAGGACGTGGTAACCCATTATAGTGTTCTTGCCTGGAAAATCCCATGGGCAGAGGAGCCTGGTGGGCTATAATCCATGGGGTCACAAAGAGTCAGACATGCCTGAGTGACTGAGCGCGAGCACAATAGACATTGAAAAGCAGATTAGTCGTTGCCTNCAGGAGAGTTGGATTCAGTCCCTGAGTCTGGAAAATCCCCTGAAGGAGGACGTGGTAACCCATTATAGTGTTCTTGCCTGGAAAATCCCATGGGCAGAGGAGCCTGGTGGGCTATAATCCATGGGGTCACAAAGAGTCAGACATGCCTGAGTGACTGAGCGCGAGCACAATAGACATTGAAAAGCAGATTAGTCGTTGCCTAGCGTTGGGGTTGGGGACAGGAATTGGCTACACATGAGCATAAAGAATCTTAATTAAAAAAAAAAAAAAAGAACTTCCCTTGTGGTCCAGTGATTAAGACTCAAACTTCCAGTGCAAGGGGCAGGGAGCACTGGTTTGATCCTTGGTCAGGTAACTAAGATTCCACATGGTGCACAGCATGGCCAAAATATTAAAAAGGTCTTGAGGTGATGTAAATATATAAACTATAGTTTATATATAAACTATAAATTGTAAGTTTATATATAAACTATAAATTGCACAACTGTAAATTGACTGAAAGTCATTGAATGAATGTTTAGAATCGGTGAATTTTATGTTTATAGCTTGTATTATATCTCAGTAAAGATCTTTTAAAAAAGTAAATAGAAGATAAGGAAAATCAAGCCTATCATTTATGAATGTAGATGTAGAAGTCAAAATAAAATATTAGAAAGAGATTTGATAAAGTATTATACATATGCGATGACTAAATAACATTTCTTCCAGTAAAGCAAGAGTGGCTGTATATCAGATACTCAATTGATATAATCCATTGCTTTGAGAAATTAAAGAGGAAGACACATTAGGGCATATTAACAGATAATGAAATGACATATAGTCAGAGTCATTGGTGGCAGTGGTGGTGGTTTAGTCATTACTAAAACAGCAAAAGTAGGCATCCAAACATGTTAGGTAAATTTACCAACAGTCAGCAGGAAATATTATTTTTAGTCACAGATCACTAAAATGAAAGTGAAAGTCACTCAGTCGTGTCTGACTCTTTGCAACCCCATGGACTGTAGCCTGCCAGACTCCTCTGTCCATGGATTTCTCCAGGCAAGAATATCAGAGTGGGTAGCTAGTCCCTTCTCCAGGGGATCTTCCCAACCCAGGGATTGAACCTCCTGTATATCGCTAGTCAATATTTTCTTGAAATTTCCAGAAATACAATAAGAAAATCAATTTATTTAAGGATATACATTTTAAAAAGAAAACTCACAAATCTATCTCTTCTAGATAATAAAAATATTTTATACCAAAAGAACACAAAAATCCCATAGTTAAAAGTGAAAACAAAGTTCTTCAATTGATAAGAGAATTTGGGAAGGAGATTTGATGTACAGTGAAACTACAAAGAAAAAAAATTTTCCCCTCAAATAGCAATAAGCACTTAGAAATTGAAGTGGAAACAAACATATTCACAATGGTATAAAAATGAACAGTAGAATGTTAGTAATAAATTTAACAGGGAATGGATAGACCTAGTGACCATCATACAGAGTGAAATAAGTCAGAAAAACAAATATCCAATTATATCACTTGTGTAATATGATATTATATCATAATACACTGCTTATATGTGGAATCTTGAAAAATGGTACAGGTAAACTTATTTTCAAAGCAGAAATAGACACAGATGTAGGGAACAAAACTTGTGAATACCAAGGGGAGAAGGGAGGTGGAATGAATTGGAAGATAGGGATTGATATAGATACAGTACTACGTACAAAGTAGCTAACTCATGAGAACCTACTGCATAGCACAGGGAATTCTACTCAGTGCTCTGTGGTGACATGAATGAGAAGAGAATCTGAAAAAGAGAGGATATATGTATAACTATAACTAATCCACTGTGCTGTGCAGCAGAAACTAATACAAAACTGTAAAGCCACTATACGCCGTAAAAATCTTTTTAAAATGTAACAGGGAATGGAACTGTTTCCTTAATTTCTCTTTCTATTTTCTCATTATTAGTGTATAGGAATGCATGGGATTTCTGTGTGNTTTGTTTCTTGATGAGTCTGGCTAATGGTAAGCCAGAAAGAAAAACACCAATACAGTATACTAACGCATATATATGGAATTTAGAAAGATGGCAACGATAACCCTGTATGCGAGACAGCAAAAGAGACACAGATGTATAGAACAATCTTTTGGACTCTGTGGGAGAGGGTGGGATGATTTAGGAGAATGGCATTGAAACATGTATAATATAATATAAGAAACAAATCACCAGTCCAGGTTCTATGCAGGATACAGGATGCTTGAGGCTGGTGCACTGGGATGACCCAGAGGGATGGTACAGGTGGGAGCCGGGTTTTGGATGGGGAACATGTGTACACCCGTGGTGGATTCATGCTGATGTATGGTAAAACCAATACAATATTGTAAAGTAATTAGCCTCCAATTAAAATAAATAAATTCATATTAAAAAATAAAATAAAATGTAGCAGGGAAATAATAGACACTTCCATAAATAAAATTTCTACTAAATTGTATTAAAGGATATAAACCAAGATCTGAATAAATAGTAAGTAAGACGTCGATGGTTGATAAATAAAATGCTAATTCTTCTAAAATCAGTGCATTGTTTGGTAAAACTCTAAGTATAATCCTAATATATCTTTATTTTGAAATTGTATAGAATTATTCTAAGAGTTTATACGAACACATAAATGCCACAGAATTGTCAAGAAAAGCACTCAAAACAAAAACAGAAAGGGAGAAGTTGACTTATGTAAAATATCATTTGAAATAGCCACTCAAGTCGATTTATCATTAGTATTGGTATATAAATAGATAAAGATTAGTAATGCAATTTGGGGAATCCAGAACTATATCTGAGGCTAAGTGAAAATTGAATACACAATGACAGTAATAATTGTGTAAGAAAACTGGGTTAATGATAGACGGTACTGGCATAACTGGCTATCTTTACAGAAGGAACTAAAATTAATCCCCGTTTTGCCCCAAACACAAAATAATTCTTGATGAGTTAAACAGTAAATGAGAAAACAATAAAATGTTAGAACATGAATATTTAGTCCACTTCCTCTATTAAATAGAGATAGAATGAAACAAAATTAGATGCATATTTACCATATACAATTTTAAAACTTTTGTACGGACGAAGATTTCATTTAAAAAGTGCGTAGAAAACAATAATGGGTTTGGACAAAAATGTTAATTCAAAGAACATGAGTTTACATCCACTTTATACAAATAGCTCTTTCAGGCATCCCAATAGAAAGATTAGCAAAGACTAGGATGAGGCAATGCACAAAAAGGCAATTCCAAATGGCCAACAAACATTATGATGCTCAACCTCTACAGTCGTCAGTGAATGCAAATGAAAGTAATGAGATGTCCCTTTATGCCCATCAGCCTGGCAAGCACTAAACAGAGCAGTAACACCTATTGCTGGCAGTAATACAGAGAAAAGGGGCACTTTAATATATTGCTGGTGGAAATGTGCTTTATTATAGCTTTTTTGGAAAGCAATCTGGCAATATCTATTAAATTAAAAATATCCTTTGACCCAGACATCCCGCTGTGGGAAAGTATCCCAGCAAAACAAATGCATCAGTAGGTAAGAATACAGACACAGGATTTTTATTGCATCATTGTTGGTTGTGCAAAAAATGTGGGAAGTTAGTGAATTCCTATTAGTAGTGGAGTGATTGAGTAGTGTGAGTATTCGATATTCACACATTATAAAATGTGGGCGTAATATGATCACGTTTTTAAATAAAAACAAACATATATATATATGTGTCTCTATATTTGTTGTGTTAGTTGCTCAGTTGTGTCAGTCTCTTTGTGACTCCATGGACTGTAGCCCACCTGGCTCCTCTGTCCATGAAATTCTTCAAGCAAGAATACTGGAGTGGGTTGCCATTCCCTTCTCCAAGAGATCTTCCTGACCCAGAGATGGAACCCAGGTCTCCCGCACTGCAGGTGGTTTCTTTAGCATCTGAATCACCAGGGAAGCCCATATGTGAATCTACATCTATTTATCTGTCTGTCTGTCCATCTACCTGTCTGTCTGTCTGTCATTTTGTCTATCTATCCACATCTGTATCTGACTGGAGAAAAAGGAGATTATACAAACCTGACTGTTAAAATGGATTCTGTGAGAGTAGAGATGGAGTGATGGTGTAGGTAGAGGGGCTTAAAAAGATCAAGGGCTCAGGTGGAAAGTACAGTCAAAAAAGGGAGAAGTAGAATTAAAACCCAGCCCATGTGGTTTGACCACATTTGTGTCAGACAACACTGAGATGGCCTCCAATCATCCACTTTCTCTGAAACTGCCTAAAATGCAGGAGACCTGGGTTTGATCCCCAAGTCAGGAAAATCTCCTGGAGAAGGGAGTGGCTATCCACTCCAGTATTCTTGGAGCATCCCTGGTGGCTCAGACGGTGAAGAATCTGCCAGTTTTGCAGGACCTGGGTTCAATCTCTTGATCAGGAAAATGCCTTGGAGAAGGGAACGGCTACCCACTCCAGTATTCTTGCCTGGAGAATTTCATGGACACAGGAACCTGGTGGGCTAGAGTCCATGGAGTCCCAGAGTTGGACATGACTGAGTGACTAATAGTTATGTACTACTAACTTAGTATGTCCCAGACAACACTGAGATAGCCTCTGATCATTCCCTTCTTCTGCTATTCATACCTTATATAGTCTCTTCCCTTCATTGGGATGGAAGCTGTGACTTGCTCCTAACCAAGAGAATATGGCAAATGTGATGGGTTGTCATCTTCATGATTATGTTACTTCTACCTGTCACTACTGTCTGCCTTGAAAGTGAAAGTGAAGTTGCTCAGTCGTGTCTGACTCTTTGTGACCCCATGGACTGTAGCCCACCAGGCTTCTCCATCCATGGAATTTTCCAGGCACAAGTACTGGAGTGGGTTGCCATTTCCTTCTCCAGAAGATGTTCCCGACCCAGGGATTGAACCCAGGTCTCCCTCATTGCAGGCAGACACTTTACCATCTGAGCTACCAGGGAATCCTACTGTCTGCCTTGAAGACTCTCCTACTGATTCTTCTTTGCTGGCCTGAATGAAGGAAACTGCTCCGGGGAGAGGCCCACAGCTTCCCTGGTAGCTCATACAGTAAAGAAATTGCCTGCAATGCAGGAGAGCTGTTTGATCCCTAGATTGGGAAGATCCCCTGAAGAAGGAAATGGCAACCCACTCCAGTATTCTTGCCTGGAGAATTCCATGGACTGTATAGTCCATGGGATCGCAAAGAACTGGACAAGAGTGAGTGACTTTCACTGTTGAGCTCACAGTGTTTTGTGAGCTCATTTGACTTACAGTTCTCATTGACTTATCATGAATCTATTAACGTTCCCATTTTAGAGTTGAGAAAATTGAGCCTTGCCTCTGAGGTTTCTCCCCAAGGAAAGCATGGGGAGACGGTGTCTGTCAGTACTTGTAGAAGGAAATTTTAGAGTCTCTAAAATGGGCCTGTGAAGATGTGAAAGGAAAGTTTTGCAGAAAAATAAAACAAAACCATAGGATCAACTGTCAACTCATTTTTATAATGCTGAGTTGGAATTAAATGTACTGCAAGGCTTTTCAAGAGACTTTAATAAGCTAATGTACAATGCATTAACTTAAATGTGTTCCAATTCAGAAAACTGACTATTTTCATACACTACTGTTAATTTTCAAAAAATACAAAGTGGAAAATTCTTCTTTACTCTTTCTATCTTCTTCTACATGTTCCTCTGTCTCTATAAGACTGACTTGACCTTACACTCCCACCCTCTCAAATAAACTTGTGAGTGTTACTCAAATGGAATGAATTACTCTGGGAATATATATACTGGTGATTATTTTATAATATGCTCTAAATATTCACAAAATGGGTCAAAACTTACACTGGAATTAGGCAAACATGTAATCTTTTTAGATGCAAAATCTAGTGTATTGGTATTCTTCAAAAACTGCTAAAAAGACCTTAGATCCAGACTCGTCATTGCTAGGAATGGGAAGGGAAGGGAAGGACTGGAGTTTGGTACTAGCAGAGGCAAACTGTTATATATAGGATGAAGAAACAAGATCCTACTGTATAGCACAGGGAACTATATTCAATATCCTGTAGTAAACCATAATAGAAAGGAAAATGAAAAAGAATATATATGTGTATGTGTGTAAACATATATATATATATATATAATCACTGAATTTGTTTTCTGAACACCAGAAACTAACACCATATTGCAAGTTAGCTATTTGTTGTTGTTCAGTAGCTCAGTCGTGTTCAACTTTTTCCCACTCCATAGACTGAAGCACACCAGCCTTCCCTGTCCTTCACTGTCTCCCAGACTTTGCTCAAAATTATATTTATTGAGTCAGTGATGCCGTCCAACCATCTCATCCTCTGTCACCCACTTCTCCTCCTGCCTTCAATCTTTCTCAGCATCAGTCTTTTCTAATGAGTCAGCTCTTTGCATCAGGTGACCAAAGTACTGGAGCTTCAGCATCAGTCCTTTCAATGAATATTCAGGGCTGATTTCTGTTAGGACTGACTAGTTTGATCTCCTTGCAGTCCAAGGGACTCTGAAGAGTGTTCTCCACCACTGTGTTCAAAAGCATCAATTCTTTGGCCCTCGGCCCTCTTAATGGGCAAGTTGTCACATCCATACATGACTACTGCAAAGACCATAGCTTTGACTATATGGACCTTTGTTGGCAAAGTGATATCTCTGCTTTTCAATATGCTGTCTAGGTTTGCCATAGCTTTTCTTTCAAGGAATAAGCATTTTTTAATTTAATGGCTGCAGTCACTCTCCACAATGGTTTTTGAACCCAAAAAATAAAGTCTGTCACTGTTTCCATTGTTTCCCCATCTATTTGCCATGAAGTAATGGGACCAGATGTCATAATCTTAGTCTTTTGAATATTGAGTTTCAAGCCAACTTTTTCACTCTTCTCTTTCACCTTCATCAAGAGGCTCATTAGTTCCTCTTCACTTTCTGCTATTAATGTGGTGTCATCTACATATCTAAGGTTTTTAATATTTCTCTTTGCAATCTTGATTCCAGCTTGAACTTCATCCAGCCTCTATACTTCAGCAAAACAAAACAATAAGTTAAAAAAATAGTGCTGTGGGGAATTTAGAGACAAGTAAGTACATGAACTGAGTATTAAAAAATAGTTCTATGGGGAATTTAGAGACAAGTAAGTACATGAATTGAGTATATTAAAACTCATGTGTGCTAAGTTGCTTCAGTTGTGTCCAACTCTTCACAACCCTGTGGACTGTAGCCTGCCAGGCTTCTCTGTCCCTGGGATTCTCCAGGCAAGAATACTGGAGTGGGTTGTCATTTCCTTCTTCAGGGGTCTTCTCAACCCAGGGATCAGACCTTTGTCTCTTATGCTTCCTGCGTTGGCAGGCAGGTTCCTTACCACTAGAACCACCTGGGAAGCCCCCCAAGCTACTTTTTAATAACAGTTGATACAGTTCAGCACTCAGTCGCTCAGTCACGTCTGACTTTTTGCTTCCCCATGGAATGTAGTTCTCCAGGCTCCTCTGTCCATGACGTTTTTAAGGCAAGAATACTGGAATAGGTTGCCATTTCCTGCCCAAGGGATCTTTAGGACCAGGGATTGAACTTGTGTCTCCTGAGTCTCCTGCATCTTTAGGCAGGTTCTTTACCACCAGTGCACCTGGGAAGCTCAGGTAATTATAATAATGATGATTATATTTCTGTGTGTGTCTTTTGAATAGAATAGGTACAACTATTATCTCATTTAATATTTTTAATGACTTAATGAGACTTATGGCATCTGGTCCCATCACTTCATGGGAAATAGATGGGAAAGCAGTGGAAACAGTGTCAGACTTTATTTTTTGAGGCTCAAAATCACTGCAGATGGTGACAGCAGCCTTGAAATTAAAAGATGCTTACTCTTTGGAAGAAAAGTTATGACCAACCTAGAGAGCATATTGAAAAGCAGAGACATTACTTTGCCAACAGAGGTCCATCTAGTCAAGGCTATGGTTTTTCCAGTAGTCATGTATGGATGCTAGAGTTGGACTGTGAAGAAAGCTGAGCACCGAAGCACTGATGCTTTTGAACTGTGGTATTAGAGAAGACTCTTGAGAGTCCTATGGACTGCAAGGAGATCCAACCAGTCCATTCTGAAGGAGATCAGCTCTCCTTCAGAATGGACTTCAGATTTCTTTGGAGGGAATGATGCTGAAGCTGAAACTCCATTATTTGGCCACCTCATGCGAAGAGTTGACTCATTGGAAAAGACTCTGATGCTGGGAGGGATTGGGGGCAGGAGGAGAAGGGGACAACAGAGGATGAGATGGCTGGATGGCATCACTGACTCAATGGATGCACGTTTGAGTGAACTCCGGGAGATGGTGATGGAGAGGGAGGCCTGGCATGCTGCGATTCATGGGGTCGCAAAGAGTCGGACACGACTGAGCGACTGAACTGAACTGACTGAATGAAACCTAAGTTATCTATTATTAGCCCAAGTTTTAGAGATAAGAAGAGTCCACCAGAGGTTATATGCCCAAGATCACAATGCTATTGAGTAAGAGAATTAAGATTGGAAGCAGATTTGCCTTTTGGTAAAATTTTTGAGGATAATGTTCTACATTCTAGGTGATTATCTCAGATGAAGCGATTTATTAATTATCTCTTCAGCTATATATAATCTTCCATTCAAACTGACAACAGAAAATTTATTTTGTTTTTTATATCTGTATTTTTCTCATAAAAATTCTATTTGGTTCTTACAGTAATCTGCTTATATTTTCTTCCTGGTTTTGTTTTCCCTGTTCTCCATTATAATATTAATTTGAATATTTTGATTATGCTTATGAAAAACCCTTTCCTACTGGTCCTCTATCTCAGTTTTGGAGTGTATGTTTTCTTGTTTTCTTCTTTTCCTTCTGCTGACTCTTCCTCATGGTAGTAGCTTTACTTATGGCTGTGAAACTTTTTCATGTAAACCAAGTTGCAACTTTAGCAGTTTTCTATGGCAATGTCCTATGTTCTTGTGGTGGGGAGTAGAGGGTGAATGGAAAGATGCATACGGATTTCAAAGTCCTGGGATAATTTTATGTTAATTTATCTGCCTATGATTTATTATGCAGAGCACAAATAGAAACATAAAAGCTATGCATGATGGGAGTCCTCTGCTCCTTATTTCCTGCAGCTAATTCTTTTCATACCCACAAGATGTTCCTGCAAGATATTACCTTCCTTAGTAACTGAGTAGTTATTTTTTAATCCATTTCAGGTATGGGATCATTCTTTGCTAAGTCACTTCAGTCGTGTCCAACTCTGTGCGACCCCACAGACGGCAGCCCACCAGGCTCCCCCGTCCTTGGGATTCTCCAGGCAAGAACACTGGAGTGGGCTGCCATTTCCTTCTCCAACGCATGAAAGTGAAAAGAGAAAGTGAAGTCGCTCAGTCGTGTCTGACTCTAAGTGACCCCATGAACTGTAGCCCACCAGGCTCCGCCATCCATGGGATTTTCCAGGCAAGAGTACTGGAGTGGGGTGCCATTGCCTTCTCCGGATCATTCTTTGTAAAGATCAATTTCATATTATTCACTACTTTCAGTTCCCTATAAGCGTAGGTTCTACAGTTTTAGCTCTCAAACCCAGAAGGAGAATCATTGCTAATAAAGAGCTAAGTTTTAACTTTTACTTACAGCCCAAACTCTAATTTTTTCTTGGTTTCTTTCACTAGGCATTTGAGAATTTCCATTTCTTGATTTCTGGTTCAGTTGTATGTGTTTTTAATTTTTTATTTATAATAAGTTCCTTACACATGAACATGTTTCATTCTAAAAGCATATTTGTAAGTCCAATCTATTTGTAAGTCCAACAAAGTTAGCCTAGATACCTAACACAATTGGCCATATAGTACCATACTGTAATAGGTTTATAATACTTTTCACATACATAATGCATAAAAAACAAGCAAAACAAAAAACAATGAAAGAATTTTTAATTTTATAATTTGGTACCTTGAGAAGTATGATAGTACCAGCTGCATCACTACTCTTGCTCCTAGACATCCTGGGCTTGAAATAAAATACTGTACTCTCCTGGAAATACCAGAGATGTGGGTTAGAACCTTGGATTGAGTAGATCCCCTGGAGAAGGAAATGACAACCCACTCCAGTATTCTTGCCAGGAAAATTCCATGGACAAAGGACCCCGGTGGGCTACAATCCCTGGGGTCACAAAAGAGTTGGATTTGACTGAATAACTAAGTGGCAACAACAACTGTTGTACTATATACAGTACTGTAAAGTGCACAAAGGCACGACTACTTATAGAGGATGCACGCACGTGACAGTGTACACTGGACGTGTGAACTGACATGTGATTGGACAGAGAATCAGTATTTGCATTTTTGAAAGTTTGCAATTTGAAGGTTTGTATGTATGGAGCTTACTGTATTTATTTATGTATTCATTTATTTAATAAGTCCATTTCCCAGCTGTTTATGGTTTAAAGTAGGAAGGAGAATTCCTTCTTAGTCAACCATATTAAACTGTTATCTATCTCCTGGGTCCTCAATTGTATCACTTCTCAATATTAATCTTCACTTTGAAATCTGTAAAATAATTGACATTGTGGAAACAGTAATTATGGCTTATTCACAAAATCCNAACATGTTATATCTTATGCAATATTGCATATAAGTTGTATATGTACATGTAAAATATCAAAATGGATTATTGCAAATTTATTTTATAGTTTTCAAAAACCAGTCTTTCCATGCTCTGCTAAATGGCTTCAGTCTTGTCCAACTCTTTGTGACCTTATGAACTGTCTCCCCCCAGGCTCCTCTGTCCATAAGAATTCTTCAGGCAAGAATATTGGAGTGGATTGCCAATCTTAGACTAGTGATTAATCTGATAAAATCATCAATAAAATCTGAAAGTTCAACAACAACAAAAATATTCTTTTAGAACTGCAGTGTTTATCTGGAGGAAATGCACATATTTGTTCATTGTATTCTTTCCTGCTTGGATATTAGCCTCCAGTGATGATTAGTAGCACAGCCCTTTGTGTTCATTTTGATACCACTAGGATCTCCACTTACAATGCTGTTTCTCCTTGCTTCCTGAGAGTTCCAAGACCTTTCCCAGGGTGTATTTATTTCTCAACAGCTGTAGGCAACTCCTTCTCAAACTTCATTGTCTACTTTCCTCTCCTGAGAGGCGTTCCTGCCTTCTCCCTTCAGAGTATGGCTCCTCTCCGATCAGGTTCACCACTGAAAGATTAACCTGTCATTAGAAAGATATAATTCTGCTTCAGTGTTCTCCTGTTTCTTAAATGGATGCCGACCTGAGCTCCAAAGCCCCTTGCCAGAAGGCAGCTGCAAAACCCTTGGCAACAGAAAGCTGATTATTTGCAAAACGGGGACTCCTAATTGGAAAATGTGATGGAATGAAAATAGTGAGTCCTCAGTAATCTCCTTTTAAAATGATAATGTGTGCCACTTAATGAATATTAATGTGTCATATTCATGAGCCTGGAAAATTTGAACCTGTGAGATAAGAATTTGTTCTACAGAGGAACCAACATTCTCACTCATTCACACTTTCCCCATTCACAGAGACAAGCAAGCTGCCATTCTTGATGGGATACCTCTCAGAGACAGCAATTAGCGTGGATACAGACCTCTAATTGGTTGTTAATTTTTCTCATTTTTTTTTTCTGTTCCTGGGGCTAATTATGCATGCTTGCATATTCTTTTTTCTGTTTGTTATAAATTCTTAACAGCAAGTGACCATGTATTTTACCTCTTTTTTTAATTCCTTACTGCCCACCAGTAACATGCAGCCTATGAGATTATAAAGAAAGAAAATGGAAACTATACATCCAGATATGTGTTGTGTGTATGTCAAGACTTCATCGAGGTTCTGCTTGTTCCAATAACGTAATTAGTACTTAAAACATATTTGGAAATCTACTTTGGGACCCAGTCAATTTTCCCAGTAAAGAGTGAAGTGAAGATCTGTACAATGATTAGCTGAGTAGAGCCAAATCTGATTCATTACTGTTTTATTTTTTTAATTAAGTATTTATTTTATTTTCTAGCTGTGCTGGCCCTTTGTTGCTGCTGGTACGCTTTCTCTAGTTGTGGTGAGCAGGGTTGCAGTGTACAGGATTCTCACTGCTGTGGCTTCTCTTGTTGAGGAGCGCTGACTCTGGGTTTTCAGGCTTCAGTAGTTGCAGCACGTGAGCTCAGTAGTTGTGATGCTTGGGCTTTGTTTCTCTGAGTTACCTGTGCTCTTCCCAGAGAAGGGCTGGAGCCTGTGTTGCCTCCACTGACAGTGAAAGTGAAAGTTGCTCAGTCGTGTCCGACTCTTTGCGACCCCATGGACTATACAGTCCATGGAATTCTCCAGGCCAGAATACTGGAATGGATAGCTTTCCCTTCTCCAGGGGATCTTCCTAACCCAGGGATCAAACACAGGTCTCCCACATTGCAGGCAGATTCCCTCCATTGTCAGGTGATTATCAATTACTGGACCACTAGAGAAGTCCATGATTCATTCCTTTTAAGACACAATTTTTGTATAATAATCAAGAATAGACCCAGTCAGGGACCCAGCGTTGTCAGAATCTGTCTTTGAGATAATTCCAATTTTTGGAACTTTGGACTTAAGGACCCGCTTTATTGGACTTCCCTGATGGTCTAGTGGTTAACAGTATGCATGCCAATTTAGGGGGCAAGGGTTCAATCCCTGGTTCAGGAAGATTTCACATGCCTCGGAGCACCTAAGCCCATGCACTTCAACTACAGAGCCCAGGCTCCGGAGCCTGTGAGCCACAACTACTGAGCTCAAGCACAACTAGAGAGAGCCCTCATTCAGTACAACTAGAGAAAGCCCATTCGCAGCAACAAAATCATAGTGCAGTCAAAACTAAATACATAAAATTTGAGAAAAAAACTTTTTTGAGATATATTTCATATGCCTATACCAGTTAGTGACCTATTTCAAGCATATGTTTTTTAGTATACTTTAATGTAATAAAGTATAAAGTTTTTAGTATAGTCAAAAGATGGACAACCAACACCAACAAAGTCAATTTTAGAACGTTTTTATAATTTCAGAAAGAACTTCCATAACCATTAGCAATCACTTTCCATTCTGCCTTCTCCTGAGTAATTACTAATCTACTTTCTTACCTGTTCTGGACATTACCTTTAAAGGAATCATACCATCTGTGGTCCTTTGTGACTGGGATAGTGTTTTCACTTAAGCAAAATACTTTCAGAGTTCATCTGTGTTATGCCATATTTCAATATGTCATTCCTTTTTCCCCCTCAAAATTTAAACTTGGAACTTTTTTAAAGAGAAAAACTAGTTATAGTGGAAACCTATACAGATAGAATTTATTTTTTAATCAGTGGTGCATACATACATGAATATTTGTTAGGTATAAAAGTATGTGACAAAAACCAAATATATTTTGTAGCAGAGAAAAATTCGATATTTCCCTAGCATCTTCTAGGAAGAATAGAATCAGTATGGAGAATCCTTTTTATTTTGAGCTCAAAGCCAACTTGTGTGTAATGGCTTTTTCTTAGAGTTGCAATATTGGCTGTGTATAAGAAATGAGGAAATGTGGTAGAAAGGGGGGAAGTTTCGGAAGGATGGGAGGAGGCAGGGGCTTCCTGGTGGAAGGGGTTCCCAGAGAGAAGAGAGACCTAGGAATAGTAAGAGAGAAGACATTGGGAGAGAAGAGACAGGTTTGTTGGAGGATTTGTTGAAAAGTAAAATGCTGTGTCTTAGGTTGCTATGGAGTGATTTGTGTCCATTCAAAATTTATGTTTGGAAGCTCTTATCTCTACAGTGATGGGGTTCAGAGAAGGGCCTTTGGAAGATAATCAGGTTTGGCTGAAGTCATACAGATAAAGCACCCCCGATGGGATTAGTGCCCTTGTAAGAAGAGGAAGAAGGGCTTCCCAGATGGCCCAGTGGTAAAGAATCTGCCTGCAATGCAGGAGACAAGGATTTGATCCTTGAGTCAAGAAGATCCCTTGGAGGAGGAAATAGGAGTCCACACCAGTTTTCTTGTCTGGGAAATCCCATGGACAGAGGAGCCTGGTGGGCTGCTGTCCATAGGGTTGCACAGAGTCGGACACGACTAAAGTGACTTAGCATGCATGCATGCATTGGGGAAGGAATGACAACCCACTCCAGTGTTCTTGCCTGGAGAATCCCAGGGACAGAGGAGCCTGGTGGGCTGCCGTCTATGGCGTTGCACAGAGTCGGACATGACTGAAGTGACTTAGTAGCAGCAGCAGCAGCCAGTACTCTTGCCTGGGAAATCCCACGGACAGAGGAGCCTGGCGGGCTACAGTCTACAGGATTGCAAAAAGTCGGACATGACTGAGCAACTGAACATGCACACAAGAAGAGGAAGAGACACTAGAAATTTGTACAAATTGGCCGTGCAAGGACACAGCAAGAAGACATTTATCTGTAAGTCAGAAAGAGCATTTCTCACCATGGGTTAGATCAGCCAGCACCCTGATACTGGGTTTCTCCTCCTTCAGAATGCTGAGGTATATTAATAAATGTCTATTGTTTAAGCCTCCTGGGATATGGTATTTTGGTATAGCAACCTGAGCAGACTAATACATTTTAAAATACACTTTACATTATTAAAATCTATACTCAGGACATCCTTGGTGGTCTAGTGGTTGGGAATCTGCTTGCCAATTCCAGAGGCACAGGTTTGATCCCTGGTCTGGGAAGTTCCCACATGTTGCAACTAAGCCTGTGGGCCACAACTGCTGAGCCCACACCCTGCAACTACTGGAGCCTGTGTGCCTAGAGCCCATGCTCTGCAACAAGAGAAGCCACCACAATAACAAGAGAATAACCCCCAAATGCAGCAACTAGTGTATAGCAATTAAGACTCAGCACACCCAAAAAATAAGTTAAAAAAAAAAACTACACTCACAGAAAATCCTCAGTGAAAACTCAGTTTCATTTTGTTTTGATGGAGATACATACTCAGGGCTCTTTTGAGGGTTGTGTGTGAGGATCACGAGGGACTCCTTCCCAATAGTTACGTTCCATTTCTGTGCACACCCATGGTAATATATGACCAGATGGGATTGTATACTTTCTGTGATTCCTCCTGTTCTCAGCTTCCTCCTCTGGAGTTCCTCACAGTTTATTGCCAGCCACGTGAATCACTTCCTTCCTGATCAGTGCTGACATGTTAACTTTGGGGAAATCTCAGTGCAGAGATCCCAAGCCAAATCTTAAGAAACACCAAGGTTGGCAAAACTGTCACTGATAAAATCAGTTTCATAGCAAATATGAAATTAGGGGGAAAACAATAAACACTGGCATTGAATGTATGTTTTACTCTAATAAATAAATAAAATTGTAGAGAATCCATTCCCCCAGAGAAAGCAAATTTCTCATCATTCTGAATCTTCTCAGGAAGGTAAATGTTTACCTGGCTCAGTATTTAGGGTACATTGGTGCTGGCCACTGAGGAGCTGAGACAGACCACAACATTGCAAACCAACTCTCACTTGCCTAGAACTAAAGATCTTTTCAACTTGCATTCTCTCTGTTTCCTTTTTTTCCTGGGACTGAGAAACAGTGTTAGATGATGGTTAAGCATCCAGACACTGAAGTTTGAAGTCTCAGTGTGAGGTTTACATAACCTCTCTGTGTCTCATTTGTAAACACAGATGAAAATCTTACTTTAGAGTTATCAGGAGGATTCAATGACTTGATGCTAGCAAAAGGTTTGTATGGATCCCTGGCACACAGGAAGCATATGGGTGGCTCTATTGTACTTATTTCATTTTTAAGAAGATTAGGTGGGAAGTTGATGCAATCATTGGCCTTTTCACAAGTTACCTCATTGGTTTACAGTTGTCTGGGGGTGACTGATATCCTGTGTAACTGGCTAGAAGGATGGAGTGTAAAGAGATTGCTCTTGGCTTTGTTCAACACCAGGTCCAGTGACTCCTTCCATAAGAACTCTCTACATAGATGAGGATCAAAAGAAGCCCAGCCACTGAGCCTTGGGTTGGCAGATTTGGAGTTGTGATTCTGATGTTTCCATGCACATGCTTATTCACGCAGTTGTGTCCAACTCTTTGCTGCCCTGTAGCCCTCCAGATTCCTCTGTCCATGGGATATTTTTCCAGGAAAAAATACTGAAGTGTGTTGCCATTTCCTCCAGGGGATGTTCCCAACCCAGGGATCGAACCTGCATCTCCTGCTGCTCCTGCATTGCAGGCAGATCACCTCTACCCCTGAGCCGTCAGGACAACATCGATTCTGGGAGATTTAAGCCTTTCAGAAGTAATCATCCATAGATACTGCCCTCTCTGGACACTGAGCAGGACCTGAGGCATTACAGAAGGAGAGGCTTCCAGCAACCAGAGTAGTAATAGTCCAGAATAAACAAAGAACAAAGAGATGAACAATTTCCTCATGTCAATGGTGGTGATCTTATACATTTACAGGTAGTTTTTATTTTCTTCTACTGTCAACTGTAATAAATAACAGTGTAGTTGATAGAAAAGAATGAAGAAGATGATACATATAAGTCTATTAATGTTTTTAACCTTTCTTGGAGGAAAAAAATCTAAAAGGAGAAGGGAAATGAGGTAAAACACAGACAACACAGAAATGAAAGTGAGGTACTTCCCTGGTGGTCCATGGTTAAAACGTCACCTTCTAATGCAGGGGGTGGCAGTTTGATCCCTGGTCAGGGAGCTAGGATCCCACATATCTCATGGTAAAAAAAAAAAAAAAAAAGCACATAAAACAGAAGCAATACTGTAATAAAGTCAATAAAGATTTTAAACATGATCCACATCAAATCCCAAGAAATCTTTAAAAAAAATGAAAATGAAATTCATTGAGGCAAACGTGAATGATATTTTTTTCTTTTCTTTTCTTTTTTGTTTTTTTTTTTTACATTTTAATAGTTTAAATGTTTTCTCTGTATGTATGGGCTGGCTTCCTAGGTGGCCCAGAGATAAAGAATCCTCCGGCCAGTGTGAGAGAACTGGTTCGATCCCTGGGTTGGGAAGACCCCCTGGAGAAGGAAATGGCAATCCACTCCAGTATTCTTGCCTGGAGAATCTCCATGGACAGAGGAGCTTGGTGGGCTACAGCCCATGGGGTCAGACTCTTTTGAGACCCCATGGACTGCAGCACACTTCTCTATCCTTCACCATCTCTCAGAGCTTGCTCAAACTCATCTCCTTTGAGTCAGTGATGCCCTTCAGCCATCTTGTCCTCTGTTGCCCCTTCTCCCCCTGCCTTCAATCTTGCCCAGTATCAGGGTCTTTTCTAATGAGTAAGCTCTTTGCATAAGGTGGCCAAAGTATTAGAGCTTCAGCTTCAACATCAGTCNCTTCTCTATCCTTCACCATCTCTCAGAGCTTGCTCAAACTCATCTCCTTTGAGTCAGTGATGCCCTTCAGCCATCTTGTCCTCTGTTGCCCCTTCTCCCCCTGCCTTCAATCTTGCCCAGTATCAGGGTCTTTTCTAATGAGTAAGCTCTTTGCATAAGGTGGCCAAAGTATTAGAGCTTCAGCTTCAACATCAGTCCTTCCAGTGAATAGTCAGGACTGATTTCCTTTAGAATTGACTGGTTCGATCTCCTTGCAGTCCAAGAGACTCACAAGAGGCTTCTCCAACACCATAGTTCAAAAGCGTCAATTCTTTGGTGTTCAGCTTTCTTTATGCTCCAACTCTCACATCCATACATGACTACTAGAAAAACCATAGTTTTGACTATATGGATCTGTGTCAGCAAAGTAATGTCTCTGCTTTTTAATATGCTNTGTAGGGCATGCAAGCTCAGTAGCTGTGGCGCACAGGTTTAGGTACTCTTCAGCCTGTGGAATCATCCCAGACCAGGGTTCGAACCCATGTCCCCTGCATTGGCAGGCAGATTCTTATCCACAGTACCACCAGGGAAGTCCCAAGGCTACGTTTTTAATGTAGATGATGTCTCTGAATCCCAAGTCAAAGAGAGGATTATGCCAAGGGGACTGAGAAGGAAAAGGGGAAAATGTTCAGAAGAATGAGTGAGGCATGCCAATTAAAACAAAGAGATAGCTCATATCAGCTACCAAATTGGCAAAGACTTAAAAAGAATGATAATACCTAGTGTTACCTTGCGCAGAAGGAGACTGGTACTTTAATCGACATATTACTGGTTGAAATATTCATCAACACAGCCTTTCTTGACTCAAAATTGGTAATGTGTACAGAGAGCCTTAAAAATGTGCAAACTTTCAAAGCCATTGTTTTAGTTAGGATTAGTTCAGCTGTATATGATAGAAAACCAACTTCTAAAGTGACTCAAACAAGAGAAAAGTGTATTTCTCCTTCTCTCTGTAAGCGGGCAATCCAGAGCAAGTGTGGTACTCCACAGACAGCACCATGAGCCCAGAAGGAACCTGTCCTATTGCTTGATCAGTCTCAGCAAAGCCATCTTCTTGTGTCCTTGGATTCTTTCAGCTCCAGACATCCTATCAGCTCTCTACCAGAAGGAATGCATACAAAAGACTTCAGCTTCAGACAACACTTGCAGAACCCACAAACTGTACTTCCACTTAGATCCCAAGGCCAGGAGCTTCTGGACCAAACAGTGTCTGAACACCATAGCTTTTAGTGTAGACATCTGTGTGTGCACCAAAGTTCTGGATCAAATACTAAAAGAAAAGCAGAGAGCAACTACCGGGGACAGTTTAGCAACCATCTCTGGCCATCTCATTTTAATGAATTTATTTCAGGAAGCAATCAGAAAATATAATGATACACACACACACGCACGCACACACACATACACACACACATACACAGACTTGTGTGTGTGTGTGAGTTCAGTCACATTCAACTCTTTCTGNCTCATTTTAATGAATTTATTTCAGGAAGCAATCAGAAAATATAATGATACACACACACACGCACGCACACACACATACACACACACATACACAGACTTGTGTGTGTGTGTGAGTTCAGTCACATTCAACTCTTTCTGAACGCATGGACTGTAGCCTGACAGTCTCCTCTGTCCATGAAATTTTCCAGGCAAGAATACCAGAGTGGGTTGCCATTTCCTATTCCACTATGTATATATACACATACATGTGTGTGTGTGTGTGTGTGTGTATGTTTATGGCAGCACTACCATAATATTGGAAAATTAGAAATCATCTAAGATGCCCAATAGGAGAATGATTTAATAATAGTTATACCCATGTTCAGTCTAGTCAAGGCTATGGTTTTTCCTGTGGTCATGTATGGATGCGAGAGTTGGATTGTGAAGAAGGCTGAGCACCGAAGAATTGATGCCTTTGAACTGTGGTGTTCGAGAAGACTCTTGAGAGTCCCTTGGACTGCAAGGAGATCCAACCAGTCCATTCTGAAGGAGAACAGCTCTCGGATTTCTTTGGAGGGAATGATGCTGAAGCTGAAACTCCATTATTTGGCCACCTCATGCGAAGAGTTGACTCATTGGAAAAGATTTTGATGCTGGGAGGGATTGGGGGCAGAAAAAGAAAGGGACGACCGATGATGAGATGACTGGTTGGCATCACTGACTCGATGGGCATGAGTCTGAGTGAACTCCGGGAGTTGGTGATAGACAGGGAGGCCTGGTGTGCTGTGATTCATGGGGTCGCAGAGAGTCAGACACGACTGGGCGACTGAACTGAACTGATACCCATGTACATTGGCTACTCAGTTGTAATTAACATGCTACATAAAATACATTTTCTAACCTGGAAAAGTAATTGTGAGACATTACTAACTGAGAAAAGCAGAGCATAAAGCAGTATGATAGGTATCATGCTAATTTGTTAAAAAAAATGTGTAAGAAATAAAAGAATGATTATATTACTCAGCCATAAAAAGGAGCACCATTGTGGCATTTGTGAATGTCTCTGTAGAGACATGGATGGACCTAGAGAAAGTTATACAGAGTGAAGTAACTCATAAAGAGAAAAACAAATATCATGTAATATCAATTACATGACGCAGAGAACAAACCTGTGGATACTGAAGAGGGAAGGGAGCTGGGATGAATTGGGAGAGTAGGACTGACATATGTATTCTACTGCGTATAAAACTGATAACTAATGAGAACCTACTCGCTAGCACAGGAAACTCAATGCTATGTGGTGACCTAAATGGGAAGGAAATCTAAAAACTAGAGGATATTCGCGTACATATAACCAATTCACTTTGCTGCAGAGCAGAAACTATCACAACATTGTAAAGCAACTATACTCCAATAAAAATTAATTTAAAAAGAATGGTATACATAATCATGTTCATCTATATGGTTGGTTGGTGGAATTATTGGCTCTTTTAATTTTCTCCTCTATACTTTGTATTTTCCAAGTTTCTCTCCAATGAGCATAAACACATAAATTAAAAAAAGAAAATCTCCAACCAGGACTCCACATCTCATTGGCACTATCACAGATACTTACGTCTTTGAAATCTTGCTCTTTCTCAAACCATCACATGGATCTGCTAACTCTCTGATAGGGCCTACATGGGCTCATTGTATTAGGAGAATGTGGCCCAGAGTGCGCTAGGACTATGTGAGAAGTAGAATGGGATTCACAGAGGCAAAGTCAAGAGAAAAGAGCAAAGAAAGGCTGACCATAAGGGATTTCTAGACACTTGCCGGTTCAGTGGCAGAAGTTATTGAGGTCCCATAGAGTATTATAATCAAGAGTTCTGTTTTCTGGCTAGTGGGAGCTATTATCAAGTCTGTATTGTGGTCAGACAGTGTTAGAATAATAAATAAGTCTTTTTGGTCTAATCCCCCCTTGGAAGTCCATGGCTTTTGGGTTTCGGAGAAGGCATCCTAGAGGAGTAGATTTTGAGGGTTGGGATTGAGAATTTTCCATTGAGGCCAAATAGGAAGGGTAGACAAAGGCGAGAGAAAGTGAGGAGAAATGTCTGAGAGAAAAGGCATCCTTGTTCTCAGAACCTTCTCAGAGAGTAAGAATAGTCTGTTTTGAAATGGGTGCCCCTACTTCAAAATCAGATGGGGCACAAGGCCCAGGGCTCGAGGGCCGTGGGGCCGCCTAGGGCTAGGACTGGGAAAGGAGGCGAGAGGGTGGATCTCTCATTTCACTCACTTTGTAACAACTGATGAATGAAACGTGGGCCCGTATGTGGATGTCAGTCCAGCAAGACAGTGGAGAGTTCTTTCCCGGAGCTCATCTCAGTTTCTTGGCGAGGTCCAAGGGAGGGGACCCCCAGAGGTGGGCTTGTGAGGGGAGCCCACCCAGTTGCAGTGGCTCTTCACTCCCCGGTTTCGACATCAGAATGTAAGTCAAGTGCGGAGGAAAGAGAGCAAGGCAGTCAGGCAAAGAAAAGGGACATTTGTTGGAGGGAAATGAGGGGGTGACTGGCCCTGAAGGAGAACCAGCATCCTCCCTTTCTGACGGGGTCTTTCTTATAGCCCCCCAATGAAAAATTCTCTGAAGGGCTGGTTAATTTTTAGCCTGCAGCTGAGTCCAGTGGTCGCGTAGCCAGAGGTCTGGAATCTGGTGGTCTTGCAGCATTGAGAAGGTAGGCAGCAGGGGAAAACAGAATGTTGTTTGGGCAATTTGGTCAGTCTCAAGAGTCACTGTGGTTTTATTCTTTGTTTGCAAGGTCAACATAATGAGCCATTTCTACCATGAGCCCCCACATAGGCCCTGTCACCTCCCACTTTTGACTTTTTCTGTGCCAATCCTCCACAAATAAAGCTAGGGCATTAGTTTCCCTAGAAGAATAACTATTATCGTATTATTTCTCTGTTACTCTTGAATATTCTGCAGTTGCTTCTTGAATTATAATCAATACAAAAATTCTTTCCTTGAACTTCAAAGTTCTCTGCTAGGTATTCCAAACCTACAGCGTTCACCTTGTCATGTCAAAGACATCTGCCCTGCCAAATGTGCTGTTTGCTGCTCCCAAACATCCAACTGTTTTCTAGTCTATGCCTGAACTCAAGCTGGTTTTTTTTTTTTTTTTTTTTCAGAAATGCCCATTTCTGTATCTTTGGCTATTGAAATCCATCTTCTGCAATTTTTAATGTTTTTCCCAGATGCTATCTCTTCCCTGAAGCAATTCCGGGAGATGTGATCTCTACTAACTTTTTAAATGGCTGTGGTTATCTTTTGTCACACACAATAGCTATTTGGGCACTTGTCTTCTCCCTTTTGTTAGTATCTTGCAAATCCCTGAAGCACAATCCGCCCTGTTATTCCTCTTTGTGCCTCGCTGCCCCCATCCCCATTAAACCTATCACAGAATGGAAGTACAGTGGGAGCTTAGCCAATATTCATTAAATAAATGCAATTGAATACAATTTACATCATAAGAAGGAGATCACCCCTCCTCTCAGGGAAACGGGAGAAGGAGAACAGAAATGGTCAAATGATATTGAGAAGGTAATTCACAACTGTGAAAGAAAAGAGGCACAGTGACATGAAATAAGAAGGGTTTCCAAAGAATAACATGTCACTGGACTTTAACAAAAAACCTAAGATTTACAAAAGTTAAGAAAAGAAAACAGTCATCAATGTCTTTTGTCATTATGCATGGGTCTCTCCATAAAACTGACACTTGGTCTTCTCTTGAATGTCTCTAGTGACAAGGAACTTACTGAAGTTTCTTTAGAGAACAATTCTAATTGACCGAAAGTTCTCTTCTTTTTTGTATTTAGACAGAATGAGTCTTTATCTTTGTTTCATACTTCCTATTTCACCTCAAAGCTTCTTTCTCTTTGAGAGCCCTTCATATGTTTTATGAAAGCTCCAAGTGTTTCTTCTCTTAAGCTAAGCTTCTTGGTTGTAGTCCTTGTCCCTCTTTCCAGGGTACTCACAAAGGAGCCTATCTTTCCAACAGATTAATATTCTATCACTGGTTTTATCAGATTTGATGTACCTGTAGCCCTTCTTCCACATACAGTGTAGGAGATGTGCTCATATCACCACTTGTTCCACTTTCCCAAAACTCTCTCAGCAGTTTTTAAATTTCATGAAATGTAAAATAAAGCAGCTTTAATAAACAGCTATTTGTACTGACATTTAATCTGATTCTTAGCACAAATTCCTAATGCTTCTCACCTTCCAACCAATTTGCCATTTCTAGACATTTTTCTTAGAAATTATGGAAGTATTTCTGCGTATGTGGATTCCCATGTGGCTCAGAGGTAAAGAATCCACCCACCAAGGCAGAAGAGACAGGAGACGCCGGCTTGATCAGAAAGATTCCCTGGAGGAAGAAATGTCAGCCCACTCCAGTATTCTTGCTGGGATAATCCCACGGGCAGAGGAGCCTGGTGAGCTACAATCCATGGGGTTGCAAGGAGTCAGACACGACTGAGTGACTCAGCACACAGGCACACACACACACTGCATACAAATAAGAAAGAGAGAGTCGGCAAGAGGTGGGTGAATCTAGGTATTATCCCATGGCTGCCTCAGAGGCACAGATGTTTGAAATCAAGAGTGGGCACAAAGACAGTGTGACTGAATCAGATCTGGGTGCTGGGAGCTAAAACGTCAGTACTCAAGCGAGAACGAAAGTTGGTAGAGAGGAAAGCTGCTTTTAATCAGAATAACAGTAATCTGGGGAGATGGTGGCATTCTCCCCAAAACCATTTCTGAAAATTCTATCATGAACGCTCTCAAAGGAAAAAAGGAAGTCAGCTCTATCATTGAGACAGAGGGCCAGAGTCATCCCCATCCCCCACTGAGTGCGGGCTGATCAACTTCTTGTGATCCTCCTCTAGGTGTTATCTTGTTCACGAAGCTTTGTTCACCCCATTTGTTCAGGCGATTACTGCAAGGGAAACTAGGGAAGAGATCTGGTCATCTATACATTATTTATTCTTCATTTCTGCTTCTTTGATCTACAGAAAGAACCAGCAAGTTAGGCAAGGTATTGTGTGATCAAAAGATGCGAAGGGTGTGCCTGGGCTGTAGATCAGCATGGGGCACCTGGTTTAAAAATTAGTTACACTACAGCTTTGCTAAAATGACAAGAAAAGGGCTTCACGCTGAGGGTGGTTTCTTGCAAAGAGCTGCTTACAACAGTGCTCACAAAATGAGTCAGTCTTTAGATGGAGTGATCTCAAATCTTGCCTTATTATTTCCTTTCTGTTAATCATCTCAGTCAGGAAGCTGTGTTTCTAGAAGTTTGGAAATTAGAAATGGGACACGGTTTAGAGAGGAAAGATATCTTGCGTTTTGTAACTTACTTTCAGGTCACAAATAAATGCTAAACTCTTTTCCATGTATGTCCATGAAATACAGTGTCAGACATACAGAAAGTAGGAAGTGGGTGAAAGAATGAGTGAATGAATGGATTGTATACAGTGTACAACTCATGAGACTGTGAAGAATCTCTTTAGAGACAGGAATAAGTTATCTTTGTCATGGAGGGATGGTGGATCAAAATAAGATAAAGAGATAAATAAAAACACCAGAGAAAGCTTCTTCACAGGTCAAAAACCTAGTAAATGCTAGTTCCATCTCCACCAGTTGAATACAATTTTTGTGAAGTAAACATTCAGAACCAAAGGGGAACCAAGTACATCTTTATATGGGTAAGGGAACAACCTAAAAGTCAAGTATCTTGTACTTGACAAGGTCATGTCCCTGGTTAGTTGAACAATTGGTGTGAAAACCTAGGCATCCTGACTTCCAATTCAACATTCTTTCTGTCACAAAGAGAAAGAGATGTTCTTTCTTACTTTTCTTTCTTCCTTTCTTTCTTTTTTTCTGGCTTACAATGTTAGGCAAAATATATTGATTAGAATATATCTGAAAGAGGCAGAAGTGGGGAGCCAGGGAAAAGCAACATTACACTTCTGTTGTATAGGAGGCAAGAGACCCAGGCAAGAAAGATGACTCAGACTGGGCCTGCTGCCTGCAGGATGGGGACACCAACAACTTGAGTAAATAGAATAGGAAACAAAAAGCAAATTAGAGTTTTAAAGCCTGATTAGACATAGGTAGGAGACAGAGGAGCCACTGATGTATGATTTTCATCTCAATAGTGATTCCCTAACTTGAATGCTGTTTATTTCATTGATTGATTTAACACTGATTGAGTGATTAAGGGAAATGAAGGGATAATCCCAAGTCCTCAAAGGAGACAGAACAGCTGCTCCTGACAGAATCAAGCTGGGCTCATTAACTGCTGTTTGTAACCCTTGAAAAAGGTCCCACTGGGCCAAACTCTGTGGATTAGTTGGGTTAAATAACAAAAATTCAACTGAGTAAATTTAAAGACCACATTGACTTTATTGAACAATTCGTGAATCCAGGAATATCCTAGCTAACAAGCAGAAAGAGCATTGCCAAGCTATAGAATAGCGATGGTTTTTAAAGGAAGAAAGTGGGCAAAAAAGGAAGTTATTAGCAAAGAATGCTTTGTTTCAAGTAAGGTTGCCCTCTTAACAGGATTATAGGAGTTCCTCAGGGTGAATAACCTACTAATGCTGACCAGGTAATTCCAGATTATCTGGTAATGGTGATATTCATGAGAGAAACTAAAATTGCAATTAGGCTTGGTATTCAATCTCAATTTGGTGATAAGGTCTTAGTACTAGTGACTCCATTTTGGCCCTGCTGTCTGTCTTTCTTTTAAACAATTTCCTCCTTTTGATCAGAGTCTTAGTTTAGCTGAGAAATGTGATAAAAAAGAAAATTAAAGCATCAGCTAGCACTACTCTCAACTACTGCTCTGTAATTCTTATAACTTTTGTTGGTTCTTTTTGTGGCTTTCAAACCTCATGGTATTTTTCGCCTAATGTCATTCACAGGCCATGACTTTAGGTTTCCATGTTTTTTGTTGGCCATTCTCTTCATTTCTTTTCTAATGTTCCACTCTTAGAGAGATTGTTTGGTGGTTAGCAGTAATGAACATGGATTTGAACCTTTTGAGAAAATACAACAAACCAGGGAGTTTATAACTATTATAAACAAGATAATTCCCAATGTTTGGAGTCCACTTTATAGCAAAGGTCCCCCAAATCCAAACTAGTCAAAATCAAATAAGTCAAGGAAAGACTGTAGAAGGAGTCGCCTTTTAAGCCTAGTGTCTTGCTCAGTGATCTTATGTAACTGAGTTTCAACCTTCTAGGTGGTATCAATCCAGGTGCAGCTGGCTGTTGCCTGGAGCACAGACACCTCCTTGCTGAGTTAGAAGATAATCGAGTGGGATCCTATTATCCAGAAAAATTTTACCAGAGAATCTAAGGATTATTATTATTATTATCATTAATTTTGGCAGCTAGCCTTTTAGGAGTAGACTCTGCAGTATTATTAATAGTTAAGGAACGATTTCTGATAATATCATCTGTTACATTTACTCTTAACTAGCGAAGTATAGCCCTGTCAAAGGAAGTGAATCTTGAGTTAATAATGCCTCCTGATAATTTCTTTCTAATTAAACTATGTGAATTCACCGGGATTGACCAATACAGTGGCTCGGTCTTATTGTGAACATTTAGCAACACAGTTAGATAACCCAATATCATTATTGGGTTATGTACTAGACATCCAGGTCAAGGAGAATGATAACCACCACTGCTACTGCTGCTAAGTCACTTTAGTCGTGTCTGACTGTGTGACCCCATAGACGACAGCCCCCCAGGCTCCCCCGTCCCTGGGATTCTCCAGGCAAGAACACTGGAGTGGGTTGCCATTTCCTTCTCCAATGCATGAAAGTGAATTCGCTCAGTCGTGTCTGACTCTTAGCGACCCCGTGGACTGTAACCTACCAGGCTCCTCCGTCCATGGGGTGACATTGCCTTCTCCACCACAGACAACAATTAATCTTCTTGAGCACAAACCACTTCCACTAAGACAACTGTTAATGAATTCATTTGTGGGAATTGTTGCCTTTGCCCATTTGCACTAGGGATCAGTTAGAGTTTCTTCTAACCTAAAATAAAAATTTGCTCTACATTTCAGAGTTTACTAGCTTTAGCAATGCCTTGGGAGATGTTAATGATGGTTTTATCTTTCTAGGCCAATGCCAAGTAAAGAAAAAAAGGGAAGAAAAAAAAGGGGGGTGTTATGTTATAGTATAAAGTCTAGTCAAGGCTATGGTTTTTCCAGTGATCATGTATGGACATGAGAGCTGGGCTATGAAGAAAGCTGAGTGCCGAAGAATTGATGCTTTTGACCTGTGGTGCTGGAGAAGACTCTTGCAAGTCCCTTGGATTGCAAGGAGTTCCAACCAGTCCATCCTAAAGGAGACCAGCCCTGGGTGTTCATCGGAAGGATTGATGCTGAGGCTGAAACTCCAATAGTTTGGCCACCTCAAGCAAAGAGCTGACTCATTCGAAAAGACTCTGATGCAGGGAGGGATTAGGGGCAGGAGGAGAAGGGCACGACAGAGGATGAGATGGCTGGATGGCATCACCAACTTGATGCACATGAGTTTGGGCGAACTCTGGGAGTTGGTGATGGACAGGGAGGCCTGGCGTGCTGCGATTCATGGGGTTGCAAAGAGTCAGACATGACTGAGCGACTGAACCGAACTGAACTGAACTGATATAGTCTCATTCTGGTATTTGGGAGGAAGTATCCTGTCAATCACTCCTCTTCCTATTCGATTCTATTTGGAGGTCTCCATCATTTTCACAGGACCAAATGTCAGGTACAGACCTCTTAAGGTGGTAGACACATACCAAGGTCCAAGTCCTTGAAGTCTGGCTGTCATCTGGGTAGTGAGGAGGAAGTGGTTAGTCCTTTTCAAGAAAATATGAGGGCAATCTTTGCCCTTACTGATTCCAGATGAGAGGGTAGCAGAAATTTGGAATATTATTTTGGGAAATTGCAGTCAGACATTTGAAGAAATTATAATAGTTGAGAATTCAGTCCAACTTACAGGTAAATAACAAAACCTCAAAGACTACAATCTAATACAGACATATGTTCAAACCTAACTTTTCTTTCTATAATTATTCCCACTTCTTTTTTCCAAGGATGATAACAGTAAGACTAATTTGTTTGCATTAAATTTGGCTTGATTATTTTCATAAGTGTAGCAAGAATAATGATTGACCATATGAACTCTTTCTAAGACTCTTTTGCTGGAGCTTTGCAAGCAAGGTATCAGGTTGATTTTTCCAAGGGGAAAATTTTTTATTGTCTCTATAAAGTCAACCTAATTCCTTAAAGTTATCTGTCACATCTGAGTCCAGGAACAGCTCTCTTAAGCATGACATACAAGTCAAAGATTTGGTAATAGAATCAATATTTCCAATTGTGTCCTATTACAAGGAGGACAGATTATTCTATATTTTTTATTTATTTGAAAAATAATTAAAAATTTAAATTTAAGTATATTTGCTGTATAACTATGTAGGTCATACAGCACTATATAGTGATTCACAATTTTTTTTTAACTTTTTACTTTTTGCCCTTTAAAATCTTAATATATTTTTATTTTTAATTGAAGTATAGGTGATTTACAATGTTGGGCCCATACCTGAAATTGAAAAATTTTAAAAGAAATTCTCTATTTATAATTATTATAAAATATATTGACTATACTCCCCTATATTTCCTACATTGTACAATACTCCTTGTAGCTTATTTTATACCTAATAATTTGTACCCCTTACTTCCCTACTCCCTATACTGCTCCTGCCTGCTTCTTCTCCCAATGGGTAACTATTAGTTTGTTCTCTATATATGAGTCTGCTTTTTTTTGAAGGAAAACAGATTCTCACTGAGCTTATCTAACTAAGTTACAATTTTGCCATAAAAAAAGAATACTCAAGAGTTTTCAAATTCTGGAGGGATCAGATAGGGAGAAAAGCATAAACATTCTTTCTTTGTAAGGGTATACATTACCAAATTGTTGATTGCTGTAGATAATTTAAGGTAAAAGTTTTTCTTATTAAGGAACCACCCATGTTTCAAGCAAAAAGTCACTAAAATTATAATAATTCTCCTGAGTTCATTCAGACATAAGTAATTCATTCTTGTTCTGTTTGAATCCAGTTTTCCCATTAGTTCCAGAAATTCTTACCCAGTTCGACCATATGATCTCAAAGTTATCAGGAGTCTGTTTGTTGAAGTTCTTTCCGTGAATCTCCTTGAAGATAAGGCTTTCCCACAGAAACATTTTGGTAAAAGCATCAGAGTAACACAATAACCATGAAAAGACTTAAAGATGTTAAAATCTGTTATTGTTAAAATCTGAACAGAGTTCATTATAATGGAATTGACGTGGAAGTTTGTATTTTCTGTAAGAGGCAACATTTTAAGATAATAACTAGAATTAGGACTAATAACACATACCAAGACATATTGAAATTCTAGGAATTACGCAGAATTTCTAGAACACTTGTAACATATATCTAAACAAATATAGCATAAAGAATGCTTAATATTGCCTCTTATTTGACAATATTTTCCATGTAATTTAATATGTCAAATAACTCTAATTAGTTTAACATCTCTCTTTTTTAAAAAGAGATAGAATAAATGTTTTGAGATACTCCTGGACCCCTCTTGAAAATTTCAAGGTTATTTCTATGTCAAAAAGACTTAACTAAAATTTTACTTTTGGAAAGTTTGTCAAATATCTAAAGGCTTTAAAACTCATGGTCATATGGGATCATGGATCACTGTGAAACAATAGTTATTCACTTAACCATGCTGACAGCTAAACACTCCATGGGCGAAAACAAAAAGTTAAATAGTTGTAAAAAAACAAAGAAATAAAAAACCTTAGCTCTTTTAACAGAGACAATTTAGCTTTCTAAACTTCATCATTTTAGCAGAAAGATAAAAACTAATTTCATTTTGTACCAATGTACTTTCAATATTAAAACTTATTAAATAAATTTATTTCAATCTGAGTCAGCTTGCCTATGCATAAAATTACTTTCCCAAGATTCTTTTCTCACAGATCTGCTACAACTTTCTTCTTGTATTAAGATTTTGTCTTCTGGTTTTTTTTTTCTCTTTTATACTGAAATAACCAGCTTCGCTTTCAGACAAAATTACATTCTTTTCCCTTAATGAAAATACATCTCCATATCTCATACCTTTTCATAACTGAAAACACATTCTACTTGCCTTGTAAAAACTTGTTTCTCCTATTATTTTTAATAGCTTTAGTTGCATATATTAATTAGAATTTTAACCTTTAGAAATGTTAATTTCTATTGAAAAATAAAACATAAGCAATTGCAATGTATTGCAACAGTATTCTTTAGATTGACAAATTTATGAATATATTTCATAATTTCTAGAACCGTATGCTTTCATATAGTACAGTCTTTTAACATGGCACACAGAATGTTTACTAATATAAACAAAGGTCTCTGATTCTGTTGTAATAAGAAAGCAAAAGTAGATAAATCTGTTTGGTAATTAATGTTTCATTATTTTATCTTACTTGGAAATAATCTGGATGTTCAATGAATTTAACTTAACTCACTATTGAAGTTAACTTAGCAAAACTTAAGCTATAAGGTTACCAAAAATATTTGGGAAACTATAAGGTTAGACAGAATCTGCCATCATCCCAAATTAGTTTTCTTGTTGACAGATTTTGTAAGAGATAACATGAATTGATATGACTTTGAGAAAGCCTAGGTATAATAAAGGTATTCCATTTAATGTCGATAACTAAAGACATGCTCATTTTAATTCAGCCAAACAAACTTTGGGGGAAGAAGTGGCTACCCACACCAGTATTCTTGCCTGGAGAATTCCATGGACAGAAGAACCTGGCGGGCTATAGTCCATGAGGTCGCAAAGAGTCAGATATGACTGAATGACTAAGCACAGCACATCACCATACCCATGCTGTAGATATACAGACATATGCCATAGATATGACATATATATGTGTATGTATATATTATATCACACAGCAGCATATAGACAGATGTTCACAAAGACTTTATAGTTTCTGTTTCTTAAATTACTGCCCTGAATCAGGTATACAAAACTTACTAGTTATAAACAATTTGCATCTCAGTTGTTTTTTAACATTTTCAAAAGACCTTTCCAATTTTGATTGGTTTTATTTTGCTTTTGATAAAAAATACCTCCCTGATTTTTCTACTTTCCCATTTACATCTCAGAGGCACAAGGGAAAAATGGAGTTATAAGCCTTTTTAGATAAATATGAGAAGCTTGGGGATTGATTTAAAAAAATAGATGAACTTTGAACTGCTTATAGAGCTGCGTTTCTGGTTTTGTAGAGATCTGCAAGATAAGAACAGTTGTTCTCAATTTCCCAAAGGACTGTGTTACGGCATAAATGACATCATAGGGTGATCCACCCACGCAGTGACATTAATCTCAATTTGCTTTTTTAATATGTATGTTTTGGGGAGATTTCTAACTAAGATGGTAATCAAGAGATTTCTATCTTCTAGATTTAGAGCTATTTGCCTGTGAAATGCTTTTTAGTAAATCTTTTCGTAAAGCCTTCAGAAGGTTTTTCTTTCTCTCTGGGTACACAGTTTTATTTTTAACTTGGCGGTGGGGGGAGACCTAAAAAAAATTCCTCTTGGGTTCTGAATATCAGTTTCCTATATCTGACCAATCTCGGATCACAGAGCTTCTTAAAAATTCTTTTAAACTTCTTGTCTATTTTTAGCAGAGACAAGCAGTAACATTTCTGGCAATATTAAATAACTCTTCTTTGGATGTATTAAAGAGGGTGCAAAGTATATTTTACTTTTCTCTCTCTACTGAATATTATGGGCTTCCCTGGTGGCTCAGTAGTAAAATATCCACCTGCCAGTGCAGGAGACCCGAAACTCAGTTTGATCAGCGGGTCAAGAAGATCCCTTGGAGAAGGAAACAGCAATTCATTCTAGTATTCTTGTCTGGAAAAATCCCTTGGACAGAAAGACCTGGTGGGCTACAGTCCACAGGATCTCAAAGTCAGACATGACTGAGCGACTAAGCATGCACACACAGGGTATTTATACAGACAAAGATCCAGGAGGGGTGATTTAGGTGGGCAGTTTTACCCTTAGCCAACTTCTGCCAGTTTTCCCAGGATCCCCTTTACAGGCTCCATGTGAGTTTTAAAGTAGAGGATTTTAAAGTTTTAAAATGGGTTTCAATATCCCAAATTTGGCATTTTTCAAATTAATTTTAGTTTTTCTTAGGTATTTAAAAAAATAATGTAAGAATTTATGAAGAAATCTCCCAAAGTCTACTCCAATCTAGGAGGGGCCCATTTGAAGTGTTAGGTATGACAGCATTGGTGCAGTGCTGTGGTCCATTGCTCAGGCATGTCCAACTCTTTGCTACCCCGAGGACTGTAGATCACCAGGCTCGCCTGTCCATGGAATTTTTCCTGGCAAGAATACTGGAGTGGGTTGGCATTTCCTACTCCAGGGGATCTTCCCAAAGTAGGGGTCAAACCCATGTCTCCTTCATTGGCAGGCATACTCATTACCCTTGAGTCATCTGGAAAGCCCCATGAGGGCATTGGAGTTGACGTTAAAATTTTTACATAGGCGTTTTGAGGATCTATCTCTTTTCCAGTGTTCCAGCTGATTACAACCGAGTCAGGGATTCTTGGCCAATGCCATTTTTCTTTTTTGTTTTAATCTTATGACCACACTGCAGGGCATGTGAGATCTTATTTCCCTGAACAGGGGCCGTGGATTGAACCCACCCCTCCTGCACTGGCAGAGTGGACTCTTAGCCACTGGACTACCTGTGAAGTCTCCTGAGTCTACCTGGGTCAACATTTTTAACCCCTAGGAAAGTGCAGTGTGGGGGGTCCAGGTGTTATATTAGGTGCCTGGGGTTGGAATTGTTGTAGCTATAAAGTTAATGGATTGGCAGACTGTTGTTTGCAGTCTTGTATCTTTAAATTTTCATTATGTTTTTGCAACACAGTTTTTAATGAAGCTATTTTGGAAACTTGAAGCTTTGGGGAAGCATTTACACATCGGTGAAAACAGGCATCACATTCTGTTTGTTTGATGATGGGAGCCCTTACTTTCAAGGGCACTTCTTTAGTAAACAGTCTTGTCTAATTGGATCATTCCCCATAATGGCCATTGTAATCCTAATTTGTCTTTAGGAAGATTTTGCTGTTTGTGTAGGTATTTACAGCTTCTGGGATCACAGCTCTTTGACATAAAATAAGCAAGTGTGCCAGAAGGTGGCATGTTAAACAATTTGGGTTTTGAGAATCTCATTTTATGTATTTATTTGCTTGCTAAGCCTTTTGGTCTTTTAGAGCCAAGCCAATACCTAAAGGGGGGCTTCTCTGGTGACTCAGTAGTAAAGAATCTGCCTGCCAGTGCAGGAGACTCTGATTCAACCTCTGGGTCAGGAAGATCCCCTGAAGAAGAAAGTGGCAACCCAGCCCCAGTACTGTCTTGGAAATCTTATGAATAGTGGAGGCTGGCTGGCTACAGTCCATGGAGTTGCGAAAGAGTTGGACATGACTTAGTGACTAAGGCAACAACAGCAATACTTAAAGGAATGTGCTGTGAGGTTTGGAATTATGTGATGTTTACAATACACAGACATATGTGTCTTTTTCGCAGGGAACTTTTCTTGATGTTGCTGGGTGATCTGGTGTCAATCCATCCCATTCCATGACCAGCTTATCCTAACACAGGAATCTTTGGGTTAGGTGGCAAGAACTGTAAGAACTCTTAAATGTTTGATCCATGCTCACCACTTCGGGCTTTTCATTGCATTTCTAGGATCCCTATTAGTGGCAGATTTTATCTAAATAAAACATGACAAACAGACATGTATACCTTAACACTGCTTAACACTGCTTAACACTGCTCTTCAGCGCAGGCGGCCGAGAGGAGCCACCCCGCGTCCGAGGTCAGAGGCAGAGGCAGAGGCAGAGGGGAGCCACCCCGCGTCCGAGGCCAGGGGCGGCGGACGGGGGGAGCCACCCTGAGTTTGAGCCCAGGGGCGGCGGCCGGGTGGAGCCACCCTACGCCTGAGACCAGAGGCGGCACCCAACTCCGGAGGCCAGGGACTGCAGCTGGATGGAACAACCCAACGTCCAAGGAGCTGTGGCTGCGCAGGCGCAGGAAGGCCAAGAGGAGCTATCCCACGTTGAAGTTCAGGAAGGGCGATGGTGTGGAGATACCCCTTATCCAAGGTAAGGAGCAGCCATTGAAGAGATACCCCACGCCCAAGGTAAGAGAAACTCAAGTAAGGTGGTAGGTGTTGCAAGAGGGCATCAGNAGCCTTTGACCTGCTTCATTCTGCATTCCAAGGCCAAATTTGCCTGTTACTCCAGGTGTTTCTTGACTTCCTACTTTTGCATTCCAGTCCCCTAAAAAGAAAAGGACATCTTTTTTGGGTGTTAGTTCTAAAAGGTCTTGTAGGTCTTCATAGAATTGTTCAACTTCACTTCTTCAGTGTTACTGTTTGGGGCATAGACTTGGATTACCATTTTGATACAGTACACATACAACAAAACATGTTGTGATACCATGCATGTTCCATGGGTCTCTGTGACTCCAAAAATGAATTTTAAAGTTTATGAGATCATCTAAAATAGTAAGTACATTTCATCAACAGTTCTGCTTCTTCAGCAAAGACATATTTATGAAGTCCTGTGATGGCCTTTATACCCCATAAGCCATTGTAACTATACTGTCTTCTCCATGAAAGTCTGGACATGGCAAGAGGTACACACTTGGTAAAGATTATTTCCAAGTCTTGCTGCAAGGGTTAATGACTCTTGAAGCTCTGACTACCTAAGCAATGTGTCCAAGACAGTATAGAGTACTGGGAAGAATAAAGTCCTGTCTTGCCATCTTATTTATTTTTTACTTCCTGAGGATGATAGTTCTACTCAGTGGCTCTGCCTCTCGAAAGTAAATGGCCATCTATTACTGTAATGAATTAAAAGACTACAAGTTGGAACCTATTCTAAATAGTTTCTTTGTTGGGTTATGAAGGCTTTGTACCATGTTACTTGAACATAGAAGGGATTACAATATGTAAGATATGCCAAGTGGAATATGTCAAGACCAATAAGATACTCTATTGTATGCCGAGTGGATCATTGATATACGTTTTTCCAATTCTTACAAGCCTTCCTTGGTAAGTCTTTCTAAAGTAAAAACTTCCTCCTCTTTCACCATCATCTCACCCTCTTCTGTTTTCCATAGGTCTTAGTACAGCACAGCACACATTTGTTTCTTTTTTTCTTTTTTTTTTCCCATTGAAGCATATGTGCCAGGAGAGCAAGAATAATGTCTGTTCTGGTTCCATCTGTACAATGAGTATCTAGAACAATATTTAGCTCATAGAAGGTGCTTAGGAGAGACTGAATATACAAACAGACAATGACCATACTGTATATAAAAACAGAACTTTGACACACAACCTAGAGCGGCCAACACATTAACTACTGTAAACAACCAAGGAACTCAGCCTGCTCTAAGTAAGAAAGATAGACTCCTTAGTAATAGCTATCTACTAGCTATCTCTAGTAATCACTCAAGAAGTTAAACAATGACTTTTGTAGTGATCAGCCCCAAATGGCCAGAGATTCATTAAGAACTTACAGCTTCCCTAGTTTTTGTTAACATGTCCAATTTAAGACCAACTGGAAAAAGTCAAATACGTACCTCTGAACCAACCACATGGGGGGCTTCCCAGGTGGCTCAGTGGTAAAGAATCTGTCTGCCAATGCAAGAGACTTGGTTTTGATTCCTAGGTCAGGAAGATTCCCTAGAGGAGGAAATGACAACCCACTCCAGTATTCTTTCCCGGAAAATCCCACAGACAGAGGAGTCTAGCAGGCTACAGTCCATGGGGTTGCAAAGAATCAGACATGACTGAGTGCATGTGAAAACACGTGCATGCAACCAACCATATAGGATGTCTCGCTTCAAGTTAGCTTGCCTGAAGCATCCCCATGTCAACTGTTCCAATCAGGGCACATCGGAAGCCTTCCCTTTTTCCACTATAAAAATTTCCCCTCCTCTGCCTGCATTTGAGTTTCTGCCAAAACGTCAAGTGATTGGCAAGTGATGGTGGCTGACTCTCTTGCTACTGCAAGCTCAGAAGTGTTTGCTTTATCCAGTTGGTTAGCTGTTTATTTCCACATCAATAGAGGGTTAGGAATAAGATGGGTTGGGAAGACCAGCAAGATAAAATTATGAAATCTTTGTAATGAGTGGAATATTTTTTAAATATACCATCTGTGTTGTAACCATAGTATGTATGTCTGTGTGTGTGTGTGTGTACACACGTGTGCGGGCATGTATGTGGGGGGAGAAGGAGAGAAAACTAGAGAATAAAAGAAAGGCAAAAAGAAGGTCTTTACGTGAGACTCACAAAATAGCCCTGAGGGGATTAAGAAACACCAGCAGTTTTTATGGTTCTGTCAAAATCTTTAATGTTGGATCTTTGGAGAGAAGGTAATTACCAGTTTTCCACTAAAGAGATTTCAAAAGTGAGCGCAGGATGAGAATTTAAGAATCAGTAAGTATCAAGTGTAGCATCAAGATTAGAAACCCCAATGTTTCATTGGCCAAAGATAAATTTCAGTAAACCCTAAAGATAGCAGAAGTTAAATACACACACACACATTAGCCCATCCTTTAAAGATGGAAGCAGCATTTATGATTAGTTCAAAATTTGGGCTTCCTTGGTGGCACTAATGGTAAAAATCCCAACTGCCAATTCAGGAGATGTAAGAGATGCAAGTTTGATCCCTAGGCGTGGAAGATCTGCTGAAGGAAGTCACGGCAACCCACTCCAGTATTCTTGTCTGGAGAATGCCATGGAGAGAGGATCCTGGCAGGCTATGGTCCATGGGGTTGCAAAGAGCTGAACATGACTGAAGTGACTCTTCACACATGCGCTGGTGATGGTAGTGGTGATGTGTGCCCTCATCCGACAAGGCTGGCCAGAAATTGATCCAAGCAGCCTGGGAGATTTGAGAGAGCATCTCACTGTATGGATCTAGAGTTTAAGTTAACTGAAAGGGAGATTACCTAAAATATGTGTATTGTTACTGATATCTTTTTTTTTTTTTTTTTCATGTCTTGGACAGTAAATTTGCCTTAAAGACTGAAGTCCCTTCCAGTTAGATTTTTCTGATTGGCCCATTTCATAGGAGACTGTCAGCAGACAATTTTGTATGCATGTGTGTTGATGCCTAGGACACATCTCCGTGTTGGGTCAGGCAGCACACAAGGGTATTCTTGACCTTTATTATGCATAATATGTGTGCCTTGGTCTTGACAGAATGTGATTAAGATGGATAAATTAAAGGGCAAAAGTGAAATCCAGTTATTTTCAAAGCAACTGTAATATAGCAGATCAATAACTTGCAACTTGTTTTTACACCAATCTTTATTGTTTTTGACAGATCCCCCACTGCATTAAGTGCTGTCTATTTCAGTGTTATCTAGGCACCCTCTGACAGGTCAGCTGGTTTCACTGGGATTATTTTATCCTGGGTTGAAGTGTAATGGTTCATTCTGGGCATGCTGAAAGGCAGGATTTGTAGCAATGTGTGAGACCTATGATTCACTGGTTAGATTGTGATGATGAATTGCTTGCCTGAGGGGCCGACACAAAATGCTATGAGATAAACCAAGGCCATTATCCAGGCATTCTTTGGTGTGTCTGGTCGTTTTCAGCTGCGAATGTAGCTGCAATGTTGCTTTTTTTGTAGAAGATGGGATAGAGAAAAGTTTCTTGCTGGTAAAATGCTGGAGGGACAATGATGGAGCATGTTTTCATTCTTGAATAATGAGGCAGAAACAAATCTCATGACATAATCTCATAATCTGGTCATTTTTAAATCCCTGGCAGAACTTCATTTAAACAATTAGAAGAAAATGTTTTGAATACATATAGTATGATATAGTGTAATATCACTATATATGACAGATTTATTGATCTTTGCTAATTGTCCTTAAGAAGTCCAGAGTTGTCCATTGGTAGATTATTTCCATGTCTCAGATTAATTAGTTTGTCTTTTCTAATATCTTAATGATTCTGTTTTTTTTTCTTTTTTTCTTGTTCTTCTTTAATGATAGTAGAAAGGCAGTACTGTTTATGCTTACCCTTACACTCTCACTTCTGAGTATCCAAAGGATTGAGTAATTCTGTAATAAACAAATTAATCCTCTTTGTTGTCACAAAGAAATTCCCAAATCTCAGTGACCTAGTGCAGGTAAAGTTGATTTCTTGCCACAAGCAAAGGTTACTCTCTGCTTCAGGTGACCTTCCTCTGTCTTGGGGCCATTTTGAACCTATGGTCCCTCAAATCATCTTGGAAGCAAAATAAAGGCCAACGGCATGAGTTGAATTTGCTTGGCACCACTTTCACCCATATTCATATGTGCTTGGTTGCACACATTGCCCTATTGGGAAACAGAGAGTAATGATAGTTGGGGATTTGATGAGCACTAGGTTTCCACATTGGTTCTTTGAAATCTTCTCTTTTCTAGGCATCCCTTGGGATTTGGTTTTAATTCTTTATTGACTGAATTTTTTCCCCCCATCCCTAGCATGTTTCCCTCAATTTACTCAGTGGCCTAAAACAAGAGGAAGGTACAATTAGTATATATAAAATAGATTACTAATGAGGACCTACGGTATAGCAAAGTGAGCTCTCCTCAATTATGTTGTAATGACATATATGGAAAAGAATCTAAAAAAGAGTGAACATATGCAAGCATATAGCTGATTCACTTTGTTGTGCACCTGAAACTAACACATAAATCAATTTTATGCCAATAAAATTTTTAAAAAATAAATATAAATATAGGACTCATTTGCATTATCTTGGAATCCTTAGATCCATATCAAGACCCAAAGTGAATATTCTGTCTCAATTATCCTGGCTGAATGCTGACATGGTTCATTGCAAAATTTAACTTCATTTGAAATAATAGGCTTTTCCCAACCAGGATTTTTAATTGTGTATTTATTTATTTTTAATTTTATGAAATCAGCTGAATTTTTTACATACACAATCCACATTTTAGTTTCTCTCTCTCCCTTTCTCTTTTTGTTTTGTTATTTGATTTGTTTGGTTTTTCTTTGGTTTAGATGTCTCACTAAGACTAGGTACCGATGTGTCCAGCAAGAGGTTGTTTCTCAGTGAACAGTTATTGCCAAGTGGTGTAGAACAGGAATGGAATCACTTTTTCACTCATTTTATTATTTTCCCTTTTCAATAAAGTGTGTGCCCTCCGGGATTAATTCACATTAGGAAGCAGGGATCAAGTTAAACACACATCCATTAAAATGCATATGAAATGAAACAGCAGAAGATTAAAAGAGTCTATATTTTAAAATACCAAAATACATGGCCACTTTCAAAGAGAAACCTATAGTTAATGAAGTCCAGCAGCTGTGTGTGTGGCCTAAGAGGCGGTCTCCCTCTGTCCTTCCAGCGCCTCCTGAGAGCCCCTTCGTATGAGCTCCTCCTGTTCTTCTTCAACTCTTCACTTAGGAAGCTGAAACCTTGGTCAAATTATTTTAAAACGAGTTGAAACTCTTGTGAATAGACCATTATGTTCCCAGATATCCACCTGAAAAGTGGAAGAGACTGCTCACATTTCTCTCCATCATGGGGGAAGGGGGGAAGCCCATCTTAACCAGCAGATGTGGTCATTTTGAGTCTGACCAAACCAGGGCTCCCTTGAACCACAATCTTTGGCACCAAACATTCAGTCGGTTGGCTAGAACATCATTCTGTTTGAAGGAGGGAACTGTTTCAGGAATGAAGTCTCTCTAACATAGGTGTCACAGAAAACTGGAGACAACTTTTGAAGTTGTATAGATGAGGGTTAAGTCTGGATCCTGATGTCAAGAGCAGTGTCTCCCATAGGAGAGAGGGCTGTTTTTCTTATCAGAAAAATGGGCGGTGATCAACCTGATTTGTAGGATATTTGTGGGTATTAATTAGAAATATATGGATATTAGCCTGGTACACAGTAAGAGCACAATAATAGATAACTCTTATTCACCTTTATTTCAGATTCTTCCAGAGGATTACTACTGGGTTGGCCAAAAAGTTCCATTTTGGTTTTTGCATAAGATGTCATGGATTTTCTGGGTAACATCTGTAAGACGTTATGGGTCTCACAATTCAGATGTAGCAATGTTCTAGCCAACAGACTGAAAGGTTAAGAAAAGAGCCAAAGTTAGGGGTTCAAGGGAGATGTGGGTTGGTCAGACCCAAAATGAGATGATCTGCTGGTTGGTGTTGTTCAGCTGCTAAGTTGTGTCTGACTCTTTGCAACCCCATGGACTGCACCACATCAGGCTCCACTATCCTCCGCTATTTCCCGGAGTTTGCCCAAATTACTGTTCATTGACTCAGTTAGATGCTGTCTAACCATCTCATCCTCTGCTGCCCCCTTCACCTTTTGCATCCACTCTTTCCCACATCAGCATCTTCCCAGGTGTCTCAGTGGTAAGGAATCTGCCTGTCAACATAGGAAATGCAAAGAGACGTAGGTTTGATCCCTGGGTCAGGAAGATGCCCTGGAGTAGGAAATGGCAACCCAATCCAGTATCCTTGCCTAAAAAATTCCATGAACAGAGAAGCCTGGTGGGCTACAGTCCATGGAGTTGCAAAAGAGTCTGACACAACTTATTGACTGTGTGCACACACACACTTTCTCAGCATCAGGGTCTTTTCCAATGAATCAGCTCTTAAGATGGGCTTTTTTTCAGGATGGAGAGAAGTTGGAATGGTCTCATCCACTTTTCAGATGGACACCTGGGAATATAATGGTCTGTTCATGAAAGGTTGTTGCTGACCCATGAAGACACCGGGATTCTTGGCCTCTGGAGGAGAAGAATTCAATCCAAGGCCAGAGACGAGGCTTGATTGCTCAGAGCTTTTATGCAATAGCGTTTTATTAAAGTATAAAAGTGATAGAGAAAGCTTCTGACGTAGACATCAGAAGGGGGCAGAAAGAGTACCCCCTTGCTAATATTAGCAGTGGAGTTATATATCTTTTAATTAGTTGTTACAATGAGTCAAAAGAATGTCTCAAGTTTGTGAAAATTTTACCAGACCCACTCCCACAAGTTACATTTTAGGATCACAAGATTAGAATTTAACAATGGAAAGATCCTCCAGACCCACTCCCATAATATACATTCTAAAATATCAGGATTAGTCAGAAGGTTTCCAGGAAGGCAAAACTGTCCTCCAGCCAGCTACGTTGTTGTTGTACAATCCTTAGTACAGAATTTAAACTGAGTTGTGTAACTGACTAAAACTAAGGAATGTAGAAGGGGGAAAAAAAAGTTTGTCCTTTTTTCCTCCTTGAGAATTCCAGACCCCCAATCTCCACTTCAAGAGCCCCAGACCCCTTTCTCCTCCTTGGGGACCCTGGACTTCTTATCAATCTGCCTAGGAACTGACTCTCTCATTCCCAAGAGCTTCAGCTAATTTTAAAATAGTTTGGGTTTTCTGAGTCCAACTGTCTCTCATCCGGCAATACTTGGCACCATTTATTTGCGTTTCACTTCAAAATAACAGATAAACAGAAACCCACTCTGGCTAAATGCCTTGCCTAAGGGCATAAAGTTATTGAATCACCCAGAGCCAAGGCATTAATCCTGGTTTACTGAGAATGATGCAAATCTGGAAGCATGTTTTATTTTTTGAGTTGGAAGGAGCTTTGGTTGTCACCTAGTTCCCATAGGCAGCCTTCAGGGACTTTGTCTCAGGAATGGATATTTGGGAATATTTTTCTTTTTGAGATACAAAGGATCTTTGTCTTACCTCATTTCCATTAGCACTGCAAGGTGAAGGGCACTGAAATTGAAAATTTGTGGTAGAAGCTGAGTAGAATTTCTATTTTATATATCAGGAGGTTTTGCTTTTTCCTCATCTTAGGGTTAGCCTTTGAAGGAAAACATGATGAAACCAGGGAAATATTATGAGCTAAGTAAAAAAAGTAAAAAAGAGAGAGAGAAATTTAAGTGAGAAGTTTCTGTTGTTATGATTTTATATTAGAAACTACAATCCAGGAAGACTTCCCTGGTGGTCCAGTGTTTAAAATGCTGCATTTCCAATGCAGGGGGCACAGGTTCAATCCCTGGTTGGAGAACTAAAGTGCTGCATGCCAAGTGAAAAGAAAAAGTCACTAATAATTTTTAAATGGCTTTATATATATATATATATATATATATATATATGAGAGTGGTGTATGCTAGGGTGGAGATTTACCATGTGTAAAATAGCTAGCTAGTGGGAAGCTGCTGTATAACACAGGCAGTCTAGTCTGGCATTCTATAATAACCTAGAGAGGTGGGATGGGTGGGGTTGGTGAGGAGGTTCAAGAGGGAGGGGGATTTATATATATATATATATATATATATATGAGAGAGAGAGAGAGCTGTAACTAATTTGTGTTGTTGTATGGCAGAAAACAATACAACATTGTAAAGTAGTGATCCTCCAAATTAAATAATTAGTATTTTAAAAAATAGAGAAAAGAAGAAACATTCCATGCATACTGGAGATAAGGGCCAACTGCAAAATCTTGTTTTATCCACCTTTATTTCACAAAATGTATTTAATGCCTCCTCTGTGCTCAGCATCGCCACTGTGACTAGGCAAATGGGAGCAGTGTGGCCTGATATCCTTACCTTCACATTCCATAAAATGTTTCAAAGATAAAATTTACAAGCAATTATTTGTGGAACTGGCATCACAAAATTAATTACCACTATTTCTGTTCCAAGTAATAAGTGTTACTATTGTTGCTGCTGTTGTTATAGTTCAGTCGCTAAGTCATGTCTGATTCTTTTCAACCCCATGGACTGCAGCACACCAGGCTCCCATGTCGATTGCTGTTCCCTGGAGTTTGCTCGACCGAGTTTCCATTGAGTCCATTGAGTTGATGACTCTTCCCAACTATCTCAGCCTTTGCTGCCCCCCTTCTACTTTTGCCTTCAATCTTTCCCAGCATCAGGGTCTTTTCCAATAAGTTGGTGCTTCGCATCAGATGGCCAAAGCATTGGAACTTCAGCTTCAGTATCAATCCTTCCAATGAATATTCAGGGTTGATTTTCCTTAGGATTGACTGGCTTGGTCTCCTGGCAGTCAAGGGACTCTCAAGAGTGCTATAGGAGACAAAACAGAAAAAAGCGTCAAACCCTCTCAAGATAGCTGGGGAGTTTGTTTTGGGGGAAAGATAGAAGAGTTTTTACCCATATCATAGGAGATATTCACCCGATAGTAGATGGAGACATTCTGGAAGACCAATGGACAGACATTATCAGGAATAGATACGGAAATATGCTTGGCCCCCAAATGGAGATGATGGACACAAAAGAAATACATTTGTAAATTGGCCATCAAACATGTAAAAAGATACAAGATATTCTACAAATACTTATTTAAAAAAAATAGATGGTTTTCTATTTTATTAACAATTTAGGAAATGTTAAGTAAAAATTAAAAAAAAACCATCAGATATGTTCTACAACAAATTTCAGCACACTGGAGTATGCTGAAGCAAATAAATATCTTGCCAGTATAATTCATTTTGTGCAGGCATTAGATTAAGCTTTTTTTTTGGTACCTGTATATATATTTGATTCTTTTGTACAGGAGCTGTGGATTTATCTTTTTTTCCTTTTAAATGTAGGCATTCGTGTCCAATCATGGGAACTAGTGCAAGCAAATTCAATCACACATCCCACAGTGCTAGTATTATGTTGTAAATAGTTCTAATGTTTTTCTTGGTAGCTTTGGGTGATATATATTATAAGGGATTCAACTGTGGAACAAAATGTCCAGGTACACTTAATACTCAGGAAAAAAATGTGGTATAAAAGTACAAAAACTGTTATTGTTCGTAACGATTGATCTGTGAGAATCAGGATTTTCTAGATTTAGTGAATCTAATAAAAAAGAGTATAGAAATAAATTACACTATATCTGATGTAACAGCTCTGTCCCCGGTCCAGTCCAAAACCACGTTGGTAAACATTTTGGTTTCCTGAAATTTGTCTTATTGTTCCATTGGTTTAATTTTAAGTAGTGATTTTGATAATGTAGAGTTTAAAATATATCTATGCAGAACATACAAGCTTTTGCAAATATACAATGAGATTCTACAGTAGATTTTTTCTTTTTTTTTTTTGATAAAGAAGTTTGTGAGTAAAAGATATTTGAAAGGTATTGATTTAGAGGCAGAAAAGCTGAGGCCTTAGCTCTGAACCTTGGTATCCCCAGGCCATGAAAAAAACATAGAGAGAGGTGTAGGTGCAAACACACAAAGAGCAGAATTAGCAAAGGATAGAAGCAGCTTTGATTTTTCCATGGTTATCCTTTTGATAAAGCATTAAGAGAGCTAGAGTGTCCCAAAATTGGATAATTAATCCCTTTATAATTGCTACATGACTCATGCTTTAGTGTAAAACAAAAGTGTTTCTCAAAATTAGCATGTGTTTTCTGGGAGTAGCCCCAATCTGGCTGTGGTCAAAGGCGGTGCATTACATCTAAATTTGGATGCTCTCGTTGCTCAGTGGATGCTCAGTAGCCACTGCTGGCTGAGAAGAGTCAGTGATGCAGAAACGTGGGAGGCCCTAAGCCATGAGCCCTTGGGAGAGGGAGTAGAAGTAACCCAGTAGAGGTTTCTGGGTGATGCTGAAGGCTGAGAGAGCCCTGGGAGCTAGCTGTCATGGAACAACATTTTGAAGAAAACAGTTTCCCATCTCCAGTTACTCAGGGGAGGGAAACCGACAGGGAGGGGTGTTCACTGGTGAGGTCAAGCAGATGTCACTGTTTATCACAATGGACAGAATTTATTTTGATGTAGAATGGCTCATCTGTGATCAAGCAACTTTGCTGAAATAACTCAGTATTGTGTAGAGTATTAACAGAAGAAAAGGTTAGGAAGGGAACTCCCCACCTAGCCCACTGAGAATCAGAACTGAAAGGGGAGCCAGATGATTGGAGGGAACGGAAGCTCCATGGACCACTTCTCTTGGTCTGCACTCACCTGGGTTAATCTGGGCCAGTCTTGACAATAGCTCTATGGCTACACAGATGAGGAGATAACCTTCATTTTTTAGGAGCCTGCACACTCAAGGGAACATGATCCATACATGATGGGAGCTCATCCGATCTTTAATACAAAGTGGGAGAAGAGCCCAAAGAACATCAAGTGTAAGTTGGTCAGGTCTTAAAAGGTTATGTACAAAGAGAAATGGAGGGACTTCCCTCGTGGCCCAGTGGTAAAGAATCCACCTGGCAGTGCAGGGGGTTGTGGGTTCAATTCCTGGTCAAGGAACTGAGATCCCCCATGACAGAGAGCAGCTAAGCCCACCTGCCACAACTACTGAGCCAGTGCACCAGAGTCCATGGCCACATGGACGGGATCTCACATGGTGCAGTGAAGATCCTGCATGCTGCAATGAAGACTAATGGAGCCAAATAGATAAATAAGAGGGGGTGAAGTAGAAGGGGCATTTTTGATATAAGGGTCAATGCAACAACGGCAGGAGGTAAGAGAAAAAGATATATGTGAAGAACAGCAAAGGGTGAGCCTTGGCTGGAAAACAGGGGAGATGAAGCTGGAAACACATTATAGGAAGTATCACAAATGAACCAAGGTCTTGGACTTCAAGTAGCATATATTCTCCTAGTAGAAACAAGAAGACCAAAAAATGAACACATCTTATACAAGATAGAACTGTAGTTTGTGTTTCTGTTGCTAGAACCCATAATCAAATTCACGAGGATAAGTGGAGAATAAGAGGTAACTTCATCTTTACACTGGCTTGTAAGCACATTTGAATAAACAACATCAAAATACTCCTTGATGAATTGCATACACTGGAAATAAGCAAAGCTCTTTTTGATCATGAGGGAAAAGGCAGTGTTATAAGTATGATGATAAATATCAAGAATCTGAATGTGACAGAGGAAAAGAAAATATCTTTAGAAGAGAAGAGGAAGACAGTCTTCCCAGAGGAGATGAAATCTAGTTAGGTCTTCAAGGATGAAGAGGTGTTCAAGAAGTCAAGGAGGGTTAAGGGCTTTCTAGCAACAGAGACTAGCCCATGTGGAGTCACAGACATGACAAGTGGCAACGGAGAACTGAAGGATGAAACATAAGCTGGGAACCTTTGATCCTGGGGCTTGAAAGTGTGTGTGTTTGCAGAAAGGGTGAAGGATAAAGATGAGAGATCTGACTTTGTCAGTGCTGGAGATCCCCTGAAGGATTTGAAACCAGGAAAAGATAAGACATAGAGACTTTCTAGAAGAACTTAATCAGTTCTTTAAGCTAAGAAAGATTAATTAGGAAATGTGAGAAAATTGTGTCTATAATTTCGTTAATCCTGTATGTAGTTACTGTTAGAAATTTTGTGGAAATGCAGTTTTGCATACAAAAGAGATAAATGGCATTTTCAAAGTCCACTGCAACTGGTTGGGTGAGTTGCCAATTAGTCACGGGAACTGTCCTAACCCAGGAAACTCATCACAGAGGTTGCCCCCAAGGAAGGGAAATCAGCTTAGAGGAGACAGAGGTGGGAGGGAGATCTCCATCATGAAAAGGCACCTCTTGGCCCCTTTTTGACATCACAATAGGTACATATATTAACTTCCACCTTGTTATTTACTTAATTATATTTTAACCAAAAAGTGTCTGTGTGGCTCCCTTTATGTAATTTTGTGACACATATATTTCATTTTGCAATAAGCGCAGATTTTTAAAAAGACAAATTTTTGCAAGAAGGGCTATAATCAAGGAAGCGTGATTCATAGACCCCTAATTCTTATGTTATTGAAAGTTAAGAATGAGTTGAAACATAAGATACTAAATATCACACAAAGGGCCTTTTAATCTTTGTTGATAGTGCAAGGCTTCAGTCCCATTCCTTGGCAAGTAATGTCATTTTAACAGGTAGCAGAGGGAAGAGAGAGGTATCCCCAATTTATTTTGCTGTGAGATTTTTACTAACTGAACTAGCCTTTCAAGTGATAAGAGCAGAAGAAAACAATGTACAAATACAGTGACTATTTAGGATAGATAAGGAAGAAACAAGTACTTACCTGTTAAAAGAAATTTAAATATTTGATCCACAGGACTTCCATCTCAGAGTACAAAAAAAGCTTGCCAGTGTAATCTTGAAACCATGAACCATACTCTTTGAAGACTCTTGGCAATCAGAAGATTAATGATAGCTATGAAGGAAATCCAGAGTTTCAAAACTGGATAGAGAAGCTGAATGCTTGGCGCTATAGATATTGACATATGGCTGTATCTCTTGGGTAGAAATTGACAACAATATGACGCCAATCATCAGTTCACCCCAGAGAATGGACCCTGGGTTATCTTAAGTTTACATAATACTTGTGGTAAGTGACCTTTAGACTCAAATTTTAAAATACTCACCTTTTAAAAAAAATTTTTTTAAATATAAATTTATTTATTTTAATTGGAGACTAATTACTTTACAGTATTGTACTGGTTTTGCCATACATTGACATGAATCCACCACGGGTGTACACATGTTCCCCATCCTGAACCCCCCTCCCACCTCCCTCCCCATACCATCCCTCTGGGTCATTCCAGGGCACCAGCCCCGAGCATCCTGTATCATGCATCAAACCTGCACTGGCGATTCATTTCACATATGATAATATACGTTTCAATGCCTTTCTCCCATATCATCCCATCCTTGCCCTCTCCCACAGAGTCCAAAAGACTGTTCAATACATCTGTGTCTCTTTTACTGTCTCACATACAGGATTATCGTTACCATCTTTCTAAATTCCACATATATGCATTAGTATACTGTATTGGTGTTTTTGTTTCTGGCTTACTTCACTCTGTATAATAGGCTCCAGTTCCATCCACCTCATTAGAACTGATTCAAATGTATTCTTTTTAATGGCTGAGTAATACTCCATCGTGTATATGTACCACAGCTTTCTTATCCATTCATCTGCTGATGGACATCTAGGTTGCTTCCATGTCCTGGCTATTGTAAATAATGCTACAATGAACATTGGGGTACACGTGTCTCTTTCAGTTCTAGTTTCCGGCCCTGTTATTTTAAGCACTGCGTCTTTAGAAAGGGGGCAAGCAACTGCTGGGGAGTGTGCCTCACCCCTCCTTTACACATAAGAATGCCATGCTCTCTTTGTGTTTAAAATAACAGAGTATCCTCTTCCAAAACTGTGCTGAGATCAGCAGGGAAGGAAAGTCCTCATAACAGAGGGAAGACAGCTATCTTGAGATTTGCATTAAAAAGGAAAGAAGGACATCAGTGCCATGAGTCAGCAAACTTCAAAAAGGCTATTTGAAAGGAATAGTGAGTAAAAGAGTTGGGGACTTGTCACAGAATTTCTCCAATAAAACAATTAGATTTGCATCTAAATGGCTATACAATTGTCCAAAGGGGTAGACCATGAAAGGTCTCTTTCTTAATTGAAATTTCAACTTTTGGAAGCAGTTTGAAGTCCTGTTGTTTCTGGAAGGCTGATTTAATTAGTGAAATACACCGAGAGGGAGATGCTGTGTTTCTTTGTAGAAAGAAATGTCCTCTTCTCTTCCTTTCCTCCTTCTCTCTCTCCCTCACTCCTACCTTCAGTATTTCCATACTGTCTCTTCAGTGCTAGGCAGTGTGCTTGATGCAAACACATTCTTAACTCATGACACTCACATTCTGGTGGGATAATCTAAGTAAACTGCCGTCATACCCATAAGGGCTAGACAACAGCGAACTCCAGCAGAGTGCAGAGAGAGTGGGCACATTCACCTGGTGACATTTGTGTTTGCCAGATGAACAAGGGGGCTGGCACGTTTCAGATACCAAGTGCAGCATGTGCAAAGGCACTGTGATAGGACAAGGGCGGGGCACTCAAGAAGTCTACAAACCTGGTGTCACAGGAAGTCAGCCTGGAGAGACAGACAGAAAAGTGCCTTGACTTGCAGGAGAAGACATGTGTTAGGGGTGAGGCTCAACAGGAGGAATGAAGAACGATCTTCTGTATGCGGCAGAGTTAGACTGGACTGCTGCCTTTGGCCACTAAAATCTTAGTTTGTTTTTCTGTGCACTAACACTGAGCTCAGATAGTGATAGTGATTATGCCACAATGCCTGCATGTTTTTCTTTTTTTCCCCTTCCTCCCCTCCCACCTCCCTGCTTTTCTCCATCTCTCATTACCTCTCTCTCTCCTTTTTCTCTTTTTCTTTTTCTTCTTTCTTCTTTCCTTCCATCTTTCTTTCCTCCTCCTCTCTCCTGCCCTAACTCTTTCCCTTTCACTTTCTGTCTCTGTCTTTTTCATTCTCTTCCTTCCTTCTCTTCCTCTTCTTCCTTCTTTCTATTAGGAATTTGTAAAGAAAATAATTGATGACCTAGCTAAACCAATGCAGGAGAAAAAAAAGCAGTTTACTGGAGGGTTGATGAGTAATGGATCTATTTAAACACTGTAAATATTTATTATTTTGTCCTTGACTCATTTATTGGGCAAGTACTGACTGAGCATCAGCTTACTCCGGGCCGCCTATGAGCCACTGAGAAAACAGGACTGATGAGATGATCAGAGTCTTTGGTGTCACACTCTGTTCTATGGGAAGGAATCAGGCAATAGATAAGTCTACAATATCTGCGGTTCTATATCCAGACAATGGCCTCTCTTGTAGAGTTTTCAAATGATCTGTTCTTGATCTGTCTCCCTTCCCTTCCCCCCTCCTTCTGATCTTTTTTTTCTTGCGTCATAGCCTTTGGGGACTCAGCTGTGCTTGCGAAAAGTAGGAAGCTTCACACTTACTCCATCCGGGATTTTGGCAGGAGAATGACTGCTGTATTACATCGGAGATGGAAAGAGCTCCCTCACAGGAAGGCGTCTTAGACCGAGTGATATTTCCTGTTTGCTGCTGTTTCACATCCTCTAATAAAACCACTTGCTTTTTCGCTGCAGAATTAATTCATTACCAGAATCATCAATGTAGGACCTAAAACCTTCTGGGAAACTTTGTATCCTTCCTCAGGTGGACTGAGTTCTTTCAGTTGTTAGTTTCCTGGCCTTGGTAGGCATCATCTTAGTTCATTATTCAAGTATCGAACCCTTGAGAGGTGAGTGCCAGCCTTACCCACTTTTCCAGGAGAGGCTGGTGCTTTAGGACCTGTGGATCATCTTTTATCAGAAGGTGGACACGTAGGTGTCTATTTAAGGCTGGACAAACACATCAGGCCATTATGTGCAAACAGCTCTAATCTAGAAAGCCTTTTCTATTTGATTTGAGGGAACTAAAAAAAATGATACCACAGGTAAGGTTTATCAGTTGTGTGTAGCTTAGCTATACTGCAATCCAAAATATTTTTGTATGAAAAGAGATGTGTGGTGAACATAACTTTGATCTTTCTAGCCTGGTTGATGTGCCCTAAGCTGTTTCTTCAGCACAGGGTTTAGCAAAAAGTTGATCTTGGGTACGGTCTGTTAACATGTGGCCAGTCTCATCCTACATGCTTTTTGTGGACTTTTGAAATCAGAACATCAAAGACAGTGTCAGATTCTTACCTCTGGCCCTAAAGAGGCTACCAGGAGTGCAGAAAACCTGGATGGGACCATATTCACATCTGTGCTTTGAATGACAGGATCTATGGCTGGAAAGTACTACAAAGCAGTTGTTTAGGGGGCCTCTACTGATTTTACCACATTTGTATTGGTTAGTCCTAATTCCAGTTCTATTTCGCAAAGAAAATGATGAATTTTTCTGTTGAAGAGAAAGAAGTATGTTTTGCTATTGTTTATGAATGGTATTTTTTTTTTCTATTATTTTGCTTTACAGTCAAATCCCCCTTCCAGCAAAAGAACTTCCAGATAGTCCTAGCACATAGAGCTCACCTGTTTTCTGAAATAGAAACTATCTCAGCTTCCCTATATGACCATTTACATATGCAGCCATGGGGCATTTTCAGTGGTGTGCTAAATATCTTACTATTTTAACGTTTTATTCATTTTTTATTACTGTATCGCTCTTTACTAATTTCTAACACATCCCCTCAATTAGATCGAAAGCTACCATGAGAGTCTACTTAAGCTTCCTTCTTTCTTCCTATTAGGAATTTGTAAAGAAAATAATTGGTAGGAATAGCTAAACCAATACGAGGGAATGAAACAGTTTAATGTAGTGACAGTCTAAGGGGAAAGCGGTTAGTTTTCATTAATAAGCCTGATATTTGCTGTAGGTTTTCTTGTAGATGACCTTTATCACCCTGAGGAAATACCCTTCCATTCCTAGTTTGCTGAGAGTATTTATCATGAATCAATGTCAAATTTTGCTAACGGCTTTTTGGGTATCTATTAGATTATTGTATGAGTTTTTTTTTTTTCCTATTATATGGTGAATTGCACTAATAGATTTTCTTTTCCTTAATTTAAATTAATTTTACTTTTATATTGGAGTATAGCCAGTTTACAATGCTGTGATAGTTTCAGGTGTACAAAAAAGCCACCCAGCCAACTAATTGATTTTCTAATGTTGAACCAAACTTGCATTCCTACTTGGTTATGATGTATTATCTTTTGGAAATCTTGTTAGCTCAATTTTCTCATATTACGTTGAAGATTTTTGTTCCTATAATTCTCAGAGATGTTACTCTGCAGATTTCTGTTTGTGTGATGCTCTTTTTGTTTTGATCTGAGGGTAATTCTGTCTTTATAACATGTTGGGAATGTTTCCTCTACTCTTGTTTTCTGGAAAAGCTTGTGTAGAAATTGTTATTTCTTTCTTAAATGATCAATAGAATTTCCCAGTGAAGACATTTGGGTCTGGTGTTTTCTTTGTGGGAAAGATATTAGCCACAGTCTCGATTTCTTTAATAGATATATAACTATTCATGTTAACCATTTCTTCTTGAATCAGCTCTGGTAATTTGTGTATTCCAAGAAATCTGTTTATTTCACCTAATTTGTCCAATACATGACATAAAGTTTTTGTTTTTCTTTACATGCTTATTATCTTTTAATACCTACAGGGTCTATAATAGAATCCCCTATTTCAAAATTTCTGTTATTGAAAAAGTATTTATTCTCTCTCTTGTTCTTCATCAATTACATGAGAGTGATATAGAATTTGGTCAACTTTTTCTATAATGGATCATAGAGCAAATATTTTGGATATCCAGGTCATTTAGTCTCTGTTTCAGCTACTGAACCCTCTTATAGTGGAAAGCAACCATAGAAAATAACCAAATGTGTTTATCTACTTTCTAGAAAAACTCTACCAAAACAGACAGTAGACTTGACTTTGCTCACAAGCTATGGTCTGTTGATATTGGACTAAAATATTATTAAGTTTATTAATTTATTAAAAATATTAGTCATTTTAATTGATCTTCTATTGCTTTTCTTTTCCAATTTTGTTCACTTTTGCTCTTATTATTGTTATTATGTCCTTCTTTCATGGTTGTTATAGGTATAATTTGTTCTTCTTTTTCTAGTTTTATAATCTAAAAATGTAGGTGATAGATTCCAGACCTTGCTTTTTTGCTAACAGAATATACCTTNTCAATGCATACATGTGGAATCTGGAAAAATGGTACAGATCATGAAGGAGAGATACAGATGGAGGGAATAAACGTATGGACGCCAAGGGGGAGGGTGAATTGGGAGATGGGGATTGACGTGTAAACACTGCTATGTATAAAACAGATAACTAGTGGGAGCCTGCTGTATAGCACGGGGAACTCTACTCAGTGTTCTGTGATGGCCTAAATGGGAAGGAAGTCCAAAAAGGAGGGGATATATGTATACATATGGCTGATTCACTTTGCTCTACAGTAAAACTGACACAGCAGTGTAAATTTTGAAAACGTGAAAAAAGAAAAACAATCTAGGTCCCTCCAATGAACAAATCTTAGGACTCTTGACTATCTCTTCTCATCTCTGGAGTTCAGATTCCCCAGTTATACAACGAAGCAATTCGGGTGAATGATAAATAGGACCTTTCATCGACATTTTTTAGTCTTCTATAAGTCTGTGATTCAGTTCTGTTGATATTTCTCTTTATTTGCTCATGAACTATTTTTTATTGAGGACTTACTATGTCTATAAAACTTTTTCCAAAAAGCTGAAGTCGTGACACTGTTGGAGTACCTAAGGTCCATTTAGGTCCATTTGGGTAGACGATGACAGATACTTGATGAATGGCAACATGATGCCTGCTAAGGACTAGTCAGAAAACGCAGTAGCCTGGAAAGGTCAGGTAGTATTTCTTAAAAAAGGTCAAACCTCATTCAAGGTAGAATTAGATATTAACATCAAGTAACCAAGTAAGAAGATGCTACATTTTTAAAAGTTGGTAGAAGTTGTATATAAGGCTTCCCTGGTGACTAAGCAGTAACGAATCCGCCTTCAAAGCAGGAGATGTAGGAGGCCCTGGTTCATTTCTGGGGTCGGGAAGATTTCCTAGAGAAGAGCATGGCAACCCACTCCAGTATTCTTGCCTGGAGAATCCCATGGACAGAGGAGCCCGGCAGGCTACAGTCCACAGGGTCGCAGAGTTGGACACGACTGACGTGACTGAGCATGCATGCAGAATTTGGATATACTGAGAGTAAGTCAAGGTGCAAAAGTAAATACAGAAAGAGCTTTCATATACGGGGAGTCCATTTGGAAAAGGATATTCAAAAAGAATCAGAAGGTAAATTTAAATAAGGAATTTGGTACTTAAGTGGTCTTCCCTGGTAGCTCAGCTGGTAAAGAATTCACCTACAGTGCAGGACACCCCAATTCGATTCCTGGGTTGGGAAGATCCACTGGAGAAGGGAACGGCTACCCACTTCAGTGATCTGGCCTAGAGAATTCATGGACTGTATAGTCCATAGAGTCACAAAGAATCGGACACGACAGAGCAAATTTCACTTCACTTGGTACATAAGTAGGATGCCATTGAGGGTCAAAATAAGAAACTTGGACTTTTTCCAGAGGGCGTAAAGGGTAATTGTCTGAATATTTCTGGATAGTTGAAATAAATAACAACTGTGTATTACGATCATTTGACAGCAGCATCTTAAATAGATTGTAAACAAGTAAATTAGAATATAAAGCAGATGGCATTTGGGCAGCTACGGAGACAAAACAGGTATCAGGTAATAAGATGCTCATAGTGGTAAGAACAGACAATTGTAAGAAACTTTGCTGATGAAGAACTGACAGAATTTGGTTCTTGTTAGGTCTGAAACTTAGACCAAGGAAGAGAATTATTCCAGGATTTTGTGATGACAATAACTCAATTGCTTTGCATGTAGTTAAAAAAATTTTTTTTTTATATGGATAGACTGTCAGTGTATAATCCTAGGTGGTAATGTTGTGTGACAAGACATTTATTTTATCTGTAGGTTTCACCACATAATACCACCCAGAAGAGAGAGATTCTGGCTGGATTTATTTCTCTATAAAGATTTAAGGACTATATTGATTTCTAATTTGAAACATGTGCTGAATTGTGCCTATTTCTCAGGTTATTAATTTTGAGATCATTCTTTCTTCATCATTACCGATATCCCACTAATGTCTTAGGACTCTGCCTCTGGGTGAGACGACTTGCTCTGTGTCATTTGTTCCATTAATTCTTTTAAAGCCACAATCTTCCTTTTTTTTCTATACAATTCAGTGGCTTTCAGTGTATTCGTCCAGTTGTGTAGCCACCACCACAGTTAATTTAAAGCACTTTCATCACCCTTATAAGAGCTACGTGACTGTTAGAACTCACTGAAACCCAATCCCCACAGTGCTGGGCAAACAATAATGCATTATTTCTGTCTCTATAGATTTACCTATTCTAATTTTTCATGCTAATATAGAATTATACATTATATACATTTGCCTTTTTGAAACGTCACATCATAGTTTCAGTGTTCTTCTCTGTTGCAGCATGTTTCCGGACTTCGTTTTTGTTTTCTTTTGTTTCCCTCTGGCCAAATAATGTGCATTGCATGGCTGTGTGTGCTGGGCTCAGTCGCGTCAGTCATGTCCAATTCTTTGTGACTCTACGGACTGCAGCCCACCAGCTTCCTTTGTCCATGGGATTACCCAGGCAAGCATACTGGAGTTGGCTGCCATGCTCTCCTCCGGGGAATCTCCCCACTCAGGGACTGTGCCTGTGTCTCTTGAACTGCAGGCAGACTCTTTACCACTGAGCGCCTGGGGAAGCCCATGTTGAATCACTATGTAACATTTATTTATTTGCTCATCAGTTGATTGTTTCTTGGGTTGTTTTCTGTCTCCTTTCTTTTTCTTTTCATCATTACACATAAAGTGGCTATAAAAATTCGTGTCCACGTTTTGTTATGTACTTATGTTTCTTCCCCCTGCCCCCTCTCCTCCGGCTATATACTTAGAAATGTTGAGACAAGTGGTAACTCTATCTTTAAGCTCTGAGGAACTGCCAGACTGTTTTCCAAAGAAGATGAATCATTTTACAATATCATCAACACTATATAAGCATTTCAATTTTCTTCACTTCCTCTCCAACATTTGTTGCTATCTGTCTTTTTGATTATAGCCATCCTAATGGGTGTGAGAAGGCAATGGCACCCCACTCCAGTTCCAGTATTCTTGCCTGGAAAATCCCACGGATGGAGGAGCCTGGTGGGCTGCAGTCCATGGGGTCTGGAAGAGTTGGACACGTCTGAGCGACTTCACTTTCACTTTTCACATTCATGCATTGGAGAAGGAAATGGCAACCCACTCCAGTGTTCTTGCTTGGAGAATCCCAGGGACGACGGAGCCTGGTGGGCTGCTGTCTCTGGGGTCGCACAGAGTTGGACACGACTGAAGCGACTTAGCAGCAGCAGCAATGGGTGTGAAGTGGTATCTCAGTGTGATTGTGTTTGCAGTTCCCTAATGGTTAGTGATGTTGAAAATGTTTTCATGAGTTTATTGTCCATTTGCATATCTTCTTTGGAAAATTATCTGTTCGGATATTTTATCCATTTTTGTCACTTGTTTTTATTATTTAATTGTTAANGGGTGTGAAGTGGTATCTCAGTGTGATTGTGTTTGCAGTTCCCTAATGGTTAGTGATGTTGAAAATGTTTTCATGAGTTTATTGTCCATTTGCATATCTTCTTTGGAAAATTATCTGTTCGGATATTTTATCCATTTTTGTCACTTGTTTTTATTATTTAATTGTTAAGTGCTCTTTATATATTCTAGGTATTGCTATGTTTTACAATTTTTTTTCCCTTCTGCGGGTTTTCTTGTCACCATTTTGATGGCATTTTGAAATTAAATTCTATTGGAGTATAGTTGCTTTACTGATGGTATTCTTTGATATACACAATGTTTTAATTCTAAGTAAGTCCAATTTATTTTTGAGTCATTGCTTACCTTTTGGTGTCATGTCTAACAAGGCTTTGATGAACTCTATAGGTCCAAACATTTACTCATGAATTTCATTCTGAGTTAGCTCTTAGGCTTACCTCTATGATCCATTCTGAATGAATTAATGTATGTGGTGTGAGGTATGAATCCAACTTTATTCTTTTACATGGGCATATGTAGTTGCCCCAACATCATTGTTTGAAAACACTCTTCTTTCTCCATGATACCCTTATCAAAAGTCAATTAACTGTAAAGATGATTTATTCTGCTTTTAATTTTTAACAATGATGGTTTAGGAATCTCGGAAACTGGTGGTGACAAATTCTGTCACAGAGAGATCAGTTGTCAAATCAAGGCTACCTGGAACTGATGACTGAGGTCCCTAAACTGCACAGCTGGTTCCTAGTTAGTCAGCCTTGTCTCATGTTCTAGGCACCTAATGAAATGCAGAGATAAATTCAAGAGAAGCAATGATACTAATGATAATAACAGTAGTAATAATAGCTATAATGTTGAGTAGCTTCTATGAACCATGGATGGCTTACAGTATTGTCTCATGTAATCTCCACAAGCACCTTGCCCAGACAGGTATTCCTGATGAAAGAGAAAAGTGAAAAAAAAGAAAAGAAAAGAAAAAGAATGTGGCACAGAGAAATTAAGGAGTGTGTGTTCAAGGTCATTTAGAGAAGAAATGGCATATGAGCTTCAGAGCTCATCAGGGCAATGGTAGAGCTTGTCTTACACATTACTATAGACTTTCTAGACTTTTCTCAAATAATTTCAAAAAATGACTAATTTCCTGAAGTAACTGATTTGGGTTTATTATTTCCTCCGTGCGTGCAATTGCTTTCTCTGTATTCTCACCACTGTGTGACTCAAATGAAGAGGAGCCTAGGTATTGAGGTAAATCATTTCATTTTAACCAAGGAGAAGCCATTAAAGCTGATGAAGTTATTCTGAGTTTTACTCCAGGGTTCCAAAGAAGAAACCACAATTTTGCCTTCACAGGATTTATTAAGTCGGTGAAGAGGAGTGCCCACAACAGTACTGTGTATGTAAAAGCTGGATCTGGTTATGTGCTTCGGAAAGATCATGGCTTTTGAAGTCACATAGTCATGAATTCAGTGTATGACGTGGATTAGTATCTTAACCTCTATGAACTCTCATTGGTGAGATGGAAATAATAAAACATTATGGATTGTTATGAGGATTTCTGGATAATATAACTGCCTGGCACAATGCCCACCACATAGAACAAATTCAGTAAGAGCAGTATTTGCTTTCACTGTGATGGTGATTGCTTTCTTCATATGGGAAATGGCTTACCAAACATGGCTAAAAACATGTTTAAAACTCAAACATGGGCTGGCAGAAAGCAGTGCTGTTGTGTACCTTTCAGTACAGTCAGAGGAAATATGCTACTTTCTGGAAACCCAACCCTACTTTCCATCTGCACTATCTCTTGACATGAATGGTTGGGTGCCCACAGCCCTTTTGCATTACATTTTACATCGAGTTTATGACCCTGCTGTGACATGTAATATCTGAGTATTCCAACTTTTCAGCTCCTCACTGCCTCCCTCCCTGGTGTGGTAGGAAATAAAGTTCACAACAGCGTTATAATGGACAGTTCGGCCAGAATTCAAAAGTGGGGGTTACCACACAATCATCTGGAGGAAATTCTAGAAGTGTATATATTTCTTATGTCCATATATAAAAATTGCATTAAATTTCAGGAGAGCCAAATCATGTCCCAGCTTGAGTTTCCAGAGCTTATGGGTTTACAGTGCTGTCCTCTGTTTCCCCCTCTTCGCTTGAAAATTTAAACAGAGTAACTTGGTTGTTCCTGCAGAGAGATGGAGTGATTTCTTTTCTGTTTTGTAGTGTTTGTCTTGTTCTCCCCAGGGAATAGGCATGCTTTTCTCTGAAATGGGCCCCTGTATTTACAGACTGCCTCCTGGCCCCACATGTCTCCCATTACTGTCCAATCTTCGGTTCCTCTGTTTTACTTATAATCCATTTGGAGTCTTTTAAAGCTGATTAGTATGAACTCAACATTAGGAAGGGATCTTCAACTAGAAGCTTAGAAACTTCTAAGTTTAGCTCCTAGAAACTTCTCCAGTTGTCTGCTAATCTGGTTTTTGTCTTCTGGGACCCACATCCCATGCACGTGACCATGTCTGACAAACAGGTTTAATTCAGAAGTTCTTGGGGAAGCTGGATTCACTGGATACAGGCAGAGAGTCAATTTCCAAAGTTAGAGGGAAAACTGAGTACCCACAGAGTCAATATTTCTCAATCAGATGCTTCCATACCCAGGAGCAGTCTATAGACACAGACATTTATCAATATTTCTAAGGATTCAGTTCAGTTCAGTTCAGTGGCTCAGTCGTGTCTGACTCTATACGACCCCATGAATCACAGCACACCAGGCCTCCTTGTCCATCACCAACTCCCTGAGTTCACTCAGACTCATGTCCATCNGAAATAGCTCAAGTGGAATTCCATCACCTCCACTAGCTTTGTTCCTAGTGATGCTTTCTAAGGCCCACTTGACTTCACATTCCAGGATGTCTGGCTCTAGATGAGTGATCACACCATCGTGATTATCCGGGTCGTGAAGATCTTTTTTGTCCAGTTCTGTGTATTCTTGCCAGATCTTCTTAATATCTTCTGTTTCTGTTAGGTCCATACCTCTTCCATAATCCTGACACATACTAGCTAATGTGGTAAGCTACACCCTGCCTATCTTGTCTTTCAAAAGCTAACTATGTAATAATGCTGTATATGAGTCTTTTTCTCTTCTTCCATTAATTCTTTTGTACATCACAAAAATCCTTGATGCTTGCTATTCTACTGCCGTCAGAATCTCCCTCCCAGTTGATTCTGACACTAATTTCTTTATCTTTAAGCAGAATGAATTGGTCCGAAGTGTTGACGTAAGGAGGGACATCCCTGGGAGTACATCGACCCAGGGGAATCCGTAGCCTGTATCACCTCGCAGGTGGCTGCACTGATGCTTTAGGTGGAAGCAAGGCCAGTGACTGAGCCTGTAAAGTGTTCCAGGGCCCACATGACATGTGTCTGGGGAGGCTGTAAGGATATAGTGATTAAAAAAAAACAAACAAAAAACGAGTGGCATTAGATTGCACCACTGTCTTTTATTGTGCTATAAAATGGCTCATTAAGGGGGGAAAGTGTGAATTTAAACTCTTCTGCTACGATCAAACAGTGGTCCTAGTGGTTTTCAAGATAATTCAGTTGATCTTTCCTCTTCCTACCATTTGACCTCCATCCCCAAAATCATTTCTATTTTTCTTCCTTCCTTCCTTCCATCCTCCCCCATCCTTCTCTCCCGCTTCTCTCTCCAGCTTGAATTTAAATGTACTACTTCTGCCATTACTGATTGTGTGAGTTTTTGACAAGCTTATTAAGTTCTCTAAGTTTCTTTCTTTTTTTTTTTTTAATTTTTGGACCACTAAACCTGGGATAGTAATATCCATCTCATAGGCTACTGGAAAGTTTAAATGAAACTCTATTGTGAAAGACACAGTCTTGCATTTTCCCTAGACTTCATAGGTACAGAGCTTACGTGAACTACTGAGGTTATGTGAACGATTATTTTCTTCTCCCTTCCAAAAAGTTACACTGCAGATTACCGATGAGCACATCTGTGGCCTGATGTTTCGACTCTTTCAGAACAGGAGTTAGTGTGAATCAGTGGTGATTGCCAGTGTGCACAGATGCCCTCTCTGCCCCCTAAAGACTTCCTTGGACCAGGGAGAGGACACAGAGGTGATTTTAAAATAGAAATTGGCTTCAAGACATGGAGAGCTACCTGTGCTCGGGGCTGAACTGCATCCCCTGCAAATTGATATGCTAAAGTCCTAACCCCCAATATTCCACTGTGCAGCTATTTGAGAATAAAGTCTTGAAAAAGGCAGTTAACTTAGAATGAGGTCTTTCACTATTGTTGTTTAGTTGCTAAGTCATGCCCAACTTTTTGCCACCCCATAGACTGCAGCCCATTAAGCTCTTTGTCCGTGTGGTTTATCCAGGCAATAATGGAGTATGTTACCATTTCCTCCTCCAGAGGATCTTCCCAACCCAGGTGATCAAACCTGCATCACCTGCATTACCAGGCAGATTCGTTACCACTGAGCCAGCAGGGAAGCCCGGAATGGGATCATTAGGTTGGGCTCTAATCCAATACAACAAGTGTCCTTCTAAGAAGAGAAGATTAGAACCCAGATAAGCACAAGCATAGAGGGAAACCCATGTGAAGACACAGGGGGAAAGACAGTCATCTGTGAACCCAGAGGAAAGGACTCAAAAGAAGTGAGAATTGTGGGAAGCCTCCAGCACTGTGAGAAAATAAATTTATGTTGTTTAAGCCGGTGGATCTCTGGGAATTTGTTACAGCAGTCCTGGGAAGCAAGCAAATGCAAAAATCCATGCTTATATTTCTGTAGCTGTAAAATTAAGGTCAGCTCTAGGAGGAAAAGCAAAAATATTTTGGTTGTAAGGGTCTAGAGTTTAGAAACAGGAAAGGAGATTTTTGGGTAAAGTAACTTGTTCGATGACCAATGAATGGTCTAATTGACTGTCCTGGCTACAAAATGTAGGCTAAACAGTTGAAGAAAAGGCATGCTTTGACTAGAAGTTGACAGGCTGATATCAGTCACGCCTCTGCATAATGCCTTTTCGGCAGCTGCTGAGAATTATCTCTGCCTTTTAATCCTCTCATTTCACAGTTGTTTCAGGCAGATTATTCCTAAAACCTCATGCAATTAATATCAATTATTTAGATTGGCTGCTTTAGTGAGTGTCAGATTTTCCAGCACAGGACAAGACGTGTTATTACTATTATTACTGCTAATGACTGTTGTAGGGCACATATGACAATTGGACTTGAAACTAGGGGGAGGGGTGGAATCAAGGTTTAATTACAGCAAAAGCTTATGAGCAGAAAACTTGGAACTGGAATCACTGTTCTTTGTCAAAAGGTCACCTTCTTGTAGATTGGAATGTACGGTTTGGAGATAAACCACCTGGTCTGACTTGCAGGTTTGCACCCTTTTGGTTCTGTAACCTTGGTCATACATTGCTCTCTTTTTGTCTATATAGGTGGCTAACATTAGCGTCTACTTTATGTGGTTGCTGTGAAGTTGAATGGCAGCCCACTCCAGTATTCTTGCCTGGAGAATCCCATGGACGGAGGAGCCTGGTAGGTTACAGTCCACGGGGTCGCAGAGTCGGACACGACTGAGGGACTTCACTCACTCACTCACTCAGGTGGAAAGCCCCCCAAACAAGTCTGGTACATTGTAATTTCCAAGCATATGAAGGATCTCATTATTAATATTATTATTGTTGCATTCAATAAAGTAGTCCAAGTGAGACAAGAAGGGGGCAGGGTGCAACCTTTAAAAGAATGACAGAGCCTGAGGACATGACATAAACTGATTAGAACCAAACAGGTCCAAGTCAACTCCCAGGGTAACAGTTAACAAGCTAACTGACCTGCACAAGCTCCACAACAGAGGACCTAAACCTCAAAAAGTGGGCAGTGGCCCAATTCCTTGAAATCCTCACCACCTTCCCAAAATAGCTGGATACTCCTTCCGCTCATTAGCCTATGAAATTAGCTAGTGTTAGTCACTCTGTCATGTCCAACTCTTTGGGACACTCTGGACTGTAGCCCACCAGACTCCTCTGTCCATGGAATTCTCCAGGCAAGAACACTTGAGTGGGTAATCATTCCCTTCTCCAGGGGATCTTCCTGATCCAGGGATCAAACTCGGGTCTCCTGCATTGCAGGCAGATTCTTTACCATCTGAGCCACCAGGGAAGTCTATGAAATTACCCACCCCTATAAAAACAGTATTCATTGTAAGGACTGATGCTGAAGCTGAAGCTCCAATACTTTTGCCACCTGATGCAAAACCCTGATGCTGGGGAAGAAGGAAGGCAAAAGGAGAAGGGGGTGGGCAGATGGTGAGATGGTTAGGCAGCGTCACTGATTCAGTGAACATGAATCTGAGCAAACTCCAGGAGACAGTGAAGGACAGAGGAACCTGGCAAGCTGCATATAGTCCATAGTGTTGCAAAGAGTGAGACACAATTTAGCAGCTGAACAATAATATAAACACAGACAACCCCCTACCCTGGGGGCACTCTTGCCTCCCTTGCCTTCCAAGTTGGTCCACACTCTGTCCATGGAGTGTGTTTCTTTCCTGAATAGACCTTCTTTCCCTCTAGTATGGGTTGCTTTTGAGTTCTTTACTGCATGAAGCCAAGAAACCACACTTGGCGGCTCTCCCAAGGTCTCAGATATTACCTGGGATTTGACTACCCTTTCATGCTCCACTCTTCTTCCAACAATACAAGGGGCAATAGGGTCGTATGGTAGACAAGGAGTCAGGCCAACTGAGATCTGAATCCCAGCTCTGTCACTCACAAGGGACTGAGTAAATAACTTGGGTTATTTGAGCATAAGCACCTTAGTTCTCTATCTCACTGGAGAGCCAGGTGTGGGATGAATATTATCATGCATGCTTGCTGAGTGCTTGTGACTTCCCAGGTACAGTGCTGATAACCTCACTGTATCTATTAAGTTAATGCTCAGATTTATATCGTAGATGTACTCATTATTTTCATTTCCTGGACAAAGAAAATAGAGATTGGAGACTGCGAGCAATTGGCGTGGGGTCACTTGGCTTCTCACTGGCAGTGCCAGGCAATCTGAATCCAAAGCCTAAAATGTTATATCCGAATCACCTGGTATGGCATGGGTCTTGTAGGAGGTGGTTAATAATGGTATTTTATCTTGGCTTTAAATGGTAGGTAAATTACCCATTTGCTTGAGACAGATTAAAAGGGGCATAGCCGATCAATAACTGGCCTCGATCTTATCAATGATCATCCACTCTTTCCTCATTCTCATCAGTCTCTTAATCTGATTTCTAGCCCTTGAACCCTGCTCCCTGGGAACTGAAATTTACCTACACTTTGCTAAATCCTCTAGCAAACATTAGATTGAATGATATGTCACCCACTTATTTATATGCATGCTGATCACAGTTGGAAAAAACAAGCTTCGATAACTATAATCAATTAAAACAAATAATTAAAGCCCTTATTTTGCTTTGTTTTTGTCTTTTTCTACCCTTTTTAAAAGGTTTTTATTTTATATTGAAGTGCAGGCGGTTTATAATGTTGTGATAGTTTCAGGTGGACAGCAAAGGGACTCAATCGTACACATACATGTCTTTAATTCTCCCCAAAATTCCCCCCATCTAAACTGTCACATAACATGAAGTTCCCTCTGCTACACAGTAGGTCCTTGCTGGTTATCAGTTCTAAATATAGTAATGTATACTTTAATACTTATAGCCAATTTAAATAAATAATTAAAGCCATTTTGTTTGTTTTTTGTTTGGTTTCAGGAGTGCTGCATAGACCTCTTGAATGACTATTCTGTTCACTTTTAAATCATATTGCTTTCTGCTCATGCAGACTCCGATTCTTTCATGGAAGAACTATTTGTTGAGTTGGTACTATGTCTTAGAGGCTGTTGTGAGTTCTGGAAGCATAGTAGTGACAAAAGTATTAAAACATCCCTATTTAATAAAGCTGGGCTTCCCAGGTGGCTAGTGGTAAAGAACCCACCTGCCAATGCAGGAGACATAAAAGATGCTGGTTTGATCCCTGGGTTGGAAAGATCACCTGGACGCGAGGGATGGAAACCCACTGATATATTTGTGCCTGGAGAATCCCATGGACAGAGGAGCCTGGCGGGCTACAGTCCATAGGGTCCCAAAGAGTCAGACACAACTGAAGTAACTTTGCAAGCATGCATATACTCTATTAAAGCTAACATTCTAGAGGAGGGAGCCAGGCAGTAAATAAATGAACGATGCCAGAAGGTCCTTTGGAAAGAAAGCATGTTGTAATGACTATGCATGGATTCTGGAGTCAAACTCCTTAATTTCAGTCTCAACTCTGTGTCTTGCCAGCTGTGTGAGCTCGGACAAGCTATTAACTTCTCAGTGCCTCCATTTTTTTCTGTAGAATGGGACTTTCTATCTCATAGGGGCATTTGAAACTTATATGAGTTAATGCCGGTAATGATACTTAATATATAAGTGCATGCTATATGTCTATCTTTAATTGGAGTACACTTGTTTTACAGTGTTGTGCTGCACAATGAAGTGAATCAGTTACATGTAAATATAGGTCCCCTCCTGTTAAGCCTCACTCCCACCCCATCTCTCCTCTCTAAGGTATTACCTAGCACCAGGCTGAACTTCTGTGCTATAAAGCAGCTTCCCACTAGCTATCTATTTTACACATGGCAGTGTATTTATGTCAGTGATACTCTCTCAGTTCCTCCCAGCATCTCCTTCCCCCATATGTCCACACGTCTGTTATCTATGTCTGCATCTCTGTTTCTGCCCTGCAAATAGCTTCATCTGTACCATTTTGCTAGATTCCATATATATGTGTTAATGTATGATATTTGTTTTTCTCCTTCTGACTTCACTCTGTATGACATACTCTAGGTTCAGCCGCATCACTACAGAGGACCCAGTTTTGTTCATTTTAATGGCTGAGTCATATTCCACTGCAGATATGTACCACATCTCTTTTATCCATTCATCTGTTGATGGACATTTAGGTTGCCTCCATATCCTAGATGTTGTAAATCGACCAGGGAAGGAAACAGTGAGTTTTCGAGGAGATGCCACACAGTTTGTAACAAGGAAGTCACGAAGAAGGTATTGTTTAGCAGAGAAGGCACTGTGGGAGAAAAGCTTTCTGAGCAGAACAGACTGGCAGAGCCAAGACACTAGCATGGAAATCTGTTGGGTGTGTTGGAACAACAGCATAGATATGGGATATGAGACCAAAGGAAGTATCAGCGGTGGATGCAAGGGATTTGACCTAAAGAGGAATGAATGAGGTGAGGGGACTGGGGTACAGCAGGTGTGCAATAGGAGAATATGAGGAGCGCATGTTAACTTTGAGATGTGTTGGAAGTCTTAATGAAGACATAGAAAAGTAGCTGCAGGAGTTTGAAGCTTGAGAAGCTCATGTTGGAAATATAAATTTTGGATCATCGAAGAAGACTGAGCTGTCAAGGGACTGAGAATTCTAAAGGTTACGGGGGAAGGTTTCAGAAGTTGGGGAGTAGTAGAAGCAGGGAAGAGAATGAGGGGATGCAGAGCTTTATGGAAATTAGAAGGAAGGAGTGACAGTAACCTGTAATTTACTTGTAAACAGAAAAAAGAACATAGGTAAACAAGAGATTAATCTTAATGGATGAATCCATCAAGGTAGGTGGTAGTGACTGTTAGGAGCAGATAAATTTGCAGGCTGGATTCTCAGATCTCCGTGGATGGAGACACAGAGGTACTCTTAGTTTATCAGCATCCAGAACAGTCTTGATCACTGGTGGTGTGCAGGTGTGTGTGCTCAGTCGTGTTTGACTCTTTATGACCCCGTGGACTGCAGCCCACCAGGATCCTCTGCCCATGGAATTTTCCGGGCAAGAAAACTGGAATGAGGGCGGGTAGTGGTGGATTTACTCAGTGTTCACAACTCCCCTCTGATAACTGTGAATGGAACTGAGGAGGTCTGGGAACCTGGGTATCTCTCTATCCTCTCTTAATCCTCGTCAATGGAGTGTGAATACATTCAAGCAAGGCTTCACTGACTCATGTAGCTGGGCATCCATGGACCTGCCAGCTGCTAGTCTGAAGGCTGAAAGTTTTCACACTGTGGCTAAATAGACTCACAGCTGGCTGGGTTGGATTGTGCACCCTTTATGGAGGAGAAGTGCCACTGGCAATCAATCAAGAGCAGACGTCTGTTGTTCCAGGGATGTGTTTAAAAGGATCCCTTGGGCAATGGCTGTAGGAAAATAAAGACTCCTCTAGAAGGGAAATGCCCCAGGCTTCGAGTTTTCACATATGCCCTGGGGCCTAAATTCCTCTGGTCTCCCAAACTCTAGGTTCTTGAGACAGGGCAATGCAATTCATTCTGGTATTTCTGCTTGTTGACTCTTGGCTGATTCTGCTCCCCCCCCCCTTTCTTTTTTAAGTTTTTTGTCTGTTTTTCTTTTTATTTTCCTCAGTTTTTTTGAGAAATAATTGACATACATGACTAAGTCATACAATGTTATGGTTTATTTCACAAATATATGGTGAAATGGTTATAGAAACAGGGCCAGTTAACATTCATCGTCTCATACAGATAAAATAGCAAGAAAAGAAAGAAGACATGAAGATAGAAAAACGTTTTTCTCCTTGTGATGAGAACTCTTAGGATTTGCTCTCTTAAGAACTTTTCTCCATACCATGCAGGAGTGTTAACTACAATCAACTCTACCCCAATATGAAAAAAAAAAAAAAAGAAGGAAAAGTTTAAAGTTACAGATTTCCAGTTCTAAGATAAATGTGTATGAATGGTCAGTTGTCTCCAACTTTTTGTGAACCCACAGACTGTAGCCCACCGGGCTTCTCTGTCCATGGGATTATCCCAGGAAGGATACTGGAGTGGGTTGCTGTTTCCTTGTCCAGGGGTTCTTCCAGACCCAGGGATCGAACCTACGTCTCCTGCATCTCCTGCACTGGCAGGTGGGTTCTTCACCAGTGAGCCACCTGGGAAGCCCAAGATAAATAAGTATCGAGGATATAATGTACAACATACTGATTCCTTCTGAGGGGAGCAAATCGCTGAGTCCAAAGAAGCTGCAGTGTCCTGTGTCTGCTAACTGTTGATGCTAAGTTGGCTCTGCCGCAAAAGTGTCAGCTTTTCCTGATGCTCTGCAGCATAGAAATCCATAGGTGGATGGACAGGTAGATGACAAGTGGAAACGTCAGGTAGGCACTGCTGGGGAGCTGTAAGTGGGAGGGAAGCTGACAGAAGTGAAGAAAGAAAAGTGACAGGGAATGGGTTCCCCAAGGGACAATTAACACACTGTGCAAACACACCCTAATGAAATGGCAACTCTAAGTTCCAAAGACAATTCTCAATTAAGCCCTCAGATGGTTTGCTGCTAAGAGTTGATGAATTGGTTTATTCCCAATTGCTCTCCGCAAAGGACCTTCAAACACCCACAACTCCATCTGTTTCATTAATAAATTAACTTAAATCCATTAAAATTAGCACAGAAACAGAGCAACTGGTCTGTGATAAGTGACCAGAATTCATTTCTGGAGTAGCTTTTATAGGAGACTCTACAGGGGTAAAAGCTGAAGGATAAAGATATTTCAAGGATAAGATTTGCTTTGAGTTTCTATTTTTTTTTCCCCCCCAGTACATAAGATAGGAGTAACAGACCAGGATTATAAGAAAAATAATTACACTGGCTTTCTTTGTCATACTCAAAAGTAACTACTTGGACTATCTAATACGATGCTGGCCCAAAGGCAGCTTTGTACTGGGAGATACAGTTTCACATAAAAAGTCTTACAAAATAACACCTGGACAATTTCTCATCTTTCTAAAGTTATGCCTGCATACAGGTTAAGACTGAACAGCATTTTCCATATTGTTGTCTGGACCTTGAGAACAAGGGGGTTTGGGCAAGTGTCAATGTCAAGAGTAATGGGCATTGTTGGGGGTCCTCTGTCCTCTGACTTCACAGGGGAGGAATTTTGTCTCACTCACCAACAGGGAGGAACGGTTGGTTGACTTCTGTGGGCCCAGCCAAGTGGGATAAAATGAAAAAGGAGAACTAATTTCAGCCTTTGTCCAGATGGAGCTCTTTGGTGTCCTTGGGAAGAGGTTTTATGGAGTGGTAGGGACTGAAGTCAGATGAGGAGGCATCAAAAAGCGTGGGAAAGGAAGAGTTGGAGACAGCCTGTATAAACAACCCTAGAGAAGCCTGGCTACTAAAGGAGAAAAGAAATGAAGCTAATGGTTTGGATGGGGAAGAACAAGGGCCCTTGGATGAGGCAAGCTTACAATGAAATGTGGGAGGTAGATGGGAGTTATCCAGAAGGCAGGTGAGAGGAGAAAGTGATGATGTGGGGGAGAAGGGGAAACATCGGCAGAGGAAATGTCTGAGAAGTTAAGAGTAGGGACATTTAATGCTAAAAGGAGGAAAGAAGAAATCTAGAGTGTGGTGGGACTTAGCCGTCCCAGCTACCTACCACCCAAGACAGAGCAGAGCTGTCTGTTTACATAAGCAGAGAGTGTTGATCTGAGCTGGAGGCATGCTTAACTCTGAGCATCTCCCATATGTGTGAACCTTTCATTTATTCTCCACATTTTGATTTTTTTTTTGAAGATGAGAGAGGAGGGTGCAAAAATTACACCCTGGTGATAAACAGTTTTTTTCTAAACTCATCATTTCTTGGGGGAAAAAAATGTTTCTTGCATTTTCTCAGAAAGCATCAACAGAATAAGGCAGGGAGAATATTATCTCTAAAAGCTTATGCATCATCCTCTTAAAATGTTAATGTCCATTTCCAGCTGAACAAATAAACCTCTACTACTTGGATGCAACTAGTTCTAATCAATGTGAATGCCAGGCTCGAAAATAAAGAACCCACTTTTGGTTTCAGAAAGCATCTTTCACACGGGAAAAAAAAAAAAATTAAGTCATTATTTAAAAAACTGCTCCATTAATGTACCACGAACAAAGGACAGTGAGCTTGAAAAGACTAAACAGCTTTTATTTTTCGAGCACTTTATTTTCAATGGGATTATAAACAAGATCCTCGTGAAACTCTTCAAACACATAGAACACCAAGATGGAGTATTGAGCTGCTTTTACCCACTTACCAGGGCCAGTTTTGTCTTGCTTCCTTAAGTATAGTTGCAAGTTGTTTTGTTGTTGTTGTTGAGTTAGGAGGAAAATGGAAGGAGCACGTGAATTCTATTCCTTCTACAGTACGTCCCCTACATATGAGTGAGTTCCGTTCAGAGAGCGCATAAGCCCGACAAAGCCAGCCTAGGTACCCAGCTAATGCAATCAGCCATATAGTCCTGTACTGCAATAGGTCTATAATACTGGTCACACAAATAATACATTAAAAAACAAACACAAATTAAAACATTTTTAATCCTACTATACAGTACCTTGAAAAGTACAGTAGTACAGTACAATATGGCATATGAAGGCTGGCACTGAGTGAACAGGCAACAAGAGTTACCAACTAGACCTGGGAGAGGAGGTGGCAGAGGATGGTAGAGCTGAAGGACTGTCAGCAATAGGAGACAGAGGGCAAGGTACCATTTCACGCACACTTGACACTCTTGGAACATGTGTACATTTTTGAAATTTCGCAACTTGAAGGTTTGTGTGTAGGGGACTTACTCTATTGTTTATAATACAAGCAACTAGGAGAACTAAGAGAAGAAAGACTTGTTCTTTATCTGGGACAGCAGAAAGGAAACCCACTGAGCAGCCTAATGTTAGAAGATGACTTGAGGGACCTCGCTGGCGGTCTAGTCGCTAGGACTTCCATGCTCCCAGTGCAGGAGGTCTGGGTTCTATTCCTGGTCAGGGAGTTAGATCCTACGTGCTGCAACGAAGACTTCTCATGCCATAATTAAAGATGCCCAGTGTTGCAACTAAGACAAGGCACAGCCAAATAAATATTTTAAAAAATAGCTTGGAAGATGATTCCAATATTAAACTGGCAATGGAGGTGAGTTTGCTTCTCTTTTCTGGGCCATTCTACTTCCTGAATTTTGTTGAAGTAGGCATAGCATGGCAATCCACTGCAGTAGCCTTTCCTGGAGAATCCTATAGACAGAGGAGTCTGGCGGGCTACAGTCCTTGGGGCCGCAAAGAGTCAGACACAGCTGAAGCAATTTAGCAGCAGCAGGCAGGCACAGCAAATGTACATTTTTTGCTGAAGCTATTTTTCATTTTTAGAGGATATACGTAGTCATACATACAAATACCTACACGTGTACATATTCACATACATATCATTGAGGGAGATATCTTTCTGAAAAGACTTGTGGCCTAATTTTTAGGCCTGTGGTTTGGAGATGATTGAGAAGAAATTTTTCCATTATTATGGTGGAGCCAGGCCAGCTTGCATCCAGGTATTCAATCATACTGTTAGGTGTACTGATGGCTAAGAGGGACCTACAACAGTGTTCATCTGCTGCTGCTGCTAAGTTGCTTCAGTCATGTCCAACTCTGTGTGACCCCATAGACAGCAGCTTACCAGGCTCCCCCATCCCTAGGATTCTCCAGGCAAGAACACTGGAGTGGGTTGCCATTTCTTTCTCCAATGCATGAATGTGAAAAGTGAAACTGAAGTCCATCAGTCGTGTCTGACTCTTAGTGACCCCATGGACTGTAGCCCACCAGGCTCCTCGGTCCATGGGATTTTTCAGGGCAAGAGTACTGAAGTGGGGTGCCATTGCCTTCTCCAGTTCATCTTCTAAGCTGAGGAAGTATATGCTCTTTGCTCTTGGGATAAAAAACTAGTTCTTAGGATGAAATGATGCCCTCCCTGCAAATCCCACTTGGATGCACATATAGAAACATAGACGTATCTGAATATGAATCAGTTTTACCAGGGCATGTGCGTGTGTGCGCGCGCACACACACACACACACACACACACACACACAGAGCTTTCTCTCTTATTCTTTTTATTTTATTCATTCCATTTTGCTTCATGCCCCTTCCTTAGCAAGCTCCCATGGCAAATAACAGGAAATATTGGTCATCTTCCAGTATTTCATTAGGTTTAGGAAATGCGTTTCCAGGATTTATGAATACAGATGTGCAATTCACCGATGACTCTAAAAGCCACAAAGCTGGCAAAGATCCATTCTAACTGAGACTGGCACACTTCATTGTGTTCCTCATGCCAGTTATTTATGGATGAGCCAAGAAAGATAAGCTTTCCAGTTATGTCCACATTGTGTTAGCATAATGAATAAAAAAATCTGTCCAATCTAAGAAATTGTTAATTTAATTACAAAATAAAACTAAATCGCAAAAATTAGTTCGTTGTCCTAACATATTCTTTAAAGACTTATTAAAAAAAACTTTTAAAATAGATTAATTTATACCTATTAGAAAGGCTATTTCAAGAAGAAAGATATAACAAGTGTTGGTGAGAATGTGGGAGAAAGAGAACAGTTATACACTGTTGTCCAGCTGGTGCTAGTGGTAAAGAACCTGCCTGCCAATGCAAGAGACAGGAGATGTGGGTTTGATCCTTGGGTTGGGAAGATCCCCTGGAGAAGGGCATGGCAACTCCCTGCAGTATTCTTGTCTGGACAATACTGTGGACAGAGAGGCCTGGCAGTCTACGGGCCACAGAGTTGCAAAGAGGCAGACACAACTGAAGTGACTTAGCACGCTCACTGTTGATGGGAATGTAAGTTGGTACCATTAGGGAAAACAGTTTGGAGACTCCTCAAAATATTGAAGGATCTACTATATGATCCCTGGTAGCTCAGACGGTAAAGCATCTGCCTACAATGCGGGAGACCCGGGTTCAACCCCTGGATCGGGAACATCCCCTGGAGAAGGAAATGGCAACCCTCTCCAGTATTCTTGCCTGGCAAATCCCATGGACTGAGGAGCCTGGTAGGCTATAGTCCATGGGGTCACAAAGAGTCAGACATGACTTCGCTTTCACCATATGATCCACCAACCCCACTTCTTGGTTTATATCCAAAGGAATAAAACAGTGTATCAAAAAGCTGTCTGCTCTTCAATGTTTATTGCATGTTTATTTATAACAGCCAAGATATGGAACAACACAAGTGCCTATCAATGAATGAGTGGATAAAGAAAGTTTGGTATATGTATAAAATATGGAATATGATTCAGCCCAGAGAAAGAAGGGAGTTTTGTCATACATTGCTGCAACACTGATGAATCTTGAAGGCATTATGTTAAGTGAAATAAGTCAGACAGAGAAAGACAAATACTGTATGATATAACTTATATGTGGGATGTAAAAAAGCTGAGCTCAAAGAAACAGAGTAGAATGGTGGTTACCAGGGACTGGGGAGATGTAGATCAAAGGGTGTAAGTTTGAAACTAGAAGATCGTAAGTTTGGAGTGTCTAATGCCCAGCATAGTGATAATGTATTATATAATTCAGCGTTGCTAAGAGACTAGATCTTAATTATTCTTGTCACAAAAAGATGATAATTAAGTGACATTATACAGATTTTAACCAACACTAGTGTAATCATATTACAACGTAAAACATATATCAAATCAATATATTCGAAACCTTAAATGTATACAGTGTTACATGTTAATCCACTCCAGTATTCTTGCCTGAAGAATCCTATGGACAGGGGAGCCTTGCAGGCTACAGTCCTTACAATCCTTAGGGTCTCAAAAAGTCGGACACAACTGAAGTGACTTAGCATGCATACGTCAATCAGATCTCAATAAAAATAAATTTTAGAACTCCATTTGTGGTACTTCTAACCATTTTATCTTCCCATTCCTTTTTTGTCCTGCTAAGTTGGTTATTTTCCCCAAATTTCCTGTTGGAATCAATGAGAAGACACTGGACTCAGAGGGGTCATAGAAGGAGAGCTCCTCTGCAAGTTTGACTAATAAAATGTGCAGGTTAGGATGGAGACAGAAGCTGAAAGCTGAGGTGACCTTGGCAGCCCACTAATCAATGTCTTTAACATATCTAGAGAAAGAAGCTATCAAGGGGGCAGGTGGGTGGTAAGACCCAAACACACACACACACACACACACACACACACACACATCCATAGAGATCCCTGAAAGATGAAATCCCACTCATCTCCCAGCAGAATCCTAGATAAAAGTCTCATGCGAAGTACCATGACAAGGAAGATCCTCTGAGAGGGGCTGGATGGAAAGTGAAGCTCTTCAGCCATTCATCTTCCCAGACCCCACGCCTCCATCTCTTCCTCTTCAAAGAGAAACATCTTGCCTTGATCACCTCTGCCTGCTACAAGAGTCAGGCTGGGCTTACCTGTCTTTTTCACCCNTAGAGCTGAAGGACTGTCAGCAATAGGAGACAGAGGGCAAGGTACCATTTCACGCACACTTGACACTCTTGGAACATGTGTACATTTTTGAAATTTCGCAACTTGAAGGTTTGTGTGTAGGGGACTTACTCTATTGTTTATAATACAAGCAACTAGGAGAACTAAGAGAAGAAAGACTTGTTCTTTATCTGGGACAGCAGAAAGGAAACCCACTGAGCAGCCTAATGTTAGAAGATGACTTGAGGGACCTCGCTGGCGGTCTAGTCGCTAGGACTTCCATGCTCCCAGTGCAGGAGGTCTGGGTTCTATTCCTGGTCAGGGAGTTAGATCCTACGTGCTGCAACGAAGACTTCTCATGCCATAATTAAAGATGCCCAGTGTTGCAACTAAGACAAGGCACAGCCAAATAAATATTTTAAAAAATAGCTTGGAAGATGATTCCAATATTAAACTGGCAATGGAGGTGAGTTTGCTTCTCTTTTCTGGGCCATTCTACTTCCTGAATTTTGTTGAAGTAGGCATAGCATGGCAATCCACTGCAGTAGCCTTTCCTGGAGAATCCTATAGACAGAGGAGTCTGGCGGGCTACAGTCCTTGGGGCCGCAAAGAGTCAGACACAGCTGAAGCAATTTAGCAGCAGCAGGCAGGCACAGCAAATGTACATTTTTTGCTGAAGCTATTTTTCATTTTTAGAGGATATACGTAGTCATACATACAAATACCTACACGTGTACATATTCACATACATATCATTGAGGGAGATATCTTTCTGAAAAGACTTGTGGCCTAATTTTTAGGCCTGTGGTTTGGAGATGATTGAGAAGAAATTTTTCCATTATTATGGTGGAGCCAGGCCAGCTTGCATCCAGGTATTCAATCATACTGTTAGGTGTACTGATGGCTAAGAGGGACCTACAACAGTGTTCATCTGCTGCTGCTGCTAAGTTGCTTCAGTCATGTCCAACTCTGTGTGACCCCATAGACAGCAGCTTACCAGGCTCCCCCATCCCTAGGATTCTCCAGGCAAGAACACTGGAGTGGGTTGCCATTTCTTTCTCCAATGCATGAATGTGAAAAGTGAAACTGAAGTCCATCAGTCGTGTCTGACTCTTAGTGACCCCATGGACTGTAGCCCACCAGGCTCCTCGGTCCATGGGATTTTTCAGGGCAAGAGTACTGAAGTGGGGTGCCATTGCCTTCTCCAGTTCATCTTCTAAGCTGAGGAAGTATATGCTCTTTGCTCTTGGGATAAAAAACTAGTTCTTAGGATGAAATGATGCCCTCCCTGCAAATCCCACTTGGATGCACATATAGAAACATAGACGTATCTGAATATGAATCAGTTTTACCAGGGCATGTGCGTGTGTGCGCGCGCACACACACACACACACACACACACACACACAGAGCTTTCTCTCTTATTCTTTTTATTTTATTCATTCCATTTTGCTTCATGCCCCTTCCTTAGCAAGCTCCCATGGCAAATAACAGGAAATATTGGTCATCTTCCAGTATTTCATTAGGTTTAGGAAATGCGTTTCCAGGATTTATGAATACAGATGTGCAATTCACCGATGACTCTAAAAGCCACAAAGCTGGCAAAGATCCATTCTAACTGAGACTGGCACACTTCATTGTGTTCCTCATGCCAGTTATTTATGGATGAGCCAAGAAAGATAAGCTTTCCAGTTATGTCCACATTGTGTTAGCATAATGAATAAAAAAATCTGTCCAATCTAAGAAATTGTTAATTTAATTACAAAATAAAACTAAATCGCAAAAATTAGTTCGTTGTCCTAACATATTCTTTAAAGACTTATTAAAAAAAACTTTTAAAATAGATTAATTTATACCTATTAGAAAGGCTATTTCAAGAAGAAAGATATAACAAGTGTTGGTGAGAATGTGGGAGAAAGAGAACAGTTATACACTGTTGTCCAGCTGGTGCTAGTGGTAAAGAACCTGCCTGCCAATGCAAGAGACAGGAGATGTGGGTTTGATCCTTGGGTTGGGAAGATCCCCTGGAGAAGGGCATGGCAACTCCCTGCAGTATTCTTGTCTGGACAATACTGTGGACAGAGAGGCCTGGCAGTCTACGGGCCACAGAGTTGCAAAGAGGCAGACACAACTGAAGTGACTTAGCACGCTCACTGTTGATGGGAATGTAAGTTGGTACCATTAGGGAAAACAGTTTGGAGACTCCTCAAAATATTGAAGGATCTACTATATGATCCCTGGTAGCTCAGACGGTAAAGCATCTGCCTACAATGCGGGAGACCCGGGTTCAACCCCTGGATCGGGAACATCCCCTGGAGAAGGAAATGGCAACCCTCTCCAGTATTCTTGCCTGGCAAATCCCATGGACTGAGGAGCCTGGTAGGCTATAGTCCATGGGGTCACAAAGAGTCAGACATGACTTCGCTTTCACCATATGATCCACCAACCCCACTTCTTGGTTTATATCCAAAGGAATAAAACAGTGTATCAAAAAGCTGTCTGCTCTTCAATGTTTATTGCATGTTTATTTATAACAGCCAAGATATGGAACAACACAAGTGCCTATCAATGAATGAGTGGATAAAGAAAGTTTGGTATATGTATAAAATATGGAATATGATTCAGCCCAGAGAAAGAAGGGAGTTTTGTCATACATTGCTGCAACACTGATGAATCTTGAAGGCATTATGTTAAGTGAAATAAGTCAGACAGAGAAAGACAAATACTGTATGATATAACTTATATGTGGGATGTAAAAAAGCTGAGCTCAAAGAAACAGAGTAGAATGGTGGTTACCAGGGACTGGGGAGATGTAGATCAAAGGGTGTAAGTTTGAAACTAGAAGATCGTAAGTTTGGAGTGTCTAATGCCCAGCATAGTGATAATGTATTATATAATTCAGCGTTGCTAAGAGACTAGATCTTAATTATTCTTGTCACAAAAAGATGATAATTAAGTGACATTATACAGATTTTAACCAACACTAGTGTAATCATATTACAACGTAAAACATATATCAAATCAATATATTCGAAACCTTAAATGTATACAGTGTTACATGTTAATCCACTCCAGTATTCTTGCCTGAAGAATCCTATGGACAGGGGAGCCTTGCAGGCTACAGTCCTTACAATCCTTAGGGTCTCAAAAAGTCGGACACAACTGAAGTGACTTAGCATGCATACGTCAATCAGATCTCAATAAAAATAAATTTTAGAACTCCATTTGTGGTACTTCTAACCATTTTATCTTCCCATTCCTTTTTTGTCCTGCTAAGTTGGTTATTTTCCCCAAATTTCCTGTTGGAATCAATGAGAAGACACTGGACTCAGAGGGGTCATAGAAGGAGAGCTCCTCTGCAAGTTTGACTAATAAAATGTGCAGGTTAGGATGGAGACAGAAGCTGAAAGCTGAGGTGACCTTGGCAGCCCACTAATCAATGTCTTTAACATATCTAGAGAAAGAAGCTATCAAGGGGGCAGGTGGGTGGTAAGACCCAAACACACACACACACACACACACACACACACACACATCCATAGAGATCCCTGAAAGATGAAATCCCACTCATCTCCCAGCAGAATCCTAGATAAAAGTCTCATGCGAAGTACCATGACAAGGAAGATCCTCTGAGAGGGGCTGGATGGAAAGTGAAGCTCTTCAGCCATTCATCTTCCCAGACCCCACGCCTCCATCTCTTCCTCTTCAAAGAGAAACATCTTGCCTTGATCACCTCTGCCTGCTACAAGAGTCAGGCTGGGCTTACCTGTCTTTTTCACCCTGTGTTTCTGCTGCTGCTGCTAAGTCGCTTCAGTCGTGCCCGACTCTGTGCGACCCCATAGACGGCAGCCCACCAGGCTCCCCCGTCCCCGGGATTCTCCAGGCAAGAACACTGGAGTGGGTTGCCATTTCCTTCTCCAGTGCATGAAAGTGAAAAGTGAAATGGAAGTCGCTCAGTCATGTCCGACTCTTTGTGACCCCATGGACTGCAGCCCACCAGGCTCCTCCGTCCATGGGATTCTCCAGGCAAGAGTACTGAAGTGGGGTGCCATCGCCTTCTCCACTGTGTTTCTAGAATTCATCAGTTTCTGTCGGAAGTTACTTTGAAACCTGTTTCTGGCTTTTCCCTGCTTTGTTGCCTGAACCTCATCTCCTACCGCTACTGCATTTGCCACACTCTTCTGCCCACCTGGGAAGTCTGAAGGCCTAAGAGCATGCGAGAAGGGGGAAGCCCCTGCTCTATGGCCTGAGAAACTCCATTAGCAGCAGCCACCTCTTCTCCGGTCTCTCAGCGACTCAGCCCCTTTCTGGGTGATCTTAGATCCTGGCTCTGGAATACAACTTACAACTCTTCTCTTTGCTCTTCCAGCCAGAGGTGGCATTGCTTTTTGTATGTCACTAATTCTGGGTCCTCAAGTTCTCTGTTTGCTCTAAAACATTTTCATCACCCAGGCTATGCATTTTCTTAAGTTTCCTTCTGATTTAAATATACATGTGATTGATTCATTCATTTAACGTGTTTTTAAGTTTTAGTAGAAGTCACATAATAATAATAAAAACCCTTATTTAACCATATTTAACTGCACAGTTCAGTGGCACTAAAGACATTCACGTTGTTGTACAATTCTCACCAACATCTGTCTCCTGAATTTTTTCACCTTCCTGAAATGAGCTCTGTCCTCATTAAGCACTAAGTCCCCATTCCGCCGACTCACTCCTTCACCGCTACCCCGCTGGCTCCTGGCACTTACCAGTGTACTTTCGGACTCCATGACTTTGACTATTCTAGGCATCTCATAAAACTGGAATTAAACAGTATTTGTCTGCAGCACCTAATGCATTTTGGAATGTATTTTTAAGGTTGACTATGCATGCATGCTAGTTCACTTCAGTCATGTCCAACTATTTGCAACCCTGTGGACTGTAGCTTGCCAGCGTCCTCTGTCCACGGGATTCTCCAGGCAAGAATACTGGAGTGGGTAGCCATTTTCTGCTTCACGGGAGCTTCTGGAACCAGGGATTGAACCCGCATCTCTTGTATTTCCTATATTGGCCATCTGGAAAGCACCCCCCACCCCGCCCCCCGCCTGGCTTTAACTTCATTCAAATCAAATCTGTTTCTTTCTAAGTCCCTTTCTTTGTGAAGCTTCCTACCTCTGAGTCCTGTTACTCTGAGTCAAGAGCACAGGTCCCTGAACTTATTTTACCAGAAATGATATTTAGCGGACAGCTTCCTGGAAGTGACAACCCATGAAGGTCACTTCTGCTTAAAGAAGCTAGGACCTTAGTCAACCAAGAGGGCCTATCAAGGCATCCAGGGGCTTGAGAGCAGGGTTTGAAAGGTCACTTAATTTCTTTTTATTGTGGTAAAAGTCACATAATATAAAACATACTATTTTAAGCGTATTTAACTGTACATTTCAGTGGTACTAAGTACATTCATATTGTGCAACTCTCACCATCATCCATCGCCTGAAGTTTTCATCTTCTAAACTGAAACTCCATCCCCATTAAACACTAAGTCTGGGCTTCCCTGGTGGCTCAGATGGTAAAGAATCTGCCTGCAGTGCAGGAGACTTGGGTTCAATCCCTGAGTCAGGAAGATCCCCTGGAGAAGGGAACAGCTACCCACTCCCATATTCTTTCCTGGAGAATCTCATGGACAAAGGAGCCTGGTGGGCTACAGTCCAAGGGATCGCAAAGAGTCGGACGTGTCTGAGGACTAAGGAGGACTAACACTTTCCCTTTCCCCATTCCCCCTCCCTACCCTTACCCCAGGCCCTTATCATCTACTAATGTATTTTCTGACTATGAATTCAACTCTTCTAGGTACCTCATAGAATTGAAATCGAACTGTCAGTCTGGATCTGCTATAAGTCCCTTTTTAAGAACCACACATTCTCGATGTCCAAGTTTTATATTCAGGGACTTGTGAGGTATGTCACAAGAAATTTCCTACCAATTATGTTTCAAGTATCAAAGTCTGAAATAATTTTTTTCTGCCAATCTTTAAAAAAACAAACAAACAAATGAAATGTTGATAAATTAGACCAGATGAGGAGGTATAGGCCTTGCATGCATTTTTGTTTTGTTTAGCAAAGTCAGAGGCCATGGCCTCATTCCACACCCCCACAGGGCTCGGTATGGTATGTGCTTGCTTGAGTGCGTGCTCAGTCATGCCTGACTCTTTGCGGCCCCATGGGCGTTGCCTACCAGATTCCTCCGTCCATGGAATTCTCCAGGCAAGAATATGCGAGTGGGTTGCCATTTCCTTCTCCAGGGGATCTTCCTGACCCTGGGATTGAACCCGGGTCTCCTGTGTTGTAGATGAATTCTTTACTCTCTGAAGAAGAATCCAGCTTTCATTAGTCCAGGATATTTCCTGGGGGAGATGGAACACTGTACAGCCGAGTTTCAGCATTGTACAACTTGCACACCCATACATGACCACCCGGAAAACCCCTTCCATTGCTGAGGATAGCTTGAATTGAATGGAATTCAGTGGTACTGAGGCAGAAGTGAGCAGACTGGGAAGAGGTGCAAAGGATATATTTTCAAAATATATGGCCCAGTTGGAAACAATTTACTTAGCTGAGCTTTGCAGCACAACTTCTCCAAAGACCCCTCTGAATAGGACAATTCTAAAGGTAGAGGATTATAAGGATCTTGTTGTAATAGTCCAGGGGAGGGGATTGGGCCCCGGGACCCTCTATTAGCGATGCGGCAGTGATGGGTTTCCCTTCTGGAGCCCAATACCCTTACTCGACCTACTTGATTGCTGTACACAGTTGGCTCCGATGACTTGGCACGGGGAGAGTGTCTTGGGAGAGTGAATTAATGTACAAGTAAGTTCCTCCAAAAGATTATTCTGCTGCCCTGCAGTGTATACCCAGGGATGGCTATTCGTTCACGTGAGCACCAGCAACCCATTCTGCTTTACTCCGCTAATGAGATCACTGCCGAGAGCGGCAGAGGGGCACATTCAGCAGGAGGACATACCCCAGAACTGACATTTCCCACTAAGGAAGTGGAGGGAAGGAGTTTTCTCTGTGAGTCGGGAAAGTGCCTGTCCGGTGGGCTTTTCATCTCTCTGTGCACCTAGCAACCAGAAGGTCTAGGTCGTAGCCTCGGGCAAGGTCTTCTAGAAGATACCAAGATTTCAGAGATTCCCAAGGATACACGTCTGGAAGTGACATCTCGGTTGGTCATGAACTTGCCTGATCTCTGTGATGTTGCCTTTTTATGCCATTAAGTCTGCAAATAATGTCTCTGCATCTATTTCCACTCAGACAGGATTATCCATTCGTATGGTCCACGTGTCTTGTTTCAGGCTGAGCTTCTCATGCGTGAAATGCATTGTCTTTCCCTTTCAGGAGTTTACTGCCTCAGTGACCTTTATATTTGACAAAAAAGGCTTTTTAATCCACCAGGCTGCCGCTTTCCTAAGTGGTTCCTCCCCTGGCTGGCATTATTGAATGGACTTTTCCTGTTGACGGGTGCTATTAAGACATGCTGTCTTTTGTATCGAATCAAAACTGTGCTCTTTTATTCACTTTTATTTTCTTTTTCTAAGTTTGCATTAAATAGCAGTGTGTGTACTTCCACAGAATAATCACATCGATATAGATCAAGCGCGACCACGTTAGATGCAGAATTCCATTCTTATTTCTCCTCTTTTCTTAGATGGGAATAGTTCAGGGTTAAAGTGTAGCAGGAGTTAAGCCTTCCCAAATTTCTCCTACCTGACACTGAAGACCAGGATTGGATGATGTATTATTTGGCTCCCGGATTATTTGAGTGTTTTGGTGGGCGGTTATTTGTGATGAGGCCTTTGTTCCAAGCCCTTGTTAACATAAAGAGGTTTGTTCTCAGATCCTTGAACAGAACATAGAAAACACTGGTGAATACTAAAGGCGATTGTGCTTCCAGCCTGTGGTCTGTTACCATGGGCAACCAACACTCCTGAGGGGGGTTGTGTGTTGAAGAGAGTGCTAACATCTTAAAAATCAGTTTAGAGCAAACCATTGGGATTTGTGGCCTTGCTTTACCATTCGCTCCTCTGGACAAGTCACTTCATTTCTCCAAAGATGACGTATGTCATCAGCTAGCAGGAAGTTCAGTAATGTAATGCATGTAAAAGAATGCTGGGAATTTTAAAGATCAAGTATGGGTTGTTTTAAGACTCTCATTCAGATTTTACGTTAGTTAAGAGAAAATAGATTATCTCTCCAACGGGGTTCTCTTCACTAACATTTTTGAAAAACTTCTCAAGGCCAAGCATTTGAGGTGTGATAATTTTCTTTTTCCCCCTGACAATGATGACATAGGCACCAGAACTCTAGTTTGAAACTGGGGCCTCTAACAATTTTAGAGGGAAAGTGGTCATACAGATTGTAAGTGACAGAACTGGGATTGCACATGGGACTCTCTGCTCGTCTAACGGTCTTCATTTTATTTTATTTGCTAACCACCCTGCCCCTGCCACACTCTGTGAAATGCAGGATCTTAGTTCCATGACCAGGGATCAAACGTATGCCCCTTACGTTGAAGTTTTAACCACTGAGCCACCATGGAAGTCCTTTTTTATTTTTTTAAGCATAAGAAACATGTAATCCAGACAGAAACAATTGTCTTGTGCGTTCCACTGCAAACATCTTGCATTCTTTGTGGATTTGATCCACTTGAAGAAGGCTCAGCTCCTTACTTCATTAGCTCAGAAGAGTAAAAACACTCCCGTATGACAGACTTAAGGATAATGCTGCCATGATAATGAAGGCAACAGGATCAAAAGCAACTACGTTATCAAAAAAAGAGAAATGATCACTTTTAACAACGAATTGCGGCTAATTAGAGTTTGAATAAGAAATCAAATGAAAAGGCATGAAGGCTCAATTTTCCATAGAGCTGACAGCCTGACCTTTCTAGGAGTGGGAATGAAATTATTTTTAATTAACATGATTAATCATTTCCTGTCATTTTGAGGCAATTGGCTTTTGTCTTCAAAGAGGTGTGGTGTGGTGCTGCCCCCCGGTTTCTTGTCTAGTAGCTGCCCGCAGGTCTAATGACATAGAACAGAGGAGGCCTGGACCACTCTGGCTGGTGGATCCCACATCTCTGAATCATCACAGCAAGAAGACAGGGTCCCGTGTGTCTCTTCTCTTCTGCCTGTGCTTCCTTCTAAGGCTACATGAAACTGTTTCTAGTTCCACAAATGTTCACTTCTAGGGCCACTTAATCATCGTGAAAGCACAGACTTCATTGCATGGACAAGCGATGAGGCAGGTTCTACTTCCCTTTTCTCCACTTGTGCAAACAGTGTCTTCTCAGATACTTGTGCAGACTTCCCAGCCCACTTAGAGTCTGTCCCTTTACTCTTCAGGAACCAAGGAGGGGGACAGCCTGTTGATCACCCTCACTCTGAGTTCCAACAAGGACAGGAAGCAATAGTCTATGTTCAAAGCTCAAGAGCGTAATTGCAAGTCGCCTACAGAATGACAGTCTTGGAGACTTTCTGTGATCCAAATGCCCTCTGTTAACCCCAGTCCTGAAATACCCTTTACAGGGAGACCAAACTGAGGTCATCTGCTAGGTGCCCTTCTGCCATTTTCTCAGGTCTTAAGATAATTCTGAAGAGTGATGTGACCTCAGGAAACTATGGTTCTTCTCTCCTGATGTCAGTCCACTCTCCTAATACAAGTTAGATGTGCTCTCAGAATCAAAGATACTCCTCATACTGCTTCCACTGCCACCTGGGAAAAGGAAGGAATACAGTGGTTCAACAGACCAAGAAGCGCTGTTCTGTCCCAGTTGGGTTTCCTGCCTGATTCCAGGAACCACCTTTAGCCCGGAGCATTGCTCTCGAGTCGAGGACAATTCAGGGCTTCCCAGGTAGCCCCAGTGGTAAAGAATCTACCTGCCAATGCAGGAGACATAAGAGACACAGGTTTGATCCCTGGGTCAGGAAGATCCCCTGGAGGAGGATGTGACAACCCACTCCAGTATTCTTGTCTGGAGAATCCCATGGACAGAGGACCCCGGTGAGCTACGGTCCACAGGGTCACAAAGAATTGGACATAACTTGTCAACTGAGTGCACACAGCTTGTACATATCTATTTATATGTAGCAGTATGGATTTTTTAATAGTTCTGTTTGGTTATCGAAATACAGGTGTTGTTCTGAAACTTGATTTTCTTTTAATTGATTAGTATACCTGAAAGAAATTGACACATTAATACTTATTAACTGAACTCATTTTAAAACTGCTATCATACATTCAACCGAAATTTTGATTTACTGATTTCCCCTATTTGGACATTTTGACTTTTTAAATTTAGTTTCTGCCATTGAAAGCAAAGCTGCAGCAAATGTCTTTACACATGCGTCTTTGCGCCTAAGTGCACCTCTTTGGGTAAATATTCCACCAAAACTTGGAATTGTTGAATAAAGATTCTTTACATTTAAAATTTCGATGGATGTTGCCAGACTGTTCTCCAAAACAGCTGAACGATACAAGCAGTATAGAAGATTATCTACATCCTTCTGTGCTTACTAACCCTTGATATTATCAAATATTCAAAAATTGTTGTCAATCTACCAAGGTCACACTCGTTTTATTTTTCTCATGACTAATAAGATTGAGCACATTTTCATAGTTCCTTGGCCATTTGGATTTCTTTCTCTATGAACTTCTTATATATTTTGTCCATATTTTTATGGGTTTCTTCTGATTTCTGACACCTCTTTCGAGAGATTCAGCATGCTTGGGCCCAGTCTCTAACTGACAGCATGAATAAGGGCAGGGGATTTAAAGTCTGCCATATGTACATTCAAATTCCAGTTGACACCCTGTCTAGGTGTGTTATATTGTACCAGGTCACACACTTATGCTGGTTTTCTGCCTTCTTCTCTATAACGGGGACAGTAATGCCTACTACGCCAAGTGTGTTTGTGTGTGCATACACACATAGGTGTGAATTAATGGCCAGTTAGGCCATTATGATCTCCCCAATGGAATGATCAGTGCTACCCAGTTTTACATCACATCCTTTCAGATTCTAGGCATGGGCTGTTGGCGCCTAGATTTGCTTTTTACCCTACACCTCCATCCTTGAGGCCAGCTGACTCCTATATTTTGAGTAAATCCCAGGGCTAACCCTGATGTAGTTTGGCCTCTGTATATTTACTTCGTTCCTTTGCTTTGGTTTCTGAACCTGAGGTCTGGTTGGCCCTCTGAAGTCACTGTATCCGCATGTGTCTTTCCTCCATGTGGACCTACTCTGCCTCCCCCACCCCGCCTTATGCTCTTCTGTTAGTATCATGCTATGTATGGGGCTGGCATCTCAGCCTGACTCCCCAGCCTTCCCCTTCTCCATTGCTCTTTCGCTGGCAGAGCCAAGACTTGAGCCTGCATTTTCAAATTCCCCATGCTCTCAACCAGTGCTAATAGCTCTACAAATATCACTCCTGGATCTCTAACTTAATCCCTCTGAGCCTCAGCTTTCTTATCTTTCCCTAGAAATAATAATGCCAAATTCACACTACTGTTGGGGGATTTAGATGCGATAGTTAACTCAGCACAATGTCACATTCCCCCGTCCTCTTGTCTGACTCACAAATCTTCAACAAAATAGCTTTTCCTTTGGTTTGTTTGTTTGATTATCATACCTTTGTATGGTCGATCTTCAGTACACAGCGGGCTTTGTTAAGATTCAGTGGGCATCTGGCTGGCCTCTTCTAAGAAACACAAGCAGAGGCATAATGCTAAAATGATGATGAATAATTATGAGGGAAACCAAAGTCATGTTTACGTTTACTCACCATAGTTTCACATCATGGCTTTGGCTTAAATGTGAAATGACCTGCTAAAAATTAAAAGTTGGTTCCTGAGATTGGAGAATGAGATTTTATAGAAGTTACTAATTTTCTAGAGAGGGATATTCCTGGGCTAGAGGAAGAATATCTCTGGGCCACGCTGGCTGGCCTTGTCCATATCATCACCTCTTTGCCCATAGAAAAGGCAACACGAGGAACAGGGAAAGGGAAGTTTGGCTTTAAAATAGATTTTTTGACTTTACCGAGAGAGTTTTTTATTTATTTTATTTTGTTATTGGAATAGAATTGCTTTACAATGTTGTGTTGGTTTTGGTTCCACAAAGGTGGGTGCAATATAATACAAGTTTTACGTGATACTCAGGATGCAAGAGATGCTGGCACCATTGCTTTGTAAAGGAAACCATGACAGCATATCTAATGGGACTGACCATGGTGGCAAGTCAGATCTTCAGGAAAGATGGTAGGAGGCATGGGGTGGGACACAGGGTATGTTCCCATGGAAAGACATCCAAATACTTCACTTTCTGTTCTGTGCCTCTTCAGGCAGGTGTATCATGGCAGGAAAATTGAAACAACTTAACAAGCTCTCAACCAAATAGCTTGTTTGTTTAAAATCCAACATTGCCCTTTTGATACTGAATTTTCCAGTTATTTTGATGACTGCTCAACCAGTATAAAAATGACAAAAGGGAGGTCAAGAAAAATAGCGCATTTTAAGGAGTCTCACTTGGGGCATCTTTACTTGAGAGAGTCAAGACCTTCCTTTTTCACTCTGAAAATACTTCTTAACTTTTACTTTTTCTTTCCAAGTAAATTTGATCCTGGAGTTACACTCTAGCTAAATATTTATTGATGACGTGTGTAAGCTTGAAAATGAGCCCCACTGGGTCTCTGCTTCTTAGGACTCATGTTTCCCCCTTGTCTTCCTGTCTCATTCTCAAGCTGTCCTAAAGATAGTTTTGGGTGTATGTGTGTGTATGTGTATATCTACGTGTGTATGTGTGCCTGTGTTTTCTTAATTGCGGTTTCTTTCCAGCTGGAATCCAGCCCCTCCTTTCGCTCGGTAGAAAGCATCCACACATATGTTGTAGAGGATGTGTTAATTACTGGATGTCCAAACATCTGGGGAAAGCAAGCAAAGTTATAGTTAACACACAGTAAACAAATACAGAAAGGCCGGCTGTGTCAAGCACATCAAAGAGATGGCTTGGGAGTAGGCACTGTCTGCTCTCTGTGCACCTGTTTCTTAGCACTGTTCCATCGGGAAAGGAAGATGCATTTGTCTCACTCTCTGTGCATCCAAACTTAATATCTGAAACTGTACACGGAAACCCTTCAATAGTCAACAAGGAGGGGTGCTCAGGAAGGGAGCCATGATTATTCCATTGGCAATTCACAGACACCCAGGAGCTTCACTGAAAGAGTTCATCTTTGGTCCTCACATGCATATGTATACACACATACGGATTAAAACGGTGCTTCAACCCTCACCTTTCAGCCAGCCTGACATTATTCTTTCTTATTCTCAATTCTCCTTGCTCTAATTAGCTCTTCAGACCACACACCATCGGGTTTACAGAAGCAGCACAACAATAAAAAATAATCAGAGCTAGCATGTATGGAGTGTCCACTGTGTATCAGACCATCTTCCCAGTGTTTTCTGGGCATTAGCCCATGGACATCTCCCAGCATCCTTATAAGTGTGGTGTGATTATTCTCTGCATTTTACAAGGAGGGAAGCTAAGGGGCACAGAGGTGATATAACTGGCCCAACATCAGACAGCTGTTTGTGGCATGGTTGCTACTCCCAGTTCCTACTCAAGCTTTACTTCCTAATTGGTAACTTTACCAACTTTTATCCAGGGCATTTTCTGATCCAGGACCTCTTTCTCTTGTTAGATTTTGTTTATGCCACTTTTAACTTTTTTAACATGTGCTCAATCTAGTACTTGACTCCTGGATCCCTCTCAAGAACTCTAGCTGATGCTCACCACAGTGATTCTCCGCATCATAGGCTCCTTGCATCATTTACCCATGCTGGTGGGTCTTTATTATGAAGACCGAAACTCCAGCCCTTGCACATGCACTCCTCCAAGTCTCCGATGTTCTCTAGAAAGAGGCAGGGCTCCTGTCTGGTATAATTTTACATATTTCAATAATTGGAAAGTTGAGTTCATCAATGGTGCAAAATCTCAACTACTGTCAACTCTGAAAGCATGATTTTCAGAGATCACACAGAAGAATAAAGAAACTCACAGGAGCTCTATGTTTAGTAACCCTTTGCTGCCTTGAGCATAGTTCTCGGGTTCCTTAAGACACATTTAAAGTTGTGCCAACCTGATTCTGGCTCATGGCTCCATTGTCATTATAGACCTTTTCCTTGTACTTTACTTTCTGGTCTAACCCTTCTTTATTGCTGGCAGTTTCCCGGATGTCCCTCTCAGGCCTTTTCTCCTTTCCTGCTGATCCTCTAAATGTGACAGTATGCTAAGATGTGTTCCATGCTCTCAACCCATCAGTTCTATGACTTAAACAGTATCTATTTTTAAAAACTCCAAAGTGTACCTCTCTAGGCTTACTCTTGCCCGGAAACCAAATTGGCATGCCCAACTTTCTTTATTCTTTTGGCCCCGGTTGGTAGTTTAAAGCCACTGTACTCTGCACAGGATTATTCAGTGGAGAATGTTAAGGGTTAACACCCAGCCTGAGTCCCGGGGGGGAGTTTCTATGCCTTGCATGGGGTTACATCTGGAGAAAGAAGCAATGCCATCCCTCTCATTGAAAGGCACCGCCATCCTACCAAGTTGTATACTCATGAGGCTGTGTCCTCCAATACTCCAATAAGGGGGCATCATTTTTTTACAACTCACAAAGTCAAATTAGCCTACAACTTCTTCTACATTTTAAAGAAAATTCCATGAGAGCAGTCCTTGTGGGTTTTGTTTGCCATTGTAGTCTCAGCATTCAGAACATTGCCTGAAACACAGGAGGTGGTCAGTCATATTTGAAAAATACATTATAAAATATAATAAATAAATAAATTCTTACTTTAAAAATTAATTTTTCCTTATTCCCAAATCTGTTGTTCTGCTTTTGATAAATTCAACTAACTATGGGACAAACTCAATGTTCAAAATTGGGAGGCAGAAAAATGATTTAAAATGCTTTAAAAATCATGAATTAAAGATAGCAATAATTAAATTTATTGAATATATTATATGGTAGACACACTTAAGTTGAATCTTCATGTAACCCTTATAAGGAAGACTCTTTGTCTTATTTCCACCTTATAGATGAAGAAACTGAGGCACACAGGATCTATGTATCTTGAGCAAGGTCATGTGGCTAAACAGTGTCAGCAGAGCAAGGATGCTTCAGGATGTATCTGAAGAAAGAAGTGGAGGAATAGAAGTCTCAGGGCAGAGTGACTGACTGGGAGCACCATGGTTTGGGATATATCCATAGACAGAGATTGATTCATGGAGCTCCACAATGGTATTCAAGTCCTGTTCAAAGAATAGCTACATCATTTATTATCTAAAATAGAATACTTTTTCTAACAGAACAGGTTTGTGGGCATAAGTTGGACCTCAAGTAAGCCAACTGAGACACATAGGAACCCTACTTCTTTCCTCCTAGTTGTTATGATATGGGCTCTGTCCACAATAGGCATCGTGTTCTACTTTTACTCATGGACTTTCCACTTTTCAGATTGACTCTGATCACCTCATGTCTTGGCAAGCATACTGTAAACACATATTGAATTGGATGGAGGCAGTTCAGTTCAGTTCAGTCGCTCAGTCGTGTCTGACTCTTTCCGATCCCATGGACTGCAGCACTCCAGGCCTCCTTGTCCATCACCAACTCCCAGAGTTTACCCAAACTAATGTCCATTGAGTCAGTGATGCCATCCAACCATCTCATCCTCTGTTGTTCCCTTTTCTTCCTGTTCTCAATCTTTCCCAGCATCAGGGTCTTTTCCAATGAGTCAGCTCTTCACATCAGGTGGCCAAAGTATTGGCGTTTCAGCTTCAACATCAGTCCTTCCAGTGAACACCCAGGACTGGTGTCCTCTAGGATGGACTGGTTTATCTATACAATTCTGACACTGAATTATCTCATTCAGGATGCCTAATGACATGATATGATGTCATGGGAACAGTGGATCAACATCTTTTCAACAATTTCAAAGTAATGTAAACAAAATCAACAACAACAGCAAAAAGTGAGTTAAGTTCCTTGTTGTGATAGACATTTTACTGAGGGAAAGTTATTTAACCTTCTGGATATCCTTGTCCTTTGGAAAAATACAAATAAATCATCACTGGGGGTTCTAAATGTCTCCCCTTATTACTCACTTTCTAAAATATAACTATCAACCTACCCTAAAAGTCTCTCAAGATGTTGCCCATAACCATTTTCTTCTCTGCAAACTAAGACCATGCAATGGGATGTTTTTGCCAGAGATTTAGAATGAGACAATTTCCATCTATCAAGAGATCACAAAAAGTGGAAAATGACCGGTGTTGAGACATGTTGCTTTTCCATCAAGTTGTTAAAATCACATTACAATGATGATAAAAGAACTATCATCCATTAAAAAAAATAAGTTTTGTATTTTAGTACAGTTTCAGATTTATAAAATTGTCATCCAGATAGTCCAGAGAATTCTTGTGTGCCTTACACTCAAGTCTCTGCTTTTTTTTTTTTTTTTTTGGTTGTTTTCTTTACTCCTGTTCTTTTCTGTGGTGTACTATTTTCCCCAATAGATCCCTTGACATATTAATTATAATTGTGCAAAATTTGCTGTGTTATAATTCCAGCATCTGTATCAATCTGTATCAGTATCTGAGATGGTTTTTGATGGACAACCTCTTCAGACTATGCTTCTTTTGTCTTGCCTTTCACTGTGCCTTATAATTATTTGTTGAAAGCTGGACATGACCTACTAAGTAATAGAAACTGAGAAAAAGAGAATGTGAAAGCAAAGCTTCATGTTAATTTGACAACAATCAGTCTTTGTTTAATGCTTTTGTAGCTGTAGGTGCTAGGGGCTTCACATTCTCTAGTGTTCCTGCTTTTGTCTTCTGTGTTGACTTTGACACCCTTGAGTGTCCCTCCTCAGAGAGAATCTGTCTTGCAGCTATTTCAGCTGTAGTCTGCAAAACAAGTATGGTGCTGGAGCCATGTTACTGTGGTGATAAGGCAAGGAGAAAAAGGAGTATCCTGATAACAAACACTTCATTCTCAGTCTTCTAGTGAGCTTGCTTCTCTGAACTGTGACCATCAGAAGTGTTCCTTCTGTTAGAGCACTTCTTCCCATTTGGTGAGAAAAGAAGCCTACATGGGATGAGAGAAAGAGAGAAGGGAATGCCTCCCCCATGATGCTGAGACAAGATCCCTGGGTTGGAAAGATGCCCTGGAGAAGGGAAAGGCTACCCGTTCCAGTATTCTGGCCTGGAGAATTCCATGACTGAATAGTCCATGGAATGGAGTCACAAAGAATAGGAACTATTGAGCGACTTTCACTTTCACTCTGTTAAAACATTTTCCCCCCAAATCCTAAGCTTTGAGGCTCAGAGCACAGATCACAAGGATCACTCTTTCTCTCCTTTTGCTGATGTGAGGAGGGACTCTCTTTAGACCTTCACTATGTGATGATTCCTGTAGATTTCTTAGAGATAAAGTGAAGTCGCTCAGTCGTGTCTGACTCTTTGTGACCCCATGGACTGTAGCCTACCAGGCTCCTCAGTCCACGGAATTTTCCAGGCAAGAGTACTGGAGTGGGTTGCTATTTCCTTCTCCAGGGGATCTTCCCAACCCAGGGATCGAACTCAGGTCTCCCACACTGCAGGCAGACGCTTTACCATTTAAGCCACCAGGGAAGCCCTTATTGGAGATAAGTCACACAAAATTGTGGAACCCTTAAGATAGCAAGCCAAGGGGTTCTCACCTTCAAGTGAGGCCGCATCCTCCTTCCTTCATCAGAATGATTAAGTTTTTCTACCAATGTATGACTCCGTCAGTTTCTATTCTATAGAAGTTCTGGGCTGTGATTCTCTGAGTTCACTCTCTCCTCAGATTTCAGGTGAGAGATTTGCCCTACAATTCATTTTTTCAGTGCGTCTAAGAAAGTCACTGGTTTTCAGTTTCCCAGCATTTTCTTATAAGGATGGTGGTGATGACATCAACCTCACATCACTGAAACCAGAAGTCTGAGTATTTTCCTCTGAAGCCATCAAGATCCCACATCCTCTCACTCTCTTAGGGAGGAGTTAAGAATGATGATCATCATCCTAAAGAACTGAGCCATCAGGGACAATCTCGGAAAGTGTCTCACCCAGGCTGTGTCACTCGATGTCTGTGGTTGGAGAATTGTATCTATAACTTTCCCTAACTTGATTTTGCTCTGAGGTATCTCCTTTCCATCAGATGCTTCACAGCAGAAGACAGTAGAAGCCTACCTGGACTGGCTCTGTTTCAGGATGCCACCATTATATTTGCATTTTATAATTGTTCCTCCAAAGGATGTTGTGAGCTAATTCATAGGAGACTCTTTGCTTCTCCTCCTCCTCATCTCTATCTTTAGATACCTGTGTTGACTTGAAGAATTTTAAATTCATTTCTACTCTCCAAAGGAATTTTTGGATACCTGCAACCATGCTTGTTTCCTCACCTAAAATAATGTCACTGCGTTCCTCCAAGATCCTGAGTTCCAGTGAACTCAGCGATGTACCATGAAGAGAACTGTCAAGAGACAAAGAAAGGTTCAGGAATACAGATTCCCACAACCTCCTTCACCCTACCCCCTTCCACTGCAAAAGAGGGGAAAAAGGATAAAATGCTGACCAGAACTTTAAAAATCCCAAAGGATTATAAACGTTCAGTATTACAGCACATACGTTTATACATAAAGAAATTTGAAGGTTTTCTGATTTAAATTAAGATTATAGTCTCCTCTGAGTGATGGTTTCTCCTCCCCCACCCCTGATATCTTTTCAAAGAGCGTTAGCTGGGGATAACTACGCTTACTTTTGCTGCATCTGTTTTTCTTTCTCCAGGTCTCTTTGTCTTAAGTTCCGAAGTCTCTTTCCCTAGCCTGCTAAAGGTTAGCAGGTTGAAATCAAAGTCATGAGTCATTGGTACTCTTCATGTGAAAGATAAGCTCTGTGGCTTTTACAGCAAAAAGTATATAAGGGTCCAGAAATAGGATGGAGGCCAGAGAGATAACTGGGGGCTGTGAAAAGTCCTTTACTATGTAAGACAGAGGGCTTCTTGGCTGGCTCAGTGGTAAAGAATCCACCTGCCAAACAGGCGATAAGGGCTCCATCCATGGGCTGAGAAGATCCCCTAGAGAAGGAAATGGCAACCCACTCCAGTATTCTTACCTGGGAAATCCCTTGGACAGAGGAGCCTGGTGGTCGCAAAAGAGTCCATGGGGTCACAGAAGAGTCTAGCATGGTTTAGTGATTAAACCACTAATCACTACCATCTAAAACAGAAGATCAAACACATTTCTCTTTTGCCTATTATTAGAAGCTGGGTTTCATTGATCAAATTACCAAACCTCTGAGCTTCAGTTTCCTTAACTGAAGGGAGCAATAATACGTGCCTTGCCATTTGACAAATTACTGGGACGTTTTAATGACATGCAGAAATATCAGGTCTTTGTGAAGCATCACGCATATAAATGTTTGTCTTGTACTTTCCTGGAGAGAGGAGCCTGGTGGGCTACAGGCTATGGGGTCACAAAGAGTCAGACAACTGAGTGACTGACAGTAACTAATTAGCAACATTTGCACATGCTAGCTCATCAGATATTCAGAAACAAATCATGAACACTTGTGCTATGGAAGTCCCCATGAGCCTGTGACTCTTAGTTGATTGTGAACCAGGAAACAGCCTTGAAAAACAACTTTCTTTAATGAATAAAGGAGAACAGTTGAATACTTTTGGTTGAAGGCACTACCAGTATAACCAAAATAATACATTTGAGTTCCTAGGAAAGAATATTTCTAAAGCAAACTACCTAGAATTCATAGATTCATAGACTTTTACCACAAGTTCTACAAGGGAAAAGTAGCAAAAGTTATCACTTAATATATACCTATTAGTCATGATTCATAAGGACCCAGGAAGCTACTATTAATAGGTATAACATTCAAATCTCACTGATTACTATTTTTCATGAGATATGATCGCACACTACCATTTATTATTATTATTTGGCTGTATCTCGAAGCATGGCAGATCTTGGTTTCCAGCAGGGATTGAACCCAGGCCCCCTGCAGTGGGAGTATGGAGTCTTTATCACTGGACCATCATGGAAGTTCCTCTATGATAAATATTTTAAAACATTACCCTTCTGCGTGACTTTTAGCAAGCTATTCCTATGTTTGCCCTACGGTATCCTTTGTGCCAAGTACATGTATGAAAATTTAGCATACTAAATTGATCCTCTTAAGGCCCCAGTTTTCAAGCATTCTTAACACAAGATTATAAACATGGAGCATATATTTTTTAATTAATTAATTTTAATTGGAGGCTAACTACTTTACAATATTGTAGTGGTTTTTGCCATACTTTGACATGAATCAGCCCTGGCGGAGTATATATTTAAAATGTGTATGTGTGTGTATCTCTCATGCAAAGTATATGTGTGCTAAGTTTGTATACAGGAGTCTTTCAAAATCAATCAACCTGACTCTAAATTTTCAGCCATTTATTTGTGTCATTCATGATCTTTGGAGAGGATTTTTTTCCTCCTTGATTTCCTCCCCAGGAAACCTCTCCTGTCAGCTCAGCCTATAGCATCTCAGCCCCATAAATTGAGTTCTCCCATGGGGAATTTAATTTCACATTGCTCATATCAGAGCATGCTAGCAATGTACTTTGACCAGTCCGTGTCCCAGAGCATCTTCAAATTAAGAGATCCATTTCTGATTCTCTAGGCTTTTACTGTTAAGCTTTCTTCCTTGCATTCCCTTCTCTCATTATCTTACTGTCACCAAATACTTGTCCATCACTTGATATTCCAGTCCCCATCACTACCACCAATGCACACGCATGACCACATTCAAAAACTGAGCTCCAGAATTGTCCACAGACTTGACTGAAGTCACACATACCATTGCTGACTTAGGATTCAAACATCTAAGCCTTCTGAACCCTTACCTGCTTTCTTCATTGAATTATTCACTGAATTAGTTTGACATCAAACTTGTTATTTCACAAAAGCAAAACGCATGGCTTGCTCCTTTATCCAATGGGTTGAAATTTTGAAGTATTGAGTAAGGTTTAGAGCATATTGTGGGACTTCCTGAGTGGCTCAGATGTACAGAATCTGCTTGCAATGCAGGAGCCTTGGGTTCAATCCCTGGCTTGGGAAGATCCTCTGAAGAAGGGAATGACTCCAGTATTCTTCCTGGAGAATTCCATAGACAGAGGAGCCTAGTGGGCTACAGTCCATGGGGTTGCAAAGAGTCGGACATGACTGAGCCACTAACACTTTCACTTTCAATGCAGAGTATATTGTATTTTCTACCTGGAAGGCCTACCAGTATGCTACCCCTTCAGGATGAAGAACTTAAAATCTGTCTCCCTCTTCATTCTCCTATATTCTTCACTATGTTCCACTGGAAAGAATTAAGGAGGGATCTTATGATGGAGTCAGAAGATCACTTTTTAAAATTGAGTTATAATTTTCAAACATGTTTTGTTAAGATCTTAAGTTTGATGAGTTCATACTGTATACCTTGTAACTGCTACCTAAATCAAGCTATAGAATATTTTCACCTTCCCAGAAAGTTTCCTCATGGCTGTTTCTAGTCAATCTCCATCACAAACTCCAAAGAGGCAGTTGCCTTCTAATGGCATATATTCTTTAAGGTCTAATTTCTCTTGTATATGCATAGTTTGGGCTTCTTCGGTGGCTCATGTGGTAAAGAAACCACCTGCAATGCAGGAGAGCTGGGTTTGATCCCTGAATCAGGAAGATTCCCTGGAGCATTTCTTTTGTGTATGTATAATTTTTGATATTTATCCAGACTGTTGTATGTATCAGTAGTTTATTCATTTGGTTGCTAAAGAATATTCTATTGTAGTAAAATGCCAGGATGTTTGTGTGTATGCTCAGTCACTTCAGTTATGTCTAACTTTTTGCAACCCTATGGACTGTGGCCCACCAGGCTCCTCTGTCCATGGGATTTTCACAGGCAAGAATACTGAGTGGGTTACCATGCCCTCCTCTAGGGGATCTTTCTGACTCAGGGATTCTGCATTGCAAGTGAATTCTTTACCACTGAGCCACCTGGGAAATCCCATGCCAGGATGTATATTAATGACTATATTCAATTCAACGTGTTAGTCACTCATTCGTGTCCAACTCCCTGTGACCCCATGGACTGCAGTCCTCCAGGCTCCTCTGTCCATGGAATTCTCCAGGCAAGAATACCGGAGTGGGTTCCCATTTCCTTCTCCAAGGGATCTTTCTGATCCAGGGATTGAACCCAGCTCTCCCTCATTTCAAGAAGACTCTTTAGGGCTGAGCCATCAGGGAAGCCTTTGAGGTAGGGTAGGGCCCTAATGAACCCAAAGGACGTTCAGAATTCCAGGTAGTTGCTTGATTTTTCACCATCCCCTCATCTTCGTACATCTAGTTACTTACACAGCATTGTTAAGAAGTTGCCGAGTGTGGTTCTGGGTTTATTGAGGTTCCTTTCTTTTTGCCCATTGAGTAAGGTTCAAGCCAGAGTGTGGACCTGTGGTCTTGAAAGGGCCCCCACTCTCTCAATCAGCATGTAACTAGTGTCTCAACTATGTTGTTGCTGTTGTTGAGTCGCTAAGTTGTGTCCGACTGTTTTGCGACCCTATTGACTGTAGCCTGCCAGGCTCCTCTGTCCTTGGGATTTTCCAGGCAAGAATACTGGAGTGGGTTGCCATTTCCTTCTCCAATTTAAGGCTATATATCAATTTAAGGCTACTGTAAACAGGACTGCTTTCAACTTTCTTGTATGTCTTGCGTGGATACTTGCTTTTGTTCTTTCTTTTGGGTACATATATAGGATTGGAATCGTTGAGGTTAGCCTATCTATGGCACCCCACTCCAGTACTCTCGCCTGGAAAATCCCATGGGCAGAGGAGCCTGGTGGGCTGCAGTCCATGGGGTCACTAAGAGTCAGACACGACTGAGCGACTTCACTTTCACTTTTTCTTTCATGCATTGGAGAAGGAAATGGCAACCCACTCCAGTGTTCTTGCCTGGAGAATCCCAGGGACGGGGGAGCCTGGTAGGCTGCCGTCTATGGGGTCGCACAGAATCGGACACGACTGAAGCGACTTAGCAGCAGTAGCATCAGCAGCAGCCTGTCTGGCTTCCTTGGACATGACTTAGTGACTAAACAACAAATGCTTAACTTAATAAAAAAAAAATTTACCAGAGTTTTGAAAGTGATTTCTACAAGCAGTGTATGAGCATTCTGGTTACTTAATTCCCTTTCCAACAGTTGACATTATCAAGGTTTCTTATGGTAAATATTCCTAAATATTTTCATTTTTAAAAAAAATTGGTTTTACTTAGCACTTTCCTGAGGATTGAGTGTATTCTCATAAACGTATTGTCCATTCATATGTTTTTTTAGTGATTTATCAGTTTAAATCTTTTTTCCATTTAAAAAGTGAAATTGTTTGTATTTTTGTTATTAATTTGTCAAATTTCTTTATATATTTTGGATAGCATTTCCTTGTCCAATATTACATATTGCCAAATTTCTTCTTGTCTATGACTTGCCAATTTATCTTCATGATGCTTTTCATTTCGACGAAGCACATCCTTTTCATTTTGATGAAGTCCTATCAATCATATTCTTCTTTTATGATGAATGGTTTTTGTGTTCTGTATAGGAAATGTTTGCCTTACTCAAATTTGTGAAGGAATTTCTATATATTTTCTTCCAAAACCTTTATTATAATTTTTACAGATAAATCTTTATACAATCTCAAATTACTTTTTGTGTGTCAGGAGTGAGTCTGAGGTCAGGAATTATTTTATGTGGACATTTATTTTTCTAGCATCATTTGTGGAAAAGACTATCCCTAATCCATTTATTTAACTTGGCACCTGTATTTCTTCTCTTAAGCACTGGACAGGGTATTGCCTGCCTGCCTGCCATGTTTCATGCATTTTCTAGGCTTAGAAATGTTTCTTGACTTTTTTCCATATGGTGGGGATCACTGCCTCTTTTGAGGTGCCGTGGAGACCTGGGTTCAATCTCTGGATCAGGAAGATTCTCTGGAGAAGGAAATGACAACCTACTCCAGCACTCTTGCCTGGCACATTCTATGAACAGAGGAGCCTAGTGGACTACAGCCCATGGGATGGCAAAAAGTCAGACACAGCTGAGCAACTGAGCACACACATCCTGGGACATAATACTGAGAAGAATGAAATGTATCCTTGGAACTCATGAGGTGTAGTTAAGGCCCTAATTCACATGACTTCAGGGAAGGCACTTTAGCCATTAGGCAGGTATTTTAGAAAGTCATATACCTAGGTCTATTCTCAAGAGCTTCTCCCTTCTACCACTCTCTCCCCAGGTTATATCATTTACTCCCATCTGTCCCACTTAGAGACACTTGAGAAGCTTACAAAATTGCAGTATTTTCCCTCTGAAATACTTTTAAGTAGCATTTTAAGGACACTATTTCCCAACATCACTCCCACTTATGGCGCCCTACAGCACGGCTTGTACAAATCACTTCCTTGCTTGTTGGCTTTCATGCATGCTAAATGCTTTTCTAAATTGACCTGATACCTATTAAACCTGAAGTGGACTTTTTGAGAGCTGAAGAACATTTAATCAATGGGGCATTAGACTGAATAAATCATAGCTGAGATGAATTCCTTAAATTGATACGATTTTTAATGAGCATTGCACTTGATTTAATAATCTATTTATTAAATACATTAAAAAAATTGGTAAATTGAACACTTGCCTCAGAGCAAGCAATTAGGGCTATTTTCATTCCATATTTATTTTCCTGAGTTGAGACAATATTTGTTAAGTCTTAAGCACACTGAATACATTTTTGAATCATTTTTTTTTCTTTCAATAGCAGTCTAAATGCTAAATCTTCATGTTGCTTACACTTACTCTCTGTTCAATTACAGAGGGTACTAACAATTAGAAAGGAAGATTTACTAATTCTACAATTACTAGTATTGAAATTTCTGGGCAGTTTATAAAAGCTGCTTGATATTTAACAAATCTAGGTGAAGATTGGTTAAATCTCTTTAACCTCTATTAAATGCAATGAGAAATGTGTTAAAGGGACCTTGTCGTATCGAAGCAAACCTTAAAAGAATAGCATAATTTTTCCCCCAAATCTCATTAAACTGACATATATAGTTTTTTTATTTCCTTTATTTCCTTTTAAATTACTCTAGTTATTACTTACATATTTATATGTAAAAAGTAGCTTTCTTCCTCTTAGATCTCATCTCCCTCTGGGCTGATTGGGTTTCTGAAGGCCTTGTACAAACCCTGGGAAATTGCAATGCATTCTCCCAGTTGGGCTTCAGACAAATCTGAATGTTCCCAATCTGAGTTTCTGCCCTTTGTTTCCAAATCCTGATGAAAATGAACAATTCACCCCATTCTGATGTATAAATCTCTTATTCTGGTACATCAAGATAAAGGTCATAGACTGCATTAATAATGGTTCCTTACTTGTGTTACTAATAACATCTTACATTGTTAACCCTGAAACTATTTTAAAAATCTAATTTACTTTTCTCTATGGATGCCAGGCCAGATACTCATCTTATATGACTCAAAGGGATAATTCATCTTCACTCAGTTCTGGGAGAAAAAGCCAGCCTGAGATGGCAGTTTATTTTCCATGTTTGCCTGAATTATAAAACCAGACTAGCCCATTCTAATCAGTCAATGAATATTTATTAAGCTCCTACTAAGTGTTTATTTTATTGTCCTTGTATAAAAGACTCCGTTTTCAAAGCACATCTGATTAGGAAAATCCATTCAATTCAACAAATATTTCTTGAGTACCTTTCGAGCCTGGCATAATACCAACTAAGTGATATAAAGATAAGGAAGATGTGAGTACTTCTCCCTGAAACACTGTTATCTACTTATGTGGAGCAGGAAGGTGAAAAAGAGACATGAAAAAAAAAATGCTGAGGATTTTATTTTCATGAAAATGTGGAACACATGGCTTTGAGTAATGAAGAACATAGGGGAAAACATGCTGAGGTCAGATTGTATCTTATTTATTTTCTGGCTTTACTGAGGTATAATTGAAATATAAAAATGTCACATGTTATTCTATACATAACATTCTTTTACATTATAAAAGAATCACCTCGTGGATTTAATGTCAACTAGCATATTCATCACTTCACATATTTGTCCTTTTTCCTGTGTATGAGAACATTTAAGTCCTTTTCTCTTAGAGAACTTCAATCATTCAATACAGTTATTAATTACTGTCTTCACATTATAGATTAGATCCTGAGAAATTTATAATTTTACAATTCAAGGTTTCACCAAATATTACCAAGGTTGTACCTTTTTACCAACCAGCCTCTCCCTGTTTTCTCCAATCCCCAGCCCTGGCAACCGCTTCTCAACTCTATGCCTATGAATTTGACCTTTTCTTTCTTTCTTTTTTTAGAATTCCACATGTAAATAAATCATGTCATGTGATATTTATGTTTTTCTTTATAGCTTATTTCAAGTTGCATCATGCCTTCCAGGTTCATCTCAGTTCAGTTCAGTTTAGTCGCTCAGTTGTGTCCAACTCTTTGTGACCCCATGAATTGCAGCACGCCAGGCCTCCTTGTCCATCACCAATTCCTGGAGTCCACCCAAACCCATGTTTATTGAGTTGGTGATGCCATCCAACCATCTTATCCTCTGTCATCCCCTTCTCCTCCTGCCCTCAATCTTTCTCAGCATCAGCGTCTTTTCCAATGAGTCAGCTCTTTGCATCAGGTGGCCAAAGTATTGGAGTTTCAGCTTCAGCATCAGTCCTCCCAGTGAACACCCAGGACTGATCTCCTTTAGGAGGGACTGGTTGGATCTCCTTGAAGTCCAAGGGACTCTCAAGAGTCTTCTCCAACACCACAGTTCAAAAGCATCAATTATTCGGCACTCAGCTTTCTTTATAGTCCAACTGTCACATCCATACGTGACCGCTGGAAAAACCATAGCCTTGACTAGATGGACTTTTGTTGACAAAGTAATATCTCTGCTTCTTAATATGCTACATTGGTTATAACTTTTCTTCCAAGCCGTAAGTAAGCATCTTTTAATTTCATGGCTGCTGTCACCATCTGCAGTGATTTTCATCTATGTTGTCCCAAATAAAAAAATTCCTCCTCTTGATAGCTGAATAATACTCCATTGTGTGTACATATCACATTTTTATCACCCACTGATGGATTCTGAGGTTGTCTCCCTACCTTGATATTGTGAATAATGCTGCTGCTAACATGGGCTTACAGATATGTCGTCAAGGTGATTCCATTTGCTATGGATGTATACTCAAAAGTAGGATTACTGTTGGTTTTATTTTTAATTTCTTCAAGAGCCACCATACTATTTTCCACGTTACATTCCCACCAACAGTGTGCAAGTCTTCCCTTTTCTCTGCATCCTCATCAGTGTTTTGGTATTTCTTGTCATTTGATAAGAGCCATTCTAATAGATTTGAGATGAGATCTAATTGTTGCTTTGATTTGCATTTCCCTGGTGAACAGAAATGCTGAGCAATTTACAAATACTTGTTGTTCATTTGTTTATCTTCTTTGGAAAAATGTTTAAGTCCTTTGCCAATTTTTAATTGGGTTATTTCTTTTTTGCTATTGAGCTGTGTGAGGTCTTGCATGTTTCAATATTAACCCTTTATTGGATATATGGTCTACAAATATTTTCACGCATCCACTAGGCTTCCCCTTCGTTTTGATGGTGATTTCTTTTGCTGTGCGGAAGATTTTCAGTTTCATAAAGCCCTTCTTGTTTACTTTCACTTTTGTTGCTATTGTTTTTCCTGTCAAATCCAAAAGAAAATAAAGCATCACCAAGTCAAATGTTAAGGAGCTTGCCTCTTGTATTTTCTTCTAGGGGTTTTATGACTTCAGGTCTTATGTTCAATTAGTTAATCCACTGTGAGTTTTGCTTTGTTTTGTTTTTATGACTGGTGTTTCATTCTTTTGCATGTGACTATCCAGTTTTCCAATGCAATTTTTTGACATGAATATCTTTTCTCCATCATCTTTAGCCTCTTAGTCCTATAGCAACTGACATATATGTATAGATATATTTTTATGCTGTTTTGTTCATTTGATCTATATGTCTGCTTTTATGCCAATATCATACTGTTTTGATAACTGCAGAGAGAGAGAGAGAGAGAGAGAGAGAGAGAGAATTTAGCTAAATTTGAAGGACATCTCTAAACATGTATTGCATTTTTTCCTTTAGTTCTTTATAACAATGAAAATCAAATTAATAAAAGAAGCATTCAGGTTATGGTATTTCTCCAGAATTTGGGTAGAAACAGTTGGCGTGAACAACCTACAAAGTGGAAGGGTGGTATCACTGACCACAAAGGGGAGTTGGGAGATTCAGTTTTGTGGGCAGATGATGTCTTCTGTTTTAACTGTGTGGAAACAGTAGGATATACCACTGAATGTGTCCAGTAGGATAAGAGACAGGGAACAGGAGCTCGGTGATTAATGAGGATTTGCCTTGATTGAAGATGGGGCTGAAACGTAAATTTAGGAGTCATTAGCATAGAAGTGATGTTTAAAGCTAAGAGGATAGATGAGCTCTCCTAGAATGAGTATTAAAGGAGCAGAAAAAAGAATGTGGCTTCTTGGAAGGCCCATTCTAAGGGTGGTGGTGAGGAGGAAGAGAATCAGTGATGGAAATACAAGGAAAAGGAGACACAGGGCTAAAGGTCAGGGAAAGCTAGTGAAAGATATAGCCAAGGTCAAGCAGGAACATCAGCTGTGAATGAAAGAGGGTAGACGTGGAAAGAGCATGATTGATCAAATAATAAGCAACCACTGGAGAACTCTAGAATAAGGAATTGCCATGAAAGACTGTGTATAAATGTTAATCCATTTTTGCTTCTGCTTATATTTTATATGCACTTCAGTGGAAATATATGCTACATAGGGGGATTCATGAAGCTCACCCCAGTTCTGTTATATAACATATATATAGGGGGCTACCACTTGCTGGCTCAGAAGTCCTTGAAGATGAAACTTAACCTCTGAATTTATTTATCATCAGCAGGATAAGGATATTAATACATTCTTCATAGAGTTGGCTTAAGAATTAAATAAAATAATTAACATAAATGACTATATTATGCTTTATATATGTGCAAATAAATATATTGTTGTACAACTATAAATTTATGTACAGATATATAGCAACAAAATGCTAACTGCCATTTTTAACACTAAATGAGTTGTTGAAGTAATTAAGAGAGTGGAGTGTTATCTGGTCTTATCAAGGTGTTATCAAGAGTCTTTGAAGGAGTAATTGGGCCAGAAACCTTACTCTTTCCTTTAAAAGAAAGAAAACCCTAATTTAAAATTCATAGACAAGGCTTAAGGAAATAGTAAGATAAGAGTCCTGAAAGTGAAAAAAGTGAAAAGTGAAGTCACTCAGTCGTGTCTGACTTTTTGTGACTCCATGGACTGTAGCCTACCAGGCTCCTCTAGTCCATGGGATTTTCCAGGCAATGATAATGGAGTGGATTGTCATTTCCTTCTCCAGGGGATCTTCCCAACCCAGGGATTGAACCCTGGTCTCCTGCATTGTAGACAGACACTTTACTGTCCTGAAGTATGTTTTAATAGAAAGTGCATTTTCTTATATTTTTACAGTGGCAAAAAATTGCAAGCATTGGAAATATTGCATCAGCAGGGATTAAACACATATAACTGATTCATAAAATGGACCACTATGCTATGGAAAGATTTTTAAAAATCAGTTTACAGGACTACGTATATGATTCTGCTTAGAAGATGGTTGGATGGGTATTTTTCTATATAGTCTTTCCTTCCTTCTCCTCTCTCTCCTTCTGTCCCTCCCTCTCTCCTTCCCTTCTTTCCAAAAGAAAAATGTATTTTATTTATGAGCTAAAGAGTTATCTCACTTTTACTGAAGACATGCCTCATGGACCTTTGAACACCTTCACCCACACCAGGAGGAAATATCCCCAAAATAGGTAATGCCATGGCCTTACTGGCTGTTACACAAAGTACAAAAGTATATCCCCCCAAAATTGCAGAGGTGGAAGTTTCCTCTGAGTCCATGGCTGGTTGAAGAATGTGTCAGATTGCATTTTGCAAAGATTTCTGAACCAATGTATCCCCTCATGTGTCAGTGTGACCTTGGTACTTCGCCATTGAGAGGTGGGTTCTGTGTTGCTTCCTCTTGAACCTTGGTGGAACTGTGACTGTGCTGGAAGGGACACTGTATGGCTTTTGAAGCTGAATTACAAAAAGAATACAGCTTCCACCTGATCCTTCAGGAACACTCACCCTGGGAACCCAGCAACCATGCCGTGAAGCAAAGATCTCAGGGAAAGCCTCCAGGAGGTCCAGCCAGCAGTAGGCAGCAACTGTTAACATGTCAGGAAATGAACCTTCACAAGAGCTGATACTGGCTAGATCACAGCTGAGCTATGCCTTCTCATGCTGACTCAAATGGTAGGCCTTTGACTGAAGTAAATGCTGCTATTTTAAGTCACTCAATTTCAGGGTCATTTTCTCTGTAGCAAATAAGCAGAGTGAAACATGATTCTTGATGTTTCAATGGTGAAAAGTGAAAGTGAAGTCACTCAGTTGTGTCTGACTCTTTGTGACCCCATGGACTGCAGCCAGGCTCCTCCATCCATGGGATTCTCCAGGCAAGAGTACTGGAGTGGGGTGCCATTTCCACCTCTGTAAACAATAAGCTACTCAATAGCTATTCAAGTTTGAGGAGACCTTTTAAGAGGAACTTATTTACAAAGCAGCAATAGATTCACAGACTTAGAGAATGAACTTATGGTTCCCAGTGGGGAAAGACCAGGAGAAAGGATAGTTAGGGAGTTTGGGATGGACATGTATACGCTGCTTTATTTAAAATGGATAATCAACAAGAACCAGCTGTATAGCACAGGGAACTCTGTTCAGTGTCATGCGGAAGCCTGGACTAGAGAGGAATTTGGGGAAGGATGGATACTTTATATGCATGCCTGAGTCCCTTCACTGGGCTATCTGAAACTATCACAACATTGCTAATTGGCTATTTGCTGTTGTTTTTCAGTTGCTAAGTCTTGTCGAACTCTTTGCGACCCACCAGACTCCTCAGTCCATGGGATTCTCCAGGCAAGAAGACTGGAGTGAGTTGCCATTTCCTTACCAGGAGATCTTCCCAGACCAGAGATCTAACCCACATCTCCTGCACTGGCAGGCAGATTCTTTACCACTGAGCCACCAAGGAAGTGGCAACTGGCTATACTCCAATATAAAATAAAATGTTAAAATTAAAAAAAAAAAGAATATCTTGTCTTAGTCCTCTTTTTCTCATCTTCTCTTCTCTATTTTATATTCAGTGAAAATCTACATTTATGTAACTAAGAAGGAAGAAATGCTCATTTACTGGCTAACCACAATGTACTAGGTGTTTTGCACCATACCTTGTATACATAATCTTATTTAATTCACACAGCAGATTTATGATGTAAGTATTATTATCCCTCACCATGCAGATGAAGAAAAGGGGGATCAAAAGGATTAAACAGCTTTCCTGAGGGCACATAGCCAGTGAGGGCAGGTTTCACAGGTTAAGCCTAGACCTTCTGATTGCTAAGACTGTTGCCTGTGCTGTTCAGCTGCGTCCCATCAGAAAATGTGTTAACTATTCAGCTTCCGTCTCCAGTCTGCTGACTTCCTACTTTCAAATGTCCTATTAGTCAATAGAGCTTCTCTATATAGTCTTACACTACAGGAACCTTCAGGGTGATATGGCAAGTGATTGTCGAATCAATAGAGCACAGGTTCCCAGGAGGATTGGTGCTAATTCATTATAAGAGGGCAATGCAAGATCTGCAGAACAATACTTTACTGAACAATACTCAAGAATATTCCAGGAAGAGCTGCAATAAATGGAAAGTCGAAGAACCAGGAGAGATCATGACAAGAGGTTCAGTAGTCTGTATGGGATGATTGGTTTGACAGCATAGTGGAGGTGTGAGGACCAGGAAGTGAGAAGCACTTGCTTCTTCATAATTTTTTTGGCAAAATTATGTATGTATGTATGGCACACATATATGTATGCAACTATCATCTATCCATCTATCTAGCCATTTATCTGTCCTTATCTTCTATTCATTTACATATCTAGTCATCTATCTATCAGTCCATCTATCCATCTATCTATTCATCTCTCTACAATCTCAATCACCTGGTTCACTCACCCCCACCACTCTTTTCCCCCTTGGTATCCAAATGTTTGTTTTCTATGTCTGTGTTTCTGTTTCTGCTTTGCAAATAGATTCATCTGTACCATTTATCTAGGTTCCTTGTATATACATTAATATATGACATTTGTTTTACTCTTTCTGACTTTCTTCACTCTGTAAGTCAGTCTTTAGGTCCAACCATGTCTCTACAAATGACTCATTTTCATTCCTTTATCTGATCAAGTAATATTCCATTGTGTATATGTACCACCTCTTCTTTATCCTTTACTCTTTTGATGGACATTTAGGTTGTTTCCATGTCCTGGCTATTGTAAATAGTACTGTAGTTTTTAGATACCAAGGCTTTTATTTTCTTTCTGTTAGGTCTCTCAAGCCAGCCTGCCTCTCTTCAACTTCACCACTGCCCTCAGGACTCTGGTCCACATTAATCCTCACCTTTATCCTCTAATGGGTTCCTAACTGAGCTCCTCACCCATTCAGTTCAGTTCAGTTCAGTCGCCCAGTCATGTCCGACTCTTTGTGACCCCATGAATCACAGCACGCCAGGCCTCCTTGTCCATCACCAACACCTGGAGTTGACTCAAACTCACATCCATCGAGTTGGTGATGCCATTCAGCCATCTTATCCCCTGTCGTCCCCTTCTCCTCCTGCCCGCAATCCCTCCCAGCATCAGAGTCTTTTCCAATGAGTCAACTCTTCGCATGAGGTGGCCAAAGTACTAGAGTTTCAGCTTTAGCATTATTCCTTCCAAAGAACACCCAGGGCTGATCTCCTTTAGAATGGACTGGTTGGATTTCCTTGCAGTCCAAGGGACTCTCAAGAGTCTTCTCCAACACCACAGTTCAAAAGCATCAATTCTTTGGCACTCAGCCCTCTTCACAGTCCAACTCTCACATCCATACATGACCACTGGAAAAACCATAGCCTTGACTAGACGGAGCTTGGTTGGCAAAGTAATGTCTCTGCTTTTCAATATGCTATCTATTACCCCTTCTTATTCCAGTTAATTCTACACAATATTTCCAGCTTAGTGTTCCTAATCCTATCACATTTGTTTTCAGATTCTCCCATTGGCAACCAGTTGAAAATGCATTGAGCCAATTATGCCTTAAATTGCAAGCTCAGTCTTATTTCTCATCACTCTCTTCCATATAGAGGCATAGTGTTTAGCTACATACGACTGTTAGCATTTTTTAAAACAACCTTCTGGTAGATTGATGGCAAAAAATAGCTCAGTTATATCTATGAATCTTTAGTGAAGAAGAACTAAAGAGCCTCTTGATGAAAGTGAAAGAGGAGAGTGAAAAAGTTGGCTTAAAACTCAACATTCAGAAAACTAAGATCATGGCATCTGGTCCCACAACTACATGGCAAATGGATGGGGAAATAAAGGAAACAGTGAGAGACTTTATTTTGGGGGTCTCAAAAATCACTGCAGATGGTGACTGTAGCCATGAAATTAAAAGATGCTTGCTCCTTGGAAGAAAAGCTATGGCAAACCTAGACAGCATATTAAAAAGCAGAGACATTACTTTGCTAAAAATAGGTTCGTCTGGTCAAAGTTATGATTTTTTCAGTAGTCATATATGGGTGTGAGAGTTGGACTATAAAGAAAGCTGAGCATCGAAGAATCTATGCTTTTGAACTGTGATGTTAGAGAACTCTTGAGAGTCCCTTGGACTGCAAGGAGATCCAACCAGTCCATCCTAAAGGAAATCAGTCCTGAATATTCATTGGAAGGACTGATGCTGAAGCTGAAACTCTGAAACTTTGGCCACTTGATGTGAAGAACTGACTTATTTGAAAAGACCTTGATTCTGGGAAAGATTGAAGGCAGGAGGAGAATGAGATGATGAGATGGTTGGATGGCATCACCGACTTGATGGACATGAGTTTGAGTAAGCTCCAGGATTTGGTGATGGACATACTGCAGTCCATTGGGTTGTAAAGAGTCAGACATGACCGAGCTACTGAACTGAACTGAATCTGACTTTCCAGGTCTTTCCTTAAATCTGGGCTTTCCTGTGACTTTCTTGGCTCAGGAGAATGCAAGGGAAGTGGTGATGTGACAATTCTTACCCTAGACTTCATGTGGTCTTGGTTCTGCTCTCTCTCTCTCTTGCTCTTGTGCCTTTATCATGAGATTTCGATCTTGGCTAGTCTGTTAGAAGCATTATGCCCAAGTCGCGAAATCTCCTAATGACCACCAGGGAACGGGTATCCGATGCAAAAGCAAGAGAGTCTTTATTACCAAGCTTGAGCTGGGGCTCCCACCATTACCGACACAGCGGCTATAGGGAGGAGCCCCTAACTCGGGGTTTCATTGCTTATATAGGGTATTCTCGCGTGAAAAATGTTACCTTCTGTGGAAGAGTTAGGTGCTGGGTTCTGATTGGTTCTCATTTCCTGGGCTTAATTGCTTAATTTGAATTTCCTGGGCAGGTCATAAGTCCTGAAGGTAAAGTCAGGAGATCCTAATCTGGGATCTGATTAGCTCTCAGGTGGTGCGGTGAGGTCAGGGGATTTCCAAAGACTCTTTCCTCTAAAATGGAATCTTTTTTTTTTTTTTAACAAAATAGGGTGGCTTAGGTCCTTCAGAAGATGAGTCCCATAGAGCTGAGCCAAGTCAAACCAGCTGTTCCAGCCAAGGTCCTATAACTAGAACAGAGCCCATCCAAGATCTGCCAACCCACTAACTGAACTTCAGTTTACCACATGAACCTGTAGAGTCAGTCACATGTGAACTGTGAACAAGTGAAGAATTTCATCGCCAGCCCATGGTCTTGTGAAATGATTAGTTTAAACTTATTACTTTTATCATTATTAAACTTACTGTCTTATTAAGTTTTGTGGTGGCTTGTTAGGTAACAAGAGCTAACTTAGACAATGTGCCAAGACTTTTTTGTTTTGTTTTCTTCTCTGTGCTTGTGTTTCTGATATCCTCCTGCCTAAGCTTGGTATATGATTTTGCATGTGAAGGCAGTCTGACTCCCGTTCTTTATTCTGGGAGCAGAGTCTTTCTGCTTCAACTAATTTGATTTTTCCCACCTTTACTTTTTCTCATCTTTAAGATCTTGAGAAGGTTGGATTTAGGTGAACCCACCTTGCTTATTCCTGTTCAGTGATACTCAATTGGAAGTACCAGAAAGTGCTCTTCCAGAATTAATACCTAGGACAGTGGGAAAGAGTATTCATTCACTTAGGTTCCCTTTTTTTTTTTTTTTTTAGAAAGCATAGCTTGAAGGTTAGAAGTAGTCAGACTCTGTGTCACATGTATGGATGTGTAAGGATCTTTGTGTCCTTCCTTGTTGTGAAAACATACATGATAAATGGAATAAATATTGAAGACATGGGCAGAAAAGTTAACAGTGATCAGTGATTCTTGAAGACAGAATGAGTTCTTTTTTCTAAAAGTCTGCTGAGCCTATGTCTCATCGAGTACTGTTTGTAAAGATTTGCTTTGAAATAGCTCAGAGGATCCTGAACAAACACATCAAGAAGCATCATGTTTCAGAAGAAGTGTTTGCAGAGAACAAAGGGATTATTAAGAGTGTGGCTCCAGTCAAAGTCGACATCATGTGATTCTGAGGATTTTTTCTTTATTTTCTATAGCATCCAGAACACATTTTCTCTGAATGGAACTCCTAGATGAATTTCACAATTGCCAGGCTGGAAGCTGGTCTTCTGGTTTGAGCGCCAAGCTGTGTGACTGTGTCTCTGGAACCATCCCTGATAATGGCAGTTACTGCTGTGGCACCACCAAAGCTTTGTTCAGTGATGCTCCCAGGTCAGAAGCCAGTCCCTGGGTGGGATGGTTGGAAATGATAAGCTGAATGAATCTGATCATGTTCATAAGCTAGAGGAGGGTCAAAATGACCTTGAGATGTAGAAAAAAAGCATTGCTTTGATTGAATTGTTCTGAGTCAAAATTATATTTAAATAGTCTGTGCCCCTAACCGTTGTTCTCTAGTACAAAAAATGAAGTCTATAAACAAGCTTCTGCAAATGAAATTCATCCAAACTCCTCATTTGGTGGAAGGATTTGTTTTGCCTGCTGATCTTAAGACCCTTAATGCTCTGCTTCTTCTGACCTCTTTATGAAGCACATTTCAGCACTTGAGATTCATTGCTGTCTTTTAGAGTGAAACTTTTGCAAAGTGAAAATTTGTAATTTCCCTCTTGTGACTTAATATTTTTTCAATATTATAAACAGTGGACTTTCCAGGTGACTCAGTGATAAAGAACCCACCTGCCAAGCAGGAGACATGGGTTTGATCCCTGGGCTGCGAGGATCCCCTGGAGAAGAAAATGGCAACCCACCCCAGTTTTCTTGCCTGGAAAATCTCATAGATAGAGTAGCCTGGTGGGCTATGTAGTCCACAGGGTCGCAAAGAGTCTGACATGGCTGAGCAACTGAGCATGCATGCATTATAAACAGTATTCCAATGAACACTGAGATGCATTTATCCTTTTGAATTATGTTTTCTTTCTTCTGGGTATATGCCCAGAAGGGGAATTGCTGGATACATGATAGCTCTATCTTTAGTTTTTTTTTGTTGTTTTTATGAAACATCTACACTGTTCTCCATAGTGGCTGCACCAATTTACATTCCCATCAACAGTGTACAAGAGTTCCCTTTGCTCCATACCCTCTCCAGCATTTATTGTTTGTAGATTTTTTGATGACGGCCATTCTGACTAGTGTGAGGTAATATCTCATTGTTGTTTTTACTTGAATTTCTCTAGGAATTAGTGATGTTAAGTATCTCTTCATGTGCCTCTTGGCCATCTGGTTGTCTTCTGGGAAAAAAGTGGAGGGAAGGATAGACTGGGAGTTTGGGATTGATATATACATATTGCTATGTCTGAAACAGAGAAACAAGAACCTACTATAAGAAAAAAAAATAAAATATTTTGTGCATGGTTACGTATAATGAAAGATTTTAAAATGTTTTTTAAAGTACAAAAAGAAGTTTAGAAATTCACTTAATCATTTCCGTAATATCTCTACTAAGACAGATTTAAGTCTAGTCATGATAAAAGACCTAGAGATCTCCAAAGGAAGGACACTCTTTAAATGGAGACTAAATGTACTATTGCTTGATCCTGGATTAGATCCTAAATATCAAGGTAAACAAAGATACTCATAAGAGCATTATTGTGTCATTTGACAGAATTTGAAGATGGGTTATAGATTTTCTAATAGCATTAGGCAATGTTATTATTATTATTTTTTTTTCGGATTTTAGTCATTGTACTGTGGCTCTGGGCTTCGCAGATGGCCCAGTGGTAAAGAATCTGCCTGCCAGTGCAGGAGATGCAGAGACTTGGGTTTGATCCCTGAGTCAGGAAGATCCCCTGAAGTAGGAAATGGCAAATCACTCCAGTTTTCTTGCCTGGAAAATTTCATGGAAAGAGGAGCCTGGCAGGCTACACACAATGGGGTTACAAAGAGTCAAACTCACATGCTTGCACACAGACACACACACATGCATTGTGGCTCTATAGTGTAAAAGAAAACACTTTTTTGAGGGAAATACCAAAGTATTTATAGTAGACAGACAAATCATCTTTAATTTACCATAAAAAGGTTTACATGAAATAATTTACATGTGTATTCTTATGGAAAGGGTAAAATGAAATTCTTAGTACAAATTGAAGCTTTAATAACTTTCAGTACACTTTAGTGCAGTTCAGTCACTCAGTCATGTCTGACTCTTTGTGACTCCATGAACTGCAGCACGCCAGGCCTCCATGTCCATCAGAGTTTACCCAAACTCATGTCCATTGAGTTGGTGATGCCATCCAACCATCTCATCCTCTGTTGTCCCTTTCTCCTCCCACCTTCAATTGTTCCTAGCATCAGGGACTTTTCAAATGAGTCAGCTCTTCGCATTAGGTGGCCAAAGTATTGGGGTTTCAGCTTCAACATCAGTCCTTCCAGTGAGCACTCAGGATTAATCTCCTTTAGGATGGACTGGTTGGATCTCCTTGAAGTCGAAGGGACTCTCAAGAGTCTTCTCCAACACCACAGTTCAAAAGCATCAATTCTTTGGTGCTCAAATTTCTTTATAGTACAACTCTCACATCCATACATGACCACTGGAAAAACCATAGCCTTGACTAGATGAACCTTTGTTGACAAAGCAATGTCTCTGCTGTTTAATATGCTGTCTAGGTTGGTCATAACTTTCGTTCCAAGGAGTAAGTGTCTTTTAATTTTATGGCTGCAATCACCATCTGCAGTGATGTTGGAGCCTAAATAAATAAATAAAGTCAGCCACTGTTTCCACTGTTTCCCCATCTATTTCCCATGAAGTGATGGGACCAGATGCCGTGATCTTAGTTTTCTGAATGTTGAGTTTTAAGCCACCTTTTCACTCTCCTCTTTCACTTTCATCAAGAGNGGGGTTTCAGCTTCAACATCAGTCCTTCCAGTGAGCACTCAGGATTAATCTCCTTTAGGATGGACTGGTTGGATCTCCTTGAAGTCGAAGGGACTCTCAAGAGTCTTCTCCAACACCACAGTTCAAAAGCATCAATTCTTTGGTGCTCAAATTTCTTTATAGTACAACTCTCACATCCATACATGACCACTGGAAAAACCATAGCCTTGACTAGATGAACCTTTGTTGACAAAGCAATGTCTCTGCTGTTTAATATGCTGTCTAGGTTGGTCATAACTTTCGTTCCAAGGAGTAAGTGTCTTTTAATTTTATGGCTGCAATCACCATCTGCAGTGATGTTGGAGCCTAAATAAATAAATAAAGTCAGCCACTGTTTCCACTGTTTCCCCATCTATTTCCCATGAAGTGATGGGACCAGATGCCGTGATCTTAGTTTTCTGAATGTTGAGTTTTAAGCCACCTTTTCACTCTCCTCTTTCACTTTCATCAAGAGGCTTTTTAGCTCCTCTTCACTTTCTGCCATAGGGTGGTGTATCTGCATATCTGAGGTTATTGACATTTCTCCTGGCAATCTTGATTCCAGCTTGTGCTTCATCCAGGCCAGCGTTTCTCATGATGCACTCTGCAGGTAAGTTAAATAAGCAGGGTGACAATATACAGCCTTGACGTACTCCTTTTCCTATTTGGAATCAGTCTGTTGTTCCATGTCCAGTTCTAACTGTTGCTTCCTGACCTGCATACAGGTTTCTCAAGAGGCAAGTCAGGTGGTCTGGTATTCCCATCTCTTTCATAGTTTTCACAGTTTGTTGTGATCCGCACAGTCAAAGTCTTTGGCATACTCAATAAAGCAGAAATAGATGTTTCTCTAGATCTCTCTTGCTTTTTCAGTGATCCAGTGGATGCTGGCAATTTGATATCTAGTTCCTCTGCCTTTTCTAAAACCATCTTGAACGTCTGAAAGTTCACGGTTCGTGTATTGCTGAAGCCTGGCTTGGAGAATTTCGAGCATTACTTTACTAACTAATAACTTTAGGAATATGTATAAATGCTATAGAATTATAAAGACCTCATTGGAACATTTAAATTTCTTTTACACTTACTAGTTTTGTGAATTTTAATAAGGTTCTAATTATGTTTTGTTTCCATCAATATTTTCATATTTAGTCAGAAAAAGAGTACACAAACAGATTTTGTACATGGAAATTAACATTTTTATTAATTAAAATATCAATAAAATAAAAAAACAGAAAATGAAGTAGTGACAATATTAATTTCTGAAAAAATGTCTCACTAACAGCTTCATTTAGCACAGCAACTATTTCTGCCTTTGCATATAACCATCTATTTCTGATCTGCATAGTTATAAGTTTAATTAATAATAATTATATATTATTTTACATAATGATTTTTAATTACCACTCAATTTATAATATTTTAGTTTCCTAAGGCTGAGCGCTGAAGAATTGATGCTCTTGACCTGTGGTGTTGGAGAAGACTCTTGAGAGTCCCTTGGACTGCAAGGAGATCGAACTAGTCCATTCTGAAGGAGATTGGCCCTGGGATTTCTTTGGAAGGAATGATGTTAAAGCTGAAGCTCCAGTACTTTGGCCAATTCATGAGAAGAGTTGACTCACTGGAAAAGACTCTGATGCTGGGAGGGATTGGGGGCAGGAGGAGAAGGGGACGACCGATGATGAGATGCCTGGATTGCATTACTGACTTGATGGGCGTGAGTCTGAGTGAATTCCAAGAGTTGGTGATGGACAGGGAGGCCTGGTGTGCTGCGATTCATGTGGTTGCAAAGAGTCGGACATGTCTGAGCGACTGAACTGCACTGATATCATCCTAATCATCATACTTTTAATGTCTACCTAACTTTCCTATTCAGTAATGAAATAGATCTCCTATATTTTGCACATTTGACTAGCTTTTAATACTTTTAAAATAATTAACAGTGAATATTTTATAAATGGTGTATCTGTTTTTGCTTTGTTTTCACGTCTGCTGAATTGTATTTGTTTAATAATAATTCCCAGAAATGCTATTTTTGAGACAAAATGTAGACAACTTCATGGGTCTGAACAGTTACACCAATTCATGTGTGCACTAGCAGAATTTTTCATTCAGTATCACATAACTTCAGAAAATATGCTAATTAAGTTTTAGTTTGTGTGATGTATTTGTTAGTCTAGTGAAAGAGATAAGTAAATTTAGACCTATGAGATGGGAAACAACTGAATTAAAAGAATGCCCCCCCCAAAAAAAAAAGGGAATATGTGAATAGGACTTATACTATTAAATTGAGTTCCCTGTTGAAAGCATAAGAAAAGCCTTCATGGGCTAAGCACAGAATGGCAGTCACACAAATCTATAAGCAAAATGTAAATAGCAAAAAGCAAAACAAAATAGAAAAGTTTCAGTTAACATTAATTTTAATTCTAGTAAAAATAGTGTTGATTTTAGATAGAGAATGATGTTTAGAAGTCAAAGATGGGTGCATTTTCAGCTGAAGGTCTGGATAACGTTTTGAAAAACAATGGGTCACCACTGCCTGGACTGGCCCTTGATAACTGAGTACCCAGGGCCTTGCTGACACCCCAATTTTTCCCCAGAAGCACAAGCTCATTAAGACTTCAAATATATTTTCCTACACTTTTACCACAGTTAGCATCTCTGAATGAATCCCCCAGCCTTTTGAGATGCAGCTCATAGATGCATAGAGTATATTCCTTGAATGACAAATAGGTAGCTTGGGGGAAACCTGGAAGCCCCAGACCACTTTTATCATGGCTAATCTTCCCAGCCAGTTAATCATATGGTCCTTGCCATTACCAGTCTTTTTAAATTTAAAATGAGAAGGTTGGGATAATTAGCCTTGCCAGGGTCATTGATCTTAAAGGGGATATGCTCTGTCTAGTGCTTTCACTCATCTTGTACAATTCAGGGAAAAAAAAAAACACTCAAACCCTATATCACCACCCTTATCTTTAGCTAATATTAGAATTGAGTGAAGGTTAATATTAACTAGGTTTTGCAGAAATGGCTTTCACGGTGAATTAAGGGAAACACTTTGATGAGAAATAAATCTATATTGGGGGAAGTTTTCTGTGTGTTCTTTGTTAGTTACTATATATATTGTTGTTTAGTCACTAAGTCATAGTCATGTCTGCCTCTTTTGTCACCCCGAAAAGAGTCTGTAGCCTGCCATGCTCCTCTGCCCATGGGATTTCCCAGGCAAGAATACTAGAGTGGGTTGCCATTTCCTTATCCAGGGGGTCTTCTTGACCCAGGGATAGAACTTGTGTCTCCTGCATTGCAAGCAAATTCTTTATTACTGAGCCATCAGAGAAGCCCTCTGATCAATAAGGATGCTCTGACACCCCTCAGTTCATGCGAGTACTGAGGGCAACCTACTAAGTACCTTTTTCATTATTTCTTGGGTTCCTGATGGACTTAAGCTATAGGGAGATAAGTAAACTTCAAGCCAAGAAGCTCTCAATTCAGTGTCTCTGCTGAATTTGTCCACAGTCTAGATTTTATAGTTTTAATCACAATTAAGGGATGAAACACACAACACAGGAGAAATGAACATGGATTCTAGGGGTGCACTGTGCAGAAAAAAGAAACTTGGAAACAAAATTGACTTTGAAAAGAGAACTTTAAAAATCTGGCACACCAAATACATTTAAACACCTCGGCTCTCTAGGGCAAAGACCAAAGCTATCAAAATGAGAAAAGAATCTGCTAAGCTTAAACTGACAAGGTTATTTCCCCTCTTCATCTCCCTGTTCACGAAAATCATTGGGCAAGATAGGCAAGGCTTTGGCATGAAGCTCAAAAGAGAAAAAAGTAAAGAGTCTTTAATGATTACACAGCTGGGTTTTTAAAACCAGTTGAGAATGGATTTAGGTTTCATCTCTGATGATATCTTACTCTATTTCTTTCGAAAATGTAATCATTCTAGTAGGTTCAATATTTTTCATTTATTTGCCCAGGATATTGTCCAAAGAATCCATGAAAAACATCCTAGACGTTATTTATGATGTAACTGCATGCCTAATTATTGGGCTGAGACTTGAAGATTTGGTCCAAAGTTGAGAGTTAGCTGAGCTGAGAGGAGCAAGAACAAAAGGAGGAAGTACACACAAAGCCAAAACCTTCAGAGAGAATGAGGACTGTTAAATTGACACATTTTTCTCATTCTCTTCTTTTGAGTGGAGAAATCTTTTGGCTTAAATCTAACTGGGCTCATCTTTGATTACTAGACCATACACTGTACAATAAGATTTGTCTTATTGGCCTTAGGACGGGAAACAACAGATGTCTCACTGATGAATGAGACTCATATTTCAATGTTATTCTTTCTTTTTCCTTTAGAAACGGTGTATGCAGAAACTGTGTATATAAGTGAGCTACCCAGGTGGCTCAAGTGGTAAAGAATCTGCCTGCCAACGCTGGAGATGTGGGTTCAGCCTCTCGGTCAGGAAGATCCCCAGGAGAAGGAAATTGCAACCTACTCCAATATTTCTGCCTAGGAAATACCATGGGCAGAGGAGCATGGCAAGCTACAGACTCTTCTTGGTGTCACAAAAGAGGCAGACATGACTTAGGGATTAAACAACAATATATATAGACTCTTTACTTTTTTCTCTTTTGAGCTTCATGCCAAAGCCTTGCCTATCTTGCCCAATGATTTTCGTGAACAGGGAGATGAAGAGGGGAAATAACCTTGTCAGTTTAAGCTCAGCAGATTCTTTTCTCATTTTGATAGCTTTGGTCTTTGCCCTAGAGAGCCGAGGTGTTTAAATGTATTTGGTGTGCCAGATTTTTAAAGTTCTCTTTTCAAAGTCAATTTTGTTTCCAAGTTTCTTTTCTCTGCACAGTGCACCCCTAGAATCCATGTTCATTTCTCCTGTGTTGTGTGTTTCATCCCTTAATTGTGATTAAAACTATAAAATCTAGACTGTGGACAAATTCAGCAGAGACACTGAATTGAGAGCTTCTTGGCTTGAAGTTTACTTATCTCCCTATAGCTTAAGTCCATCAGGAACCCAAGAAATAATGAAAAAGGTACTTAGTAGGTTGCCCTCAGTACTCGCATGAACTGAGGGGTGTCAGAGCATCCTTATTGATCAGAGGGCTTCTCTGATGGCTCAGTAATAAAGAATTTGCTTGCAATGCAGGAGACACAAGTTCTATCCCTGGGTCAAGAAGACCCCCTGGATAAGGAAATGGCAACCCACTCTAGTATTCTTGCCTGGGAAATCCCATGGGCAGAGGAGCCTGGCAGGCTTCAGTCCGTGCGGTCACAATGAGTCAGACACAACTGTGCACACGTGTAAACACACATGGTGAATATGGAGATTAGGAGTCTACATTAAAACTTGAAAACGTGACTGATGAAGATATTCTAGGATGACAAAACTGCCTTTATCTCGATCATATGATATTACAGCACATAATTCAGACACTTCCCCTTTTACTTCAACAGAGAAAGAGAAAAGACAGAGTGCAAATCCAACAGATTTGCAAAGAGATTCTGCTTTGCTCTAAGACATGAAATCAATGCAGATGTGAAAAGTAAGGAGGAACTCATTGTTTACCTTCTATAAGACCAGTAAAGAGTTTACAATATACTAGCTTTGGAATCACATGTGTTTAAAAGGCTGCTCCTTGAGGTGTTGGCAGTTTATATACTGAGCATAGTGAGCTATGTTGACCTATTNGAGATTCTGCTTTGCTCTAAGACATGAAATCAATGCAGATGTGAAAAGTAAGGAGGAACTCATTGTTTACCTTCTATAAGACCAGTAAAGAGTTTACAATATACTAGCTTTGGAATCACATGTGTTTAAAAGGCTGCTCCTTGAGGTGTTGGCAGTTTATATACTGAGCATAGTGAGCTATGTTGACCTATTTCTTGTGATGCCCTGAGATATAAGAACAAGGAAGGTTATGTTGACTGGTGGGACTACTCCGAGGTCATGATGCCTAGTTGCAGCCCATCTGGAAATGCAATGAACACTTCTGTAGAGCTCACTGTATAAAAATCAGCAGAATTATTGAATAACCTCTCAGCTTCTGAAACACCCTCTTTAACTAGAATAATACTATCAAGAAACATTTACTATGAATTTATGAAGGGCTGATTCTTTGTCCACAGGCCAAGTGGAAATCAGTAACAGAAAGAGAGAAGAAAGAAGGCAATGAAAGTGATGACTGCTTAGTGGTGAAACCTGCCTCTACAAACAATGCAGGAGGGGAAAATAAAGCAGATTGAGTTAGTGAAAATGGAGAAGTAAAGAGGGTAATCTTAATAAAGCATGGAATGCAAAGGTGAGTCACTAATATGGGTAATCAATCCAGTTTGGGGTAAAACAAAACTCAAAAATTTCAAGATATACTGATCTGGTTAAAATGATGAACTCCTTGAAATTAACTTTTTTTTTTTCAATTTAAGGACTATAGTATATTGACTAGTGGCTGTGTGTGAGCTTTTGGCTTTTATTTATTTATTTTATTGGAGTATAATTGCTTTACAATATTGAGTTGGTTTCTGGTCTACAACAAAGAGAATTAGCTATGCCTGGAGAATCCCATGGATGGAGCAGCCTGGTAGGCTGCAGTCCATGGAGTCACTAAGAGTCGGACACAACTGAGCTACTTCATTTTCACTTTTCACTTTCATGCATTGGAGAAGGAAGTGGCAACCCACTCCAGTACTCTTGCCTGGAGAATCCCAGGAACAGAAGAGCCTGGTGGGCTGCCATCTATGGGGTCGCACAGAGTCAGACACGACTGAAGCGACTTAGCAGCAGCATACATGTATCTCTTCCCTCTTGAATTCCCTGCTACTCACCCTCTTCCCATCCCTCTAGGTCATCACAGAGTACCAAGCTGAGTTTATTGGACATTTTAAAGTAATTATCAAATAGACCAATAATATAATTATAGGACACTAGAAAAATACTAGAAGGGATATATATTTATATGCATAGAAATATATATATTTTATTTATGTATATAGCCATATATTTCTGTAAAGAAAATAAGATAAACTTCCCATGGACAATGTCAGTCTCTCCTTTCAGCAAAAAAACTTACGTTTTAAAGAATAATGTAGTATTCTTATGTCCATGAAAAGCCTTATTCATAACAATCAGCAAAATCATTGCTAAAGTCATCAGATTTTCTTTCCAATGACCGTGAATTAAATAAACTCATTCTTCCAACAAGTAGTTATTGAATTTCAACTCCATGTTAAATACTATGCAAAATGCTGGAGGATATATAAACCAGTGTAGAAAATTGTCTTCCTTCAAGGATTTTAAAGTCTTGCGTGTGTATGTGTCTATGTACAGCTGTATCACTGATATCTATCTGTATGATATGTGTGTGATTTTGTTTATAAGTATTTTTATTTACATAAAATTTTAACAATGAAGAAAAATATATAATAGACACTATTCTAGACCACTCATTGCTTGTTTTGAGTGTGCTACATTTTGGAAAAGAAAGGCATGTATAAAATGTTATCCTTACCATTTAGGAATATTCAGATTAGTAGGGGAAAGCATAAAGACCAAAAAGCAGATAATCATAAAACCATAACCCTTATAGCAAATAAAAAAATGTGCAGCCAAGAGGAAACAATTAATCTAACTTAGAGGCATCAATAAGCTTTCAAAGTAAGCTACTGAGGACATTCCAGTGGAGGAGAAGCACAAAGGTGGGGAAAGAAAGTCTTTAAGGTAGATGGGAATAGCATGATGACACACAAAAAAGTCATGAAACAGCTACCTTTTGGGGAAACGTGTGGCTAGACCAGCTGGAGGAGCAGAGAGGACATGCGTTATATAGCAATGAGAGAGGCTTCTGAAAAATATATGAGAAAATACAGTGTCTGCCATGTTATGGGATCAGAACAGGATCTCCTGGATACGGAGCCATTTTCTTACTAAATTAAATTAATCTATTTTCTGTTTATATAAAATATAGTTCATTCATTATATTAACCTAATTTAAATTATGAATTAATGTTATTTAGTAACTATGTGCATGTGTGATCAGTTGCTCAGTCTGACTCTTTATGGCCCTATAGGCTATAGCCTGGTAGGTTGGTGGTCCCCCTGGTACATAGTATCATAAAGAGCTGGTTATGCAGTGGCAAAATTTGGTACTCATTCACAGCAATAGCTGAATCCTAATTGGAGAAGAGAAGTCCATGTGTTGAGCCTTTTATAAACTGCATGCGTGCCACCATAAACCTATTGATGAAGCTGTAGGGCTGCTGATGGAAAAAGAACATTATCCATGTGTAGGCTCACCTGAGGACTAAAGCCTATCCCTGTTGTAAGGGAGTACCCACCTGGAAAACAAGATGTCTCATTCAAGGTCCACTCTGAGATTCCTTTTCATAAAATTATTACCTAAAATTATTTTTTTAAGCTGAGGTATAACTGACTCACAATATTAACATCATTTTCAGGTGTATAACATAGTGATTTGATATTCTTAGGTATTATGAAATAATTACTATGATAAGTCTAGTCACCATCTGTCACCATACAAAGCTATTACCTCCTATTTACTATACTGTCAATGCTTTACATTATATCCCCGAGACTTGCTTATTTAATAAGTAAGTGTGTACTTAATTCCCTTCATCTACTTCAACCCTCCCCACACTTCCCCTCCCCTCTGATCAACACTTGTTTGTTCTCTGTGTATATGAACCTGTCTCTGTTTTGTTCTGTTTTTCATTTGTTTTGTTTTTAGATTTCACATATAAATGAAGTAATTTTGCATTTGTCTTTCTTTGTCTATTTTTTTTTCATTTAGCATAGTACCTTTTAGGACTATCCATGTTGTCTGCAAATGGCAAGATCCGATTCCTTTTTATGGCTGAGTAATATTCTATTGTGTGTGTGTGTGTGTGTGTGTGTGTGTGTGTGTGTGTGTGTGTATGTCATGTGTTCTTTATTCATCTGTCAATGGGCACTTACGTTATTTCCAAAAATTCTTTAACATCAATACACTAGATTTCTTATTTTTAAATTGCTAAACATCCAGCCATACCAAAGCTCTTAGAATTCTTCATACTCTTATTCTATTATCTAATTTTCTTCATAGCTGAATAAAATCATTGACTATTCTGTTCCACTATAAAAATTTAAGATAATGTCTACAACATGGTGGGCAATCATATTTTTTCAATGAATGCAAAAATGCAAACAACAACAATAAAAAAACTGTTAAAGTTTACAGGCAGTAGAATGTCAAAATGTCAAGTGGGACAAATGAGATACATAAGTGAAAAGAGAAAGGGTAGTCACTCAGTCGTGTCTGACTGCAACAACACGTACTGTAGTCCGTCAGGATCCTCTGTCCATAGAATTCTTTTTTTTTTTTTTTAATGTCCATAGAATTCTCCAAGACGGAATACTAGAGTGGATTGCCATTCACTTCTCCAGGGGATCTTCGTGATCCAAGGATCAGATCTGTGTCTCCCACAGTGTGCAGATTCTTTACTATCTGATCTATAAGGGAAGACCCCGAGATAGGTAAGCATGGTGGAAAACAAATATTAAATTTAAAAAAAGAAGCATAGCAAGCATCATTTAACAGTATACCAGACACTGAACTGAGAGCTTTATGCACATCATCATTTAATCTTCACAGTTCCATGAGGCAGGCACTGCAAGACCTTCTGGAACTAACACCCCCAAAAGATGTCCTTTCCATTATAGAGGACTAGAATGTAAAAGTAGCAAGTCAAGAGATACCTGGAGTGACAGGAAAATTTGGCCTTGGAGTACAAGATGAAGCAGGGCAAAGGCTAATAGAGTTTTGCTAAGAGAATGCACTGGTCATAGCAAACACCCTCTTCCAACAACACAAGAGAAAACTCTATATATGGACGTCACCAGATGGTCAATATTGAAATCACATTGATAATATTTGCAGCCAAAGTTGGAGAAGCTCTACACAGTCACTAAAAACAAGACTGGGAGCCAACTGTGGCTCAGATTATGAGCTCCTTATTGCCGAATTCAGACTTAAATTGAAGAAAGTAGGGGAAAGCATTCAGTTACGACCTAAATTATATCCCTTACAATTATACAGTGGCAGTGGAAAATAGATTCAAGGGATTAGATCTGAAAGAGTGCTTGAAGAACTATGGATGGAGGTTCATGACATTGTACAGAGGGCAGAGATCAAGACCATTCCCAAGAAAAAGAAATGTAAAAAGGCAAAATGATTGTCTGACGAGACCTTACAAATAGCTATGAAAAGAAGAGAAGCAAAAGACAATGGAAGAAAAGAAAAGCTATACCCATTTGAATCCAGAGTTCAACAGAAGAGCAAGGACAGATAAGAAAGCCTTCCTCGGTGATCAGTGCAAAGAAACAGAGGAAAACAAAAGAACAGGAAAGACTAGACATCTCATCAAGAAAATTAGAGATGCCAAGGGAACATTTCATGCAAAGATGGGCTCAATAAAGGACAGAAATGATATGGACCTAACAGAAGCAGAAGATATTAAGAAGAGGTGGCAAGAATACACAGAAGAACTACACAAAAAAGATTGTCATGACCCAAATAACCACGATGATGTGGTCACTCACCTGGAGCCAAACATCGTGGAATGTGAAGTCAAGTGGGCCTTAGGAATCACTATGAACAAAGCTAGTGGAGGTGATGGAATTCAAGCTGAGCTCTTTCAAATCCTAAAAGATGATGCTGTGAAAGTTCTGCACTCAATATGCCAGTCATTTTGGAAAACTCAGAAGTGGCCACAGGTCTGGAAACAGTCAGTTTTCATTCTGATCCCAAAGAAAGGCAACGCCAAAGAATGCTCAAACTACCATGAAATTGCCCTCATCTCGCAAGCTAGCAAAGTAATGCTCAAAATTCTCCAAGCCAGGCTTCAACAGTATGTGAACCGTGAACTTCCAGATGCTCAAGCTGGATTTAGAAAAAGCAGAGGGACCAAACATCAAATTGCCAACATCCATTGGATTATTGAAAACACAAGAGAGTTCCAGAGAAACATCTACTTCTGCTTTACTATGCCAAAGCCTTTAACTGTGTGGATCACAACAAACTGTGGAAGATTCTTCAAGAGATGGAAATGCTAGACCACCTGACCTGCCTCCTGAGGAATCTGTATGAAAGTCAAGAAACAACAGTTAAAACTGGACATGGAACAACAGACTCATTCCAAAGTGGCAAAGGAGTATGTCAAGGCTGTACATTGTCACCCTGCTTATTTAACTCATATGCAGAGTACATCATGTGAAATGTCGGGCTTCATGGAGCACAAGCTGGAATCAAGATTGCCAGGAGAAATATCAACAACCTCAGATATGCAAATGACAGCATCCTTATGGAAGAAAGTAAAGAAGAACTAAAGGGCCTCTTGATGAAGGTGAAAGAAGAGAGTGAAAAACATGGCTTAAAACTCAACATTCAGAAAATGAAGATCATGGCATCTGATCCCATCACTTCATGGCAAATAGATGGGAAAACAATGGAAACAGTGACAGACTTTATTTTTGGGGCTCCAAAATCACTGCAGATGGTGACTGCAGCCATGAAATTAGAAGATTCTTGCTGCTTGGAGGGAAAGTTATGACCAACCAGGATAGTGCCAGGACATGGAAGCAACCTAGATGTCCATCAACAGATGAATGGATAAGAAAGCTGTGGTACATATACACAATGGAGTATTACTCAGCCATCAAAAAGAATACATTTCAATCAGTTCTAATGAGGTGGATGGAACTGGAGCCAATTATACAGAGTGAAGTGAGCCAGAAAGAAAAACACCAATACAGTATACGGACACATATATATGGAATTTAGAAAGATGGTGGTGTTAAAC